>JANBVO010000037.1:0-361548 GCA_030052745.1 Pleurostoma richardsiae
CCGACTCGACCAGCGCGCTGGCCACGGGCCGCGCGCTGACGGCGCGGAAGAATGCCGACAGCGGCAGCTTGCGGCGCAGCTGGTGCAGCACGAAGCACGCGAGGTCGGTGTCGCCGCTCTCGATGGCGCGGTCCAGCGCCCGCTCGTCCTCCTCCATGCTGAGCAGCAGGGGCACCTGCCGGCCCGCGCGCGGCTCGTGGTCCAGCAGCTCGGTGGCGAGGCGGCCGCGCCCCTCGTCGTAGGCCGCGCGGGCGATCGCCTCGAAGGAGATGCCCGGCTTGCCGGCCAGGCGGTCGACGACGAGGCGGCACAGGGCGTCGTCGTCCTCGGCGCCGAGGCGCACCTTGGCGGAGGCCCAGTGCACGTAGATGCGGTCGGTGGGCAGGCGCAGGTAGTCGGCGACGCGCAGGGCCAGGAGGTACTCGTGGCGGGCGAGCAGCCGGCCGAGCAGGCCGTCGGGGCCCAGGCGCTGGTACTGGTCGTAGGAGAGGGGCAGGCCGACCTCGTAGAAGCGCGCGGCGTTGAGCACGCGCAGCGTCTCGCACATGTCGACGAACTCGTCGCTGTTGTAGATGTCGAGCACGGACTTGCCGAAGGAGGCCGCGCGCAGGAGCTGCTTCTGCCAGTGCGCGCCGAACTCGTGGCCCGCCGCCGTGACGCACGCGTCGACCGCCTCGGCGAGGTGCGGCCGGATCAGCTGGATGTCGTCGTCCGCCTTGGGGGACTGCAGCTCCAGCTGGGACACGGCGTCGAGGAGGACCGAGGCGGGCGAGTCGGTGCCCGGGCGGAAGACGGACTCGGTCACGTCGGGGACCTTCTGGAGGAAGTCGCAGACGTCGTTGGTGATGAGGCGGACGCCGTCCTGGTCTGCCGTACACCGTCAGCCTTAGATTGGATGGATTTGAATAGTCCTCAAACCGCTTACCTTGTATTACGTGGACCCTCCCGTCGTAGAAGAACTTGGCAGAGGAGCTCCCGGGCCCGACGATGTGTACCTCATCCTCCCAAGCGATGACCACGGCGTCGTTGCCGCACCACTGCAGGTACTTGGGCGGGATCTTGGACTTGGCGTCGTACTCGCTGAGGCGGGTCTGGAAGTCACTCGTGATGACGTGCGCCTTGCCCGTCTTGGTGTACAGCGCGGCGAACTTGCCGTTAGGGCTGACACTGATGTGGGAGAAGGGGCCGATGTCCAGGAGCTTGTCCTCGCAGTCCGTGGAGTCGACAACGTAGACGGTCTCTCCTATGCTGAGCAGGACCTCGACGGACCTCGATAGAGTGAAGTTGGGCGGGATAAGGGCCCATGAGTAGACTTCCCCCTCAGGGGCACGGGCGAGGAGTTTCGGTCGTGGCTCATCGTATGATGAGACGGTGATGAGAAAGTTGTTTGAAAGCAGAGCTACGAGGCCGTTGTCGTAGAATCTTGGCAGAGATTAGAAATGGTGGAGTGCCAGTAGAAAGGGGGACGACGTCGGACTCACCGGCATGACTTGACGCCGTACTCCTCGGCTCCGTTGCCCAAGGAGAACTGGGTGAAGTCGCCTTGCAGGTCGTAGTAGCACCGTACTGTGCCGTCAGAAGTGACGAGGAGCAGCTTCTCGTCTTCTGACCACCCTAGACCCTTGATGGAGCCCTTGTCCCAGTTGATGCTCCGTATCAACTTGCCGGCACAGCTGTAGATGTCTACGCTCGGCTTGGACGACTTGTTGGGTCGGTAAGCCAGGATCTTGTCTTCATCTCGATGGAGTGCTGTCAAGTGTCAGAGAATGGGATCATCCACTATGGCCGATGACAGAAGTGCTGAGATTCGCTACTCTTCCTTCACTTGTTCCTCACTTGCTCCTCACTTGACGTTCACAAGCAAGGCACCTCAGATGACAGGGACCTGAAGACGGGACGAGAGTGAAGCGATGGGAGGAGACCAAAGCCCAGAGTGAAGTCAACTGACCTATTGCACCTCCGTACGGCGCGCCGGCAACAACGTAGCTGTCCAGGTCCAGATCTTGATCAAAGACTGCCGTGTACAGCTGGATCTTGCGGTAGAACCTGTCGCCAACCTTCTCCCAGCCGGCAGTGGGATGCGTCGAGTCCATCGTCGTCGTCGTCGTCGTGCCCTTCACCTGCTTCTCATGTTGATCGCAAATTCTGTTCTTTTTCTTTGACTGCCAATCCAGAGGTTCAGATTTGACTTTATTCTCCCCTTCAAGCCGAGAGTTGTCCTGCGCAGACAGAGTCGCTCTTTCACCTCACAGCAACAACAGCGGAAGCACACTGAAGCTCGTGCGGATGTGAGTGACAGACAGCCTCCACAGCCAACAGGCACGGACCACTGACGTTGGGAGGCTAAAGCGCACCACCACCACTGGTCATCCCCGTCATTATGGAGCCGCCGTGGGACTGGGAAGAGCTGCAGGCGCCGCCCCCACCTGCTGCTCCTCGACGCCCACGCCCGCCGCCTTCACCTCCCCCGATCAACCCGCTGGTGCTGGCGCCGTCCGCCTTCTCCAGCGAATTCGACCTCGTCATCACCATGACCAGCTGGCGGGACGAGTACCTCGTTGCCCTGCGCGAGCAAGAGAAGAACAGCCCCGTCAACTTGGAGCTCATCGATGCCTGTGCGTCAAGCCCCCAATCCATATATCTCTGTCCTGGCTGCCTGTCTCTATCTGCCTTGCCTTATCTGTGAAGTTGTGCCCAAGAACTAACGCAATCCCACACCCCGTGACAGGCTCCCAGCTCGCCGACCGCGTCGCCGCCCTCGAGGCCGAGAAAGCAGCATGGCAGACCTCGTCCCCGCCAGTCGGCCCCTCCACCCCGCAACCGGCCCCCGTCACCGGCCCCGAGAACAGCAGCA
Source organism: Pleurostoma richardsiae (assembly GCA_030052745.1). Taxonomy (NCBI): domain Eukaryota; kingdom Fungi; phylum Ascomycota; class Sordariomycetes; order Calosphaeriales; family Pleurostomataceae; genus Pleurostoma; species Pleurostoma richardsiae. Next base: position 2,855 of record JANBVO010000037.1, read on the forward strand.
GCAGCGGCGGCGGCGACGTCGCGCCCGGCACCCTCGCGCGGCTGAGGCTCGACCTCGCCGAGGCCCTCCGCTCCAGGGGTCACGCGCAGGCGCGCCTCCGCGAGGCCGAGGCCGAGCTGCACGGCCTGCGCGCGCGGGCGGCCGCCGACGCCCGCTCGGCGCGGCAGCTGGCGGCGGAGCGGACCGCCCTGCGGACCAAGGTGCGCGACCGCGACGAGGAGCTGCGCGGCAAGACCAAGATGCTCGAGGACCTGCAGGACGAGGTGCTGGCGCTGAACCTGCAGCTCAACGTGGCGGAGCAGCAGCGCGCCAAGGTGCAGGCGGAGAACAAGCAGCTCATCGAGCGGTGGATGGCGCGCGTGGGCCAGGAGGCCGAGGCCATGAACCTGGCCAACGAGCCGGTCATCACGAAGGGGCGATGAAAGGGGCCGGGGAGAGCGGGAACGAGAACACAGAGAGGGAGAGAGAAACAAGTCTTGCTTGGGATTCTGATGCTACTACACACACAAATGCCGACTATCCTGGATGCGCATGCTATATGCTGATGCCATGAAGAGGTATGTGACAGATCTGATTTTTTTGTCCCATCCCCCCGAGAAACGAACCTTCGCGACCGTTTTCCATACCTATATGCTGTGGGGTGAATACACCCAAAACAGTTGATGTTTTCACACGCTCTCCAAACCGTATCCATATCCTGTATAATATCCACACTAGATCATTGCTGATCGCTCGCTGACCCAAGGCATCTCTATAGCTGCTATCATTTCCTCGTCGAGATGCAAAACGTTCCTCCGATGCCGGTCCAGCTCACAAACCCCTCGGGGTAAGTGAGATCCTCGACGTCCAATATGGTAGTGGCGACATCATTGCTGTTGTAAGAGGCGCTCTTGTGGTCGTGGACAAAGCTCTTGAGCGAGACGATCTTGCACCCGGGCTTGAGATCCAGGAACATCCGTACGAGGTCGTCGTTGAGCTGTGAAGTGAACGCCTGATTGTTCACCAGGAGGACATCCGCTCGCTCCAGGACTCTCAAGATGCCCTTATTCGTCCGGAAGTCGCCGCGCTCCAGGTGGACGGCGCCCGGAGCTATGCCCCAGAGCTGACACCTTGCGTCGAACTCCGTCAGCTGCTTTTCTGCCAGATTGCACGGCTCCTCCATCATCTCGCAACCCCAGCTCTCGCAGCCGATCTCAAGCGCTGCGTGCAGGGCCACGTTGCCGACGCCGGACCCGAGGTCGACGAACACCTGATCCGATGTCATCTTCAGCTTCTCCGCCAACACCATCGAGCTGAAGGACGCGTTCAGCTCTCCGTACACGTTATCCGTGCCGTTCTGGTACTTCCGCAGGAGCTCGACGTCGGGGGCGACGATGCGGTCGTAGACCTGGTTGAGAATGAGCGCGACGAGGTTGGAGGGGATGTCGTGTCTGCTGTCGAGGTTCTTGACTATCGTGCCGTCTTTCAGGAGCGCGAGCAGGCGATCGTTATAGTCGTCGATAGCAGCCTTGAAAGCTTTTACATCCCAGACCGACCTACTCGATGTGCGCTCCAGTTGCCGTATTATGCCGTTGAACGGGACGCTCTGCTCGTCGGTCAGGTAGGTGTCGGTGACATTCTTGACAACTCGGATGATGTCTTTCACGGCATCGATCTTGTCTTTGCCCCAGACGAGCTCATATCTGTTGTGCGCATACGTCAGTGTCCGTACTATCCATTTAACGATCTGCGACCCAGTAACTTACCGCTCGCGTTGTCGCGACCCAGGGTACTGCAGCTCGACGGCGACCTCGTCCTCCGTTGCGCCCAGCGTAGGCACGCACTTCTGCTTCAGCGACGCGACGTCCGCGGCATGGACGAACTGCAGCTGCTTGTCGTCCACCGCGCCGCCGCCGCCCTCGGCGCGCCGGAGCGCCGGATGCGCCAGCTTGCGGTTCGGGTCCAGGCGGCGGTCGCCGCTCTGCTGCGCCGCCTTCCTGCGCTTGCGCGCATCCAGCCGGCTCTCCCAGTCGTCGTCGTCCTCCGCGCCCGAGTCCTGGTCGAACTCGACGCGGTCGCTGGCCGGCGACCGGCGCGGGGCCGCGCTGCCGGCCTTCCGCTTGCGCGAGGACCGGGTGTCGTCCGAGGAGGTCAGGGGGCTGGCGCTCTTCGGCTGTTTGGCGTGGTCCGGGCGCGGCGACACGCGCGGCGAGGCGGAAGCGGAGGAGGAGACGCGCAGGCCGGTCGAGGAGGGCCGCGGCCTGGGCGAGGGCGTGGGGACGAGGACCTTCTCGATGCGGATCTTCGGAGGGGGCGCTTTCAGCTTTGTCTTCTGCGAGAAGATACCCATCTCTTGGTGCGCTTGCGACTTGGCGCGCAGCCTTGTCTTGGAAGATGAGACGGTTCCGGGAGAGGGGTCGGTCTCGTGAGCCGCGATACTACCGAAGCATGAGGCACAGGGCTGGTTTGACTGCCGGACGGAATAGAATGTACAGATGCAGAATATGAGGCTGTAAGAGAGCGATATCTGACGAGTTAACCAAAATAAAAAAATAGAAAATGAACGTGCAGCAAGGAGAGACAGGCAGAAGATGCGATGCTGGCGGCAGTGGCTTCGGCTGCGACTGAGTATGTTGTATGTAAGCCCGCAGATGCAGGGCCAGGTGGTGTGCAGGTGGGCGAGCACGCAAAATAGCCAGGGGTTCGGCCTCGACGCCCCGCTGAAATTGAGGCGAAAGTCTGTGCTGCAGCCCGTCCTTTTCTCCTTTCGGTAGCGGGCCACTGCGGGCCTACTACTATGGTACTATGTAGTGCCACAAGGGCCACACAGCAGGCAGCAGGTCCCCTGGTCCTTCGAAGGCCAAAGGTAACTCCGTTAGGTTAACCCACCAGCTGCCCAGGTAGCCCAGGGTGCCTAACCCGCGGTGAACAGTCACAGTCACGTGCCACAGATTTTCCTGCAATATCTAACCGCCAAAAAATTCCCGTGTGAGCTTCCTCCTCCTCTTGCTTCCTCAAGCCATCGCCCTCAACGCTACGTTTCCGTGCCTCGAACGGAGAGACCAGCTGCGCAAGCAGCCTCTCTCGCACCTGTCTGCATGGGGGAAATTCGGAGTATGCTTCAAACACACCTTCTCCCGCTCAACCCCCTCTGGGTTGTGCGGTGTAGGTCAGCCAGTAACGGCCTGGCGTCACATGACGCCTGCAAGCGATATCAGAAATCTCAGGGCCCCAGCCCGGCATCCGCGTCGAAAGACGAGGGGCGCCGCGGTCTGGCGGTTCCTATGGGAAGTCCTTGCGAAGCTTGTTTGTGGAAAAACTGAAGTTCGATACGTGGCGTTCTGCTCTTCCTCTCGAGCGATCGAGGGGTGCGTAGGATATCTCAATTCCGATTAATCTGGGGCGATGGCTTCAACCCCTTTTTCTCCAAGGTCAGTTCTGTGTTCCTGTCACTTGGGGCTAGGATACTACTAACGAGGCTCCGCGAAAGTGCGAGCTATCCCATGGGTGTGTTGAGGATGTGGAAGGGCCTCGGGGGAGACGTCTACAGGACGAGGAAGACCCTGGGAGGAGTCATCCTACGTTGTCGAGTCAATTTCTTGCGTGGGAGTATGGAAAAGTCATGGTAGGAGGATGTGGTGAAAACTTCCATCTGTATCTGGCTGGATTTTGATCGTGTCACGCACCCCGACCTTTCATAGACGGAATGGATACCCTTCGCTCAGTTTCACCTCGTAAGGCCTTCCATGACAAAGACTGATGAGCCGAGTGCGATCGTACTTCACTTGTCGACTGAGGTGTGTATCCTACCTGCTGTCACATTGGCAGTTTTGTAAACGGCAAATCACCACACGCCGAGTTTGGCCATCTGTCAATGGCAGTGCTCGAGGACAATGCAACAAGTGCGTTCATTTCACGTGGGCCAATCCTTAAAGAACAGTAAATCAAGGACATCGGTGTTAGCTGAGAGAATCGGGTCTCCATGTCGAGAATGGTTGTACCCCTATGTCGTTCGGACCGGCAATATTCAGGGAAGTTGGTGGGCGAGAATCAAATGCCTTGTTCAACGTGTCTCGGGAGTGAGGCATGCTCGCACTGAATGACATCGCAATGACCAAATTCCACACCAGCCCCAAACTGTAGGTAAGTATATCGGACATTGTTTCTTCTCCAAAGCGAGAGCACGTTTGCGCGCTAGAAAATGAGCTGCAAAGGGTCGTTGGCTAGGTGTTCCAGAGCAAAATTATCCGTCTAGCCAGTATAACTCGCAAGTCCAATCACCAGCTGCATCTCCTTGATTTTCATCCATCCCCGAAACGATCGAGGACACTGATCCGGCAGATGGCCGGCATGTTCGACAAGGTGACAGATGATGATCCCGGAACATCGGGTGGAGGAGTATCAAATTTCATTCCTGTATAGCGGTAATCCCGTTGACGCCATAGATCCGTCCGGTTCATCGCGACGGTTCCCCCTGCAGCCATGCTCACAAAATCCCACCCGGGCCACATTTTTCTTCCTCCATTCATGCAATCAGCTCAATAACACCACCAGCCTCGAGGATCTTCTTCTCAGCCAGCGCGCTGACGGTCCGCGCGCGGACAACCAGGGGGATCTTGGGGATGCGGCCCTTGCCGAGGAGCTTGGGGTGGCCGAGGGCGAGGAGGTCGATGACGGGGGCGGTGTCCTGGGCCTGGCCGCTGATGTACTTCTCGCGGACCTCGGCGGGGACGAGAGACCAGAGCTAGACAGAGGGGCAGAACCGTCAGCAGTCGTTCCTGGGCTTTTCTTTTGTACCAGAGCCTTCCCAATCCTGCAGCATTCCTTCATCCTCCGGGGTCCCTTCTCACCTTGTCAACGTTGACGGTCGGCTCCCACAGACCCTGCTTCGTCAGGTGGAATCTCCGCATGCCGACCTTTCCGAAGTAACCGGGGTGGTACTTGTCGAGGTTCGTTCGGTGGTGGTGCTTTTCGCGAGAGAGCGTCAGTCTTCATCATCCTGCCGGGCGGGTGCGAGTGCAGGTTTCCTCTGCGGGCGGGCTGCGATTTACCTGACCACCGGCCATACCACGACCACCCGGGTGCTTGCGGTGCTTGCCAACGCGGCCGTTACCGGCGCTGACATTACCGCGGTGCTTTCGCGTCTTGGTGAATCTGGTAGGCATTTTGACGTCGCGGGTTTGTCGATGTTGCGATGTGGTGTTTGGCTTCGGGGTGGGAATTGTTCAATTTTGGGGCGTTTATTTTTTCGGTGCCAAAGCTGTGGGCCGGAAATGGGAAGGTCACGTGCTGGCGATGTGCCCTCGCGATGGACAGAAGATTTTGGTGGCCCGTGCTCTGAGAGCTTCGCCCGCAGCAGAAAAGGGGCCGTGCGCATCTGGCTCACCTCCTCACCATGCAAATACCGAGAGTGATCGTGTCATCCACACGAGACACCAAGACCGTCACATATGTTTCTCGGCAGTTCCCCTAACAATCCAGGAGACGTTTATTTACTTCTTATACGAAACAACCCTCGCCGTTAGGCGCGCCATTATCATGTCTCCCTCACATGTCTAGAGAGGACGCTCACCGTCTCGAGGATACAGTGTGCCAGTTCGCCGCAACAGCGACTTCTCGCCTGCTCTCAACGACTCGCCTCATGCCTCACACTGTCAGTGGTGGTGCGGACTGTCGCAACACGCCTGTCCCCATTCGGATTCTGCCCGTTCCTTGACACCGGCAGCCTTAAGTTCGTCATGAATGAGGCTTTATGGGTAAGGAACATTCTCTGAGAATACTAAAGTGCACGCCCTGTGAATGAAGTCGGCGAGTCAGATGACTGGTGCGTGTCGAGAATGAACCCGCGTACGAAGATGTGCAAGAAGGCGGTGAGCGCTTCTTTTCCTCCGGCTCTTATAGGCGAAGCGGAGGGCACGTCTGTGGCCGCTCAACAAAGCGCGAACCTCTGCGACATTTGCGCCTGTGAGTGGCGAAAACCCAATACTACGTTTGTAGGGTATTGCTGCATACCCTGAAGCTTCACCTGTGCTGTTAAACGGCCGAGCACAGATCACTGTACCTGGTCATATAAGATCCAGGTGCTCAAAGGCAAGTGAGATCGCTATGATTGCTGTGGGGGTGGTGAGTACTCGGTGTTGCGATGATGACCCTACTGCTGTGTGTACTCTTTGTGGCCTGCTCAATGCGCTCCGTCCACATGATCACAGATATCAACACCCTTAAACAGTGGCAGGTGCTGCGTGGTAGCAAAGCCCAAGCACTCCGACTCAAGGGCGAAGCCTACGTCAAGAGCATCTACAAGTGTCGTCGATGAACTGCCCGGTCAAAAGAATTGATCTGGCAGATTACTCTGTAGCCGAGGAGCTGTGTACTACGATGGCACCCGATTTGCAATGTGCAGGACTGAGATAGGCAGTGAGCAAAGTCGAGCTATGTGACTGACCGGCGAGCGGATGCGAAGGGGCCTCTTTCAGTGCTATTTTATTACAGAGCAGTACTATATGCGACCTTGTGCGCGCTTTGCCACCAGCGGGGGCTGGGGGGTTCTCAATGGGGGTTATGGAGACAGGGAGGTGATTCGGAGATACGACGGCATCTCTAAGTGTGTACAGGGGATCATAAGGGACCACTATTCCTTACGGCTTCAATGTGGGTGAATCACGGATGAACTATAGCTGGGGATGATGGGAGACACCGTGATGGCATCTCACCGCCGTGTTCCCCAACATAGGGGGGCACAGCAGTAATGTGAGATAGATGAGGGGTACAATCTCCCTCTGCAGCGCCAAGGCCCAGCAAGATCCTCCTCGGTGAGTGGTCGGGGCTCCTCGTGCTCATTCATGAGAGCTCACACACTCCCGTGCCTGGACTGTCATTGTATGCACTCATCGCTTCAGCTCATATGAAAGTATGAGGGTAGATTCATATGAAGTCAATGTCATGAGTGGATGAGCCCCTTACTCTAAGCACCAGGTGTATAGTACTGCTGTAGGCCAGGGGTCGGACGTCCTTGAGCCCTATAGCCCCCGGGACAAGGCGCACGAATAGTCCAGAGCCAGGTTGAACGGCTTTGGTTGTCAACTGCTGATATATCGCCGGGTATAGTCACCCCTGGTTTCGACAACTAGTTGCCGCGCGGCCCCCATGGACACAACAGCCCTGCCGAGCACTAACAGAGATCACAAAAGCATCGGTGCCATCGAGGTAGCTGGTACATGGCATGATTCGGGGGAAGCCGGGACCGGAGAGGTCGCAGGGACAGTGGCGGGCTAAACGTATGACTGGACTCGAACAAAGAACTCTTTGATTGCTCCTGGAAAGACGGCGGGAGAGGGGGGTGAGGTGGTATTCCGTGGCCCCCTCCATTCATCCCACCATCACGACCACGGCACGATCTCGGTTTTGCGTGCCAATCTAGGGGGGCATCTCGCTTTTTAGGGGTCCTGTGTCAGGCTGTCAGCTCGAGCCCGCGGTTGGTGCTTAGTGTTCCCCTAGCGTAGAGCAGGACACCCATTACCGCCACCTGATCTGCCGTTGGCCATGTTCGGCAGAGGAGAAAGGGGACGAGGGGGTGTCAAGGGCGCTCCAACCAGAGCACCCTCCGACCATGAGCGTGTCCCCCCTGGCGCAGCGCCATGCACGACAAAGGCGAGGCTTCGAGGCGTGATTGGGATATCTGTAGGTGGCCGCGACACGGGCGGCGGGGTCTGCGAAACATCTCAGGAGGTGCGATCAGCTTCGCGACCGGTATCGGTTAGCCCAAAGGGGCAAAATCCGGCAGAGTTCGCGTCGACGGTTGATCGTGACCGCTTTGTTGGACCGCAAGGCAGCCGGTGACCATTCGGCTACCGTCGATGGCGATCCCCAATCTCCCAGCGCCCCTTTTGCGCCCCTCGAAACCGAGTCACCTGTGCAGGCCGCTGCTGCTAAGCTTTGTGTCCGTCCTAGGCTCCAATCATTCGAGTGCATGGGTGGTTGATTGACGGTGTGTGAGACATGGCACCCGGGGTCCAGCGCGCCATCACGGCACATGTCCGCACAAGTCGGATCCGGTCTTTCATCGAGATTCACGGTGTATATCGGCTAATCGACATGGGCCTGGCTTCCGATAAGACATGAGATAGGACAATGCGAAGGCGAGTGAGCCGGGGGCTGGGAGCACTAAAGAAGGACCAGCGGCGTAGGAAATTCAGCAACGCATACAGCACTCCTGGCAAGGGGATATGTAGACAGGCAGGGCGTCAAGAGCCTGGCTGGTGCCAGGTGAGGCCCTATCAGCTTATGTAGCCTTGTTACCCCGTAATTCGGTGCCCGAGAGCTTGCCCCCGGGTCCTGAGTAGATCCTGTTGTCATGTGCTGAGAGACAGCCACGCATCTGCAGAGGGGTTTCCAAGAATTCCGAAAGGGAGAAGCATTGAAGATCTCGATTGCAGGTCGGAGCCTTGAGGGGCCCGGTGAGCCGGTGTCCGGCTAGCCGGATAGGAAAGCGATGGTATTGGAAAGGATTCGGGGTCCCTTGAGGGTCTTCGAAGGTCTAGACTCTAGAGTCCGCGCCGCTGCATCCGCTCCAAGGGGTTTGGCGCCTGTGAATGGATGGCCGTTTCGCCTCCACAGGGTTTCGGCAGCTGGTGGGCGCCTTTTGCACTTGCAGATCCGAGTGGGCGGCAGCGCACTTCGCAATCGCCTGAAAAAGCTCCTGTGGATCACGTGCGAATATCCCAGCCAAAACACCACTGTGAGTGGGTGATTTGTCGCTGAGCGTAGCACGCTACGTCAGATGCTTCAGGTGGCGATCGACAACGAAGAGCAATATCGCCACGGCTTCAGCCACAGCTCCCCAGCTCGGAACCAATAGGGAAACGTATTCACCCCTGTGGCAGATGAGGAAACTCTTTTCCGTGAACAAGCGCGACTATGCCGACAAGGGTTGGGAACCTGGTGAGTTGGGTATACGCCGCTGGCGTGTTTTGTATCTCCGTTGGAGATAAAAGGCCCCTGGTGCTTGCAGACTGTGTGGAGAGGCACGTTTCTGAAAACGTTGATATGGCGCCCGAACCTCCGAGCGGCGGACTATACAGCTCTTGGTCGAGCCAGTGAGCCTCGTCGGAACGGTATTTCATTTCGGCAGTTCGATTCGACCTAGTCGCTCGTTCTCTGCGCATGATAGCCCCGGTATAAAGGGCCCGATGGTGACGGGGTATAGATGGGCTATACTCTCAAGGTGCCACTTGGACATCTCGTGAGGATGGGCAGATCTCAAACCGCACAACCGATCGTTGTGGCAGTAGACCGCCATATCTGGCCCGGACAAGAGAGATTCGAAACTTGGCAACGTGGCGCTGAAGCAAAGTAGGCTGGGAAACTTTGAGTCGGGACCGACCTAGTGGTGAACCCAAACTCTGAGGCGCTGCGGTGGGAAGTGGTATCGGGCAGTATTTCCGTCTCTTATCAGTTCTCGACAACTCTGACCCTACAACTCTCTGACCCTCCCCGGTATCCAGTCCATTTTGTGAATTTGCTCGCTCGGCAACGCGGCTCTAGGGAACAAGAGCTCTCTCTTCATTGGTGCGTAAAGCATAAAAGCGTGCCACCTGCCTCGACGGGCAGGTGATAACAACAGTCGAATTTCCTGCCTTTGTCAGGTTCGGTATTGCTTGGAACAGTTCGCTGCGCAAGAGCCATCGGCTAGGCTCAATCTCTTGCGTCGGTTTCGTGCGTTTGGCAGGCGAGCCTAATAGTCCTTCGATCAGACCAGAGAGTATTTTAACAATGTCGTCAAAGTCGGGGTAGTTCTTTATGAACTCGAGGAGGTTTTGCAAGTCGTTTGCCGAAGTCTAAGCAGCTCTTTGTCAAGTCGATTAGTACGCCCAACACCTACCACTAGTAGAGGCCATTGTTTGTCGCGTACAACACACCTCGGAAAAGACGATTATAGGTATCACCTACAGAGTCTCGGAGTCAAATCTCAAAGCGCCTTGCCAACCGGGCAATCTCGTGATTGGATAGAGCTTGATCATTCTCTGCTGCTCAAGTTAGCAAGCAAAGCGATGAATAGAGTATCGTTTGGGTGTCCGCACAGATAGGCAGAGTAAACCCTTCGGGTCAGAGTGTGGCATCCCACGCAGGTCCCTCATCGTTTGTCTCTGTCGTGGACATTCTGCACACCACCATGGTCCAGTCACTCCGACGGTCGATGGCTGACATGACCCTTTATCGCTATCGGTTTCCTTGGAGTTGTTCTTACTTCGCGTCGGGCATGTTGTTCAAGTGTTTAGCAACTCTCGTCCGTCTGTTCCACAGATGCTGGAAACCCAGTATCCGTGGATACTCTCATGGACCCTGCAACATCGGGCAGCATGGCCCGGCTTGATTGCAACCGCGATTGCGATCGAGTCTTGATTCTGTTTCTCCGTCCACAGGTCGAATAACGAGATGAGATGCGGTCTCTCTAGTTGTCTTTTTCTCTAAGCAAGGGGCGTCGTGGACCTCGATGTCATTATAATGGACAAAACACGATTGAACCTAGCAGGTTCGACGAGGTGTTGTCGGAATGTCGTCCGAAGATGGCCATTAAAGATCGACTGGAGAAGGGAAATATTCACAGCGACCACGAGAATGCCGTTCAGATCTAGCGAAAGTCGACGACTCGAAATCGCGCAAATCATCAATAGAAGTTGTTGATGGAAACCCGAGGAGGTTTCACTTCCATCTCCTTGATTTACCCTGGGGCGCTTCGTCAACTTCGGATACGGGATCACGTTGAAGAACTCGACACATTTTGACGAAGATTCCTTTGGTTTCGTCGGCAAGGTGCACTTCGGGGTCCGGGGGGACGCGTCCTCTAGGAGTGGGAGCAGCAACTGAAATGACGGGGACCCTGATCATCCATGACGATGCACGTCGGAAGATTAGGACGATGTGATTTGCAAGCCGAGGTCTGCAGTGCTGCCCTTTTGCTGCCAAGCTGCGTTGATACGAAGTGAAAGGGATCAAGAGATCGATGCATTCTATTATTGCCAGGCGCTACAGTGGATGCTCATTCGTCCGGAAAGCATCCCGACCATTGGGTGTCCTTCGCCTTTAAAGATCCACGCTACCACTTCTGTGTGTATTGCTTGTTACATGTTCCTTACGTCGTCGGGCACTCTCCTTATTTTTTTTTCTGGGCCTCCGCCTGATATTATCCAAGTCTCCTTTGTTACCACTCTGCCACTTCAAGGACTTGCTGCTGATGCCAATGGCATAATGCGTGGAATGGTCCTTTCCATTGCAGCGCCTCTTCCGAAACAGGTTCCGACTCCCCGACCTCTTTCGATCGATGGATCGACCCTCGCCACGGCTGTCGCGCTTTGCTCCGTCTCCGCGGGCTCGCTGGTCTTGCCTTATGCATATAGCCGTCAAGGGACGCAAAAAGAGGTTCCTCTTCACTTGAAGCATATCCTGTTTCTGGAATGCTGCAGACGCCGGTGCCAGGCTTGAGACAGTGCGGAGAGACGCTGTCAGGCCTGGAGAAGGCTTAGATCACACTGGTAACCGAAAAAGACCCGTGTCACTCCAGGCCAAAGCCCAACCAAAGTCCTGCCGCGCAGTGGAGGCCGCGGAAAGCTGACTTGCTTTGGGCACACACCCGGCTAGCCAATCAGTGGGGTACATTGCTTCGGGGGTCCTCCGGTATCCCTCACTGGTTGAGCATCACCCAAGCGATAGCGAAATATTAGCTCGGTCCCAGACTGTCCAGAAGACCCAAGGCGGCTTCCAGTCTGGGGAAACGCCTCTTTGGCATCGGTTTTCTTTGGAGAAGGATGTGAAGGCATCGCCATGATCCAACTAGGCAATAGTAAACAGTCGCTGGCTGTCGCTCGGTGTTGCGAGGGACATTTTCCTTGCATGCCTCCTGTGATGCTCAGCAAGGTCGACATCCAGACAAGCACTAGCTCGTTCATCACATGAGTGAGCCGTAGATACCGGCAGCAGAGGCAGACTGGCGTCTGGTCCTTCAGGGTCTTCCACGCCGCCCCATGAGGCTTCCTATGAAGCAGTTTTTCTAGCGGCACAGCCGCGACTGGAGCCGCGAGAGATCCCCGTAAGGACGGAGCTGTGCACTGCGCGCGCCGTCGCGACGGACCGGTCGCAGCTCTGAGCTAAGTCACCTCCAGAGGTACTAGCTCGTAGTGGGTAAATACATAACTTTGCCGTCATTCTCGCCGAACATCATGGCCCAAATGCGCCATGACAGCGTAGAGCATCATCTCGCGCTTCGCAGTCTTTCTTCAAAAGGGGACGTTCGTCTCTGGTGTGCTGTTCTTTGAAAAATCTCGCTCTACATCTCTGCGTCCGCATGGTCTCCTCGGGGAGGACCGGACACACCCCTGAGTCGTCTGACACCACATTATGTCGCGACAACTCGACGCTCGAGGACAAGACCAAATCGACGACTCTGCTCGCCCTGCAGTGCCGGGCGAATATTTCGGCGCGGGTCAGTGCTGGTTATTGCATTTTGCGAGGACGTCGGAGCTGTTCCGAGGGCATCTGAGCCGGGGATTGGTCCTCCCAATCTGCCTCGGTCCTGCGCTGGACTACATACGATAGTCGCACACCGAGGAGCCCAGCATGGTGAGGTCGCGGTGCTGGGCTGTGCAGCAGGGTCTCCGGCTGCTTTCCCTGCCGAGTGTCATCTGTGGGGGATGAGAGAGCATGCGCAAGCATTTGCCTGCAAGACGAGAAGGGGTGCCTGCGGACCTCCGCCACGCACACTGTTGCACCTCAGAAGTAGCCCTCGTGGTGACTGTGTGATCAGGAGAAGAAGGTGAAAAGCTGCCCACGCCGAGCAAGCATGCGCCTATCGAAGCTGACCCCCGTTTTTGTAATAGGAGGGTCATCGGTACGTAGTTGCCTCCCACACGGTGTTTTGCCCAATCATGTTCCCGCGTCAGGTGCTTTGGCGGAACGTGATTGGACGAATCAGGGGCGCTGGAAGACTCCCGCCCCTGCGATTGGCCAGCTGGGGCAGCCATTCCGGATTTGGGTTGTCTTTTTGTAGGCGGTTTTGCTTCGGGGAGATCATGTTCCTACTGTGACAGGCCTGCCCGGACGCTTCATTGTCTGCATATTGCAAGAGGCTGCTCTCCAACCCTCGATTAGCCCATACCCAAGGCCTCTGACATCCCTCCCTACCGCCAACCATGGACCGAAGATACAAGCCCCTGCTTCCGGCGAAGGCCTCCTCGGAGAAGCCTTCGCCGCAACCCCAGGGCTCAACCCAACCCATCACCCCCGACATAACTATTCCACCCAAGCGTGCAAAACGCCATGGCACCGGCCGCTCGGCATGCGACTCCTGCCGCGCAAGGAAGACTGCGGTATGTGCAAATCCCTTCATCTGTTTGTTGCATTCCCCCCACCCCCTAGAGGGAGTCCGCCTTAGTCGCCGCTGGTCTAGAAAGTCTCTAGCTGGTTATTACAATATTGCGGTGCTGGCCCTTCGCCAATGACGGAACTCGGAGTGGTTGTTATACTGTACATACTGGGTTGCAAGACAAAAAGGGACCTGGGGTGGAATGGTGTGGCTAGAGCAGATTATCATTTCCGCCTCGAGGCCACACTGCTAAGCAGCTCCTCCCAGTGGACCGGGCTAGTTTCCGGCCGTTCGTTGCCGGCATGGACAAGAGGCTCCTTGTTCGCCTGCTGGGGGTCAAGCAGATATTTCTGCCCGTCCCTTCTGGCACTTGCCCAAGTTTCGTCGTGACGTTCCTGAAATACTTTACCCTACCTACCCCCTTCTTCGGCTGGCTTACAACCACCCCGTGGGCAACGGCGTGTGTGGTTGGTTGCTTAGTTTATACAACCCCCGATCTGGCAGACTGGCACTACCGCTAGACGGCCATCTATCCAACGCGATCACTCGATGGAGCCCTCGCTAATATGCCTATCACCATCCGGTTATAGTGCGACAGCCAAAGGCCAACTTGCAGCGCTTGTCGCAAGCGAGAAACAGAATGTGTCTACACCATGGCTTCTGGTCAACCTTCCGAGGAAGGGCTCCAAGCTATGGAGTCTTTGAGACGCGAAAACGACAACTTGAAGTCGAGTGCGGAGATTGTGGATCAGCTGAAATCCCTCCCAGAACAGGATGCTCTCGACCTCTTGAAGCGCCTTAGAGAGGCTTCCGAGCCCTCCAACGCCATCACCTTGTTCGAGGAGCCCATCCATGAGCGATCAGCTGCCCCTCATCTGGTGCCGCCAACACAATCGAGTCTCGAATTTGAGCTGATGATACGGCATCCCATCTCCTATCCAACTCTAGTCCCTACCGAGCTCCCTTTTCGAAACCTGGAACACCTGCTCGGTTCTGTAGGCACGCCAGGCTACATTCCAGCACGAAGATCGTACGTGACAACCTATCCCAATTTATCAACGTCGTGCAACATATTACCCATTCCTACAGAGGGATGACTCTGGCACTAACTCTTCGCCCTTCGCGATGTAGTAAGAGGACTGCTGAGGTCCTCGACGCGCCTCCAGACAGCTCTTCTGATGACGCGAGTGCTCTCCGATCTGGATTTTCATCCGAAGGCGCCTTTGGCGGCCCAACCTCGACCCTCTGCGAACCCAGTCTACGACATCTCCAAATACGCAAATGGACCAAAGTCGCCATCACCGACGAGCTCGCAGCTAATGTAATCTCTTATTATCTCGAAACCGACCATCCGCTGCTTGGTCTGTTCGATGCCGACCTCTTCGTAAAAGATCTCGTCTCCGGCCAGCAGCATTTCTGCTCCTCGCTGCTGGTCAACGCGCTGCTCAGCTGGGCCTGCGTCAGTACTCCCCCTTCGCCATCGCATCCTAGACATCGCTAAACCGTCCGTGTTGCTCTATTTTAAGGCTAACTGGATGGATAAACAGCAAGGTTACAGTCACATTGATCCCGACACGTCCGCGATGAGCTTCCTCTTCTTCGAAGAAGCTGAAGGCTTATGGTTCCAAGAGCGGAGGGTCGAGTTGTTGACAACTGTTGCGGCCTCGCAGTTTCTCAACTTGGCGGCCTCGTGCCACGGGAGAGAGGCGCAGAGTGTTGCCTTCCTGAAAGAGGGTATACAGATGGGCAGAAGGATGGGACTCTTTGGTGTCCCCGCCGCTGGCTCAGCACAGCAATGGCTCGATGACCATACTGACTGGGTTAAGGCCGCCTCACATACAGCTTGGGGGGTATTTTGCTGGGTTACGTAAGTTTGGCCTGGGAGTTGCTGATGCTAGAAGCACGGCAACGGCTAACTCGAACGCGTACAGATTTCGTTGCCTCCATTTCCAGACCGGCCAGATCGAATCTCCTCCCCATCTCCCTATGCCTGGAGATGAGCGATCGAACGATGATAAGGGCAAGGCGCGGCAACCACATCCTCTACCGCCATATATGGGCCAGACGTTTCCCAGAATGTGTGTCTTCTGGTCGATAGTTCATGACATAGTGTGGAACTATTACGACGGCGAGGATAGGGTTGCACCTGCGTCAAGAGCCCATTTCGAGTTTGCCGAGTCCAAATACCAGAAACTACTTGAGTGGGCAGACGAACTACCCTTGGAGCTAGCAAGAGGGAACGAAAACACACATCATGTCGTTATCGCACAGTAAGCCAAATCGGCTCCTTGCCCCTTTACCTCCCGAAAAAACAAGAGATATATATATACATATAGCATACATTCAGCGGTGGGGCGAGCAGACAAATAAGGGTCCAGACATCTAACAGTCACAGTATCTACTACCACGCCGCTATTATCGACCTCTTCCGTCCATTCCTACTCGATAATGTCTCCCGAAACAAGAGGCTGCGGTCCTTCTCGGCCCCCGATTCCACCCCCGAGGCCGTGTACGTTGCCTCCGTCAACCAACTGAAGCGACTCATTCTCGTGTATATGACCAATTTCGCTTCCACATCCTACACATTCCTCTGGCACACCGCTTTACTATACGTTGCCAATGCAACGCTGCGGGATGCTCCAAATGGAGACTGGCGGGAGTGGTTCCAGGTCTGCCTCGCCGGCTATGAGAACCTCCTTGGTAGCTTCCGCGTGGCTGGTACAATCGCGCAAGGCTTGCTCGCCATGGCAATTCGCAATCGGGCTATGGCCACTGGCGAGGCAGGCCAAATGGTGCAGCAACTGAAGGCAAAAGCCGCAGCCTTCGGCAACGGCGAAGACGGCCGCGGAAGCTTGATTGTTGACCTCGATCTCGCCATGACGAATCCACTGGACGCACAGGTGGGCTCCCTGGCAGCACGCCTTAACGAGTTAGTCCTGTTTCAGGAGTTCACCACAACGGAAGAGGAGCGTTGATTCCGTCTACAGAGAGCTTGAACCGTCCTGACGCCGAGCTCAGGCTGCCACGGCGAACGGCGGTTTATTTGCATCTATTGATGAACGCCCCATAACGACTACAGCAACTCAATCAAGGTTCCCGTGGAATGGAAGAAAGGGTTATGACATGCTGGATGGACAAGAAGAACAGCAAAGAGTTCATTACAAGCAACCATCTTCCCACCCGGCCCCGAGCCTCTTCTCTCAAACTCCGGTACGATTATTCAACACTTGCAGCTTTTGCTGTCACGATTCCATGAGAACCGTCTTTTCAGGGACGACGTGGGAGTTGGCAGGAAAACGACTACAGGGCGACGCCATTGGAAGGTATTGTTCAAACCTCGCGTTTTATGGGTTGGTCTCATTGTCTCTTTATTCCTCACCATGACCCCGGAAGGGGCTCATTTGCATCAAGTCATGTTACGTATCTGATACCCCCATCCGACGAGTATGAGCAAATGATTGTACCACGACTGCCAGGCCATTGCATGTCATCCGCTCTAGAATAGACGAAGCCCCCTTTTTTTACACCCTACTAGCAATAGCCTTTGAGAAGATTATGAGCAGTCATCCATAGCCCTCACTTGCAATCAAGAAATTGGGACGCGCCGATGAGCAAACATGGAGTGAATTCGAGCCGTGTGTTATCTCAGCAGTGCTATGAACATGAGACTGTAGACGTTCTAGACACAGGAACTTACTTCGTGCCCGCGTGCCTGGCCTGGCTCACTTTAACTTCTCTGTTAGTCTTCCGGAACCACAACTGCCACGAGTGCTGAGAGCAGATCTTGCATGGTATGCTCGGCACTCGAACATCGATGAATGAATCACATAGCCCATTTCGCCTATGCGTTAGAGAGCAGTGGTCTTTTGGGAGGGAAACTGCGATAGTGTGGCGTGGTTATACAGAACTAAACTGTTGCTACTACTCTGTCGCTGGCTTAAATATCGTGATGGTTCTTAGTCATCGGTTGTCCTCGGCGTAAGGGTCTCGGAACCTCGGACAAGTGGATCTCGTGAGTGATGTGAGCACGAACAAAGTGCAACGAAAACAGGCACCATAATGAGACAATGACAATTGCTCTTCAGTACCTGCCTCCTATCAATAAGAATCTCGGTACTATGTACTGTTCCTATGTCTTCGTTCCCAACAAAGGCCCAACCAACGGACACTAACAGATGGTACCATCAGACATCCCGTCGAAAAGTACAAAATGTTTGTTCCTCAGTTAGCGACGTCCCTTTTCCCCCCGAAGTTGAAGGACGATGTTCCGCGAGCTCTTGATAACGCGAACTACCCAAGTAGGTATTGCTGATTGCATCATCCAGCTTGAGCACCGACTTGCCGACCGGTCTCCGGCTCTTCCGATCTCCGAGAGCCAACGGCCCACCCATCGCCAGCGCCGCCGGACCGGTCCAGTCTGACCTACTCGGCCGACCGGAGCAGGGCAGCCAGACTAATCGGCTCCGTTCAAGTGAGGAATGGCGCCCCAGTTGCTCCGCATGGGATACAGAGGACCACGGGGGGAGGCCGATTCCTTCTTTTCTGGCGTCGCCACGGCCTGTTTCGCCCCCATTGGCCCTTGAGACGGGGCTTGTTGGAGAGTTCTGCTTGAGTTCAGCAAGAACCCCTGGATCTTGTAGTAAGTGCTACAAGCTGTCCGCCAATAGTGACGTCGCCGTCAACCGGCGTCGCCAGCCCTCCCGCGGTAGTCACGTAGAGGACATTCCTGTCGAGAAGGCCTCTCCCGAAGGCCGCGGAAGTTGGCTCCGCAATAGCCGTCGAGTTCAGATTCCCGGCTATGATGACCTCTCTCCGCCCGCCGGGCGATATAATCTCTACGCTGTTCCCCCGTCCCGTAACCAGGAATGCGTTCCCGTCGCAGTCGAAGGTGAAGTCGTCGTACTCGTCTAGGCGACTGAGAGTGTGCGCAACGGTCGTGAATGGCCCCGCGGCCGTCCCGTCCTCGCTAATCGGCACCTTGACGAAAATGGACTTCCCGATGTTCGTGAAGTACAGGGCGTCCTCACAGACGTGCACACCGTCGACGCCCGCTGGTGGGAACGGGGATGCCGGCGCCACCTGCGTGTACGTGTTGTTGATCGCAACTCGGAAGTCGCCGGTCTTGATGTCTACGTGAAATATAGCACCGCCGTTCACATCGCCAACGAGCAGGGTCTTGTCCTTCGCTTTCAGAAGGCTTATCCCGTTCAGGAAGCGCGCCGGCGGGACAGCAGCTATCTGCGACGTCCTAGGTGGCGCGGAGAGTGTTCCGTCCGGCCGCAGAGCCACACCGCGGAGGTCGATGCTCCAGATCGCCCACGAGCCCGCGCCGACATCGCCTGTGGAGAAGGAGAAGTTCCCCGTGATGCAGGCGTAGACGTCCGGCTCGTACTCCGCGATGCCCGACACGCCGAGGGCGCTCGCGAAGGTGTGGACCAGGACGGCCCGGCCCGGCTGCAGTGGGTCGACCAGGAACAACCGTGGCGCGGTGAGGACGGTGACTAGTACTTGGCCGTTGGGACGGACCGCGATGTTCTCCACGTAGGTGTCATTGGGGAACTCGAATACGGTGCGGACGGGGTCCGTGGCCAGTGCAGTGGAAGCTGGCGCTGAGGCCGCGAATCGAAGGAGAGATGCAATTGCAAAGCTAATAGCTATGAGTTGCATGTTGACCAGTCAAGCTCTCGATCTTAGATGTCGTATGTGGAACTGTGAGGCAGCATCGCAGGACTGCGGTGCAGCTCGAGTCAGGACAAGAAATGCGTGAGAAGTTCTTGCATTCTTATGCTTCGAACTGTCAGTGTCATGTAACGCTACAAGAGATGCATCATGGCGGGCATTGTGACTACAAGCTATGTCCGGACCGAAGCATCGGTGATACCATCTCGAGCGCCGAAAGGACCCCTGGCCCATTTCTCTCCGTATGGCGGATCGTACATTCGGACTGCTGACCCGGTTCGACGTTAGCCACAAGTTCCCGGCCTCATGATCTGCGGCGACCACCGACAGTGAGTTCATGAGTGAGTGCTCTGAAGTCGTACAGCGCTTACTCAGACTCCTATCACTCCCCGGAGTTATGCGGAGTTTGCGTAGTGCTGACAGGCTCTTCCACGAACATGGCTGAATTCTGACGCGGCAGTGCTGTCGATCATGTTCTCCGTAGGGAGATTGAAATAGCCATCAAGGTAGTGAAGTGTGTTGTAGCTGGTGGCTGGCTCATCAGACGACGTGGAGTATTATCACGGCGTCTGTGTTGGTGATAGCCTCTTGTATCGTATCCCACAATGCAGCGTGTCTTCCCCTGAGCTTTCTAATGGTTTTAGGGGAGCGCTCTCTGCGTTCCTTATGGTGTGTATGTATTTAGGCAAGTCTATGAAAGATGCCGGTCTCAAGATAGTTACTCAAACATCACAACCAATTCTCTAACGTTCCTTAGTTCAAGAACAAGTCTTTGACATAGCGGGCGGCCATCATAAGGGAAAATCGAAGCGGGAGCTTCTTGAATAGAGGTTCCGACGAGTATCGAGTATTGAGCAGAGAGGTTTACCCTTCTCTAAAGACCAGGAAGCCTTGCTCAATCCACTCCTTCCGTGATGTCAACGAAGCCATATTGTCAAGGCTCGGTAGACAGTACTGGAAATTTGTTAGGGGACAGCAAGGGTAACACTTATACCGACCTTTCTTTCGGAACCTCAGCGCTCGGCTCTTCGGAAGGCTTTCTGTCAATCCATGAGGTATTTCGCCGTTGTGGAACGCGTGAGGAGTGATCCGTGGCTTCATGTCCGGAACCCGCATGATCCATGTTTGACCATGTGGCCTAACTCGGACCATGTCTCAGCCTGGCGTCGTTAAGATAGTGAAGCAACCCTTGATCCAATCCAGTAGCTGCCCTGAAATTGAGAGCGTGCCGGACGCCATATCGGCTTCCCAACGATATTGACTCGGGAAGATCGAGGGGTTCGCCAGATACCCGTGCGCCGGCGTTTCGGTCGGTCATGCTGAGGGACCAACCGGCGGTCTTTCAGCTGCCACGGGGGAAGCAGCCGGAGGTGTGCCACACTGACACTACACTCCGTCGTCGGAGGCGGCACTGCATTATTCAGATAAGTAGTGTGGCCCTGACACGCGGGCACGCGGCTAACGACTTTGAGGCGGGCTACCCCATGCTTTCAGCTCTCTTCAGGCTGGCGGATAGATGGACTAGACTCGGGGGAGGTGGTTTAGCACGAGAACATAGCACAACACCCAAACACACTATCACTGGTCATCTGCGCGTCATCTGCACATTAAATTTCATGCAGTTGAGTGAAGGGTCCGAGCCACTGAAGATTTTACCTAACAAGGCATGTAATTCGACAACAATGGAGATGCTGTCAGTGCTCCCTCCGCCACCTCCGGAGAGCCACCCACACTCTCTCCTCGTTTTAAGATGTCAACCAGGGGAAGAGGTGACGCAGGCCATCTTGAGAGGTGTGGCAGACTTGCGCCCTATAAGGCAGTCTACTCCACGAGACGCTCCCACATTCGGCAGTCTCCGATGCAACCCCAAGCTACCCACTCCCCCAATGTACGGAGTACTCAGTCAGACACCGGGCTCCTCCAGAGTTACTCCAGGTACTGTTGGCTATACTGTCAAAGCGTTATTCGCCCAGAGTACTGCTTCAGCCCATCATAGACGGACTTGCGCTAGCGATGGTCCTAACTTTAGAGCCCCTGGCCCGGAGACATTGAGGATCGCCGCAAGCATTCCTGAGGACGACCCTAACTGCATTATTATTGTCTCTGTCCCCATTCCCCTCCCCTTTCAGCTCGGGAACACTGACGTCTACCCTTCATGCTGCGACTACACAGCTCCTCCCAGCCCTGATATGGGGTGAGGCAGGACGTCAACATGGGGTCGGCTTTGCCCTCAGGAGCAGCCGGCACGGCCGCTGGAGTGATGATATACTCCATCGCGTCATTGATATGTAGTGGCCTGCTGATATGGCTCACTTGGACGCACCAGGAGAGGAGCAGCTGTGAGGACCCTACTCGCTCTCGTGGGCCGCATACCACCTTCCCACGGGCCTGGTGATTAACATGGATAGATATTGCCTGCATATCCTACCTCGCCGTCGTGAGCACCCTGGCCTCGATCATCCAGCAGATTCACTTCATCGCCTTCTGGGAAGATGTCGTCATCACCCAATTCAAGCACAAGAAGACGCATCCGAACTCCCCTGAAAATGCTATCGCAGGTGGATCGGTTGGCATGGACCTGGTGCTTTTTTACATCCGTACGCCGGCCTGAGTTTGCCTCTGGACTGCCCCTAAATTGCTGACTGCGCCTGGCAGAGTATTATTGCTATAGCGTGCAAGCGATGCTCGTCATGTTTTGGTAAGGGCTTCAAGTCCCAAGACAGTTAGAGAAACTGACCTAGGGGCCACATAGGTGCTGTGCCCTCGCGCAGTCGGTCTACGGCCTGACAGAGCTATCGACCTTGAAGCGTAGATTGAGGACGGTCAACAACGTCGGCAAGGCCGTCGCGGTGCTCTTCCCCCTCATCACCATCCTGCTCCTCCGCGCGCCCGCGATCCAGGCGCACTTCGTCCTGTTTATCCTCCTGGCCGACCTGCCGCGTTCGTATCCCAATGACCAAGTACCACGGCCCTACACGCGGTTACTGACATTCTCTTCAGTCATGGTCAGTCTAGCAATCGGCAGCGGCCTGCTGCTCGCCATCCTCGGGCGATACATCCACACGAAGCGGAAGCTCCTGAAATGGAGCCAGACATACGGCCAGTCCTTCTCGAGTGGCACCGGCCGACCAAAGGGGATGTACGACCGGTGGCTGCTGCTACGGTTCACCATCGCTTTCGTCATGCTCGCGTGCGTTTTCCTTTTCAGCCCCTTACCGACGTCCCTCCTCTTCCACGCACCTTCCCTTCTCCTCTGCCTGACCTAATGCTAAAGTCCGCTTTTGCGCCGCGCAGTGCCTTCGAAGTGACCAACAGCCTCTTCCAGGCCACGGCCGCCTCCAACAACCGCAAGGACGCGGCGTCGCCGGCGCCGAACCTCAGCCTGGGCCGAACGCGGAACACCCTCCTCCTGTTCCTGCCCGGTGTGACGCCCGGCCTGTTCATGTTCCTCATCTTCGGCATGACGGCGGCGTTCCGACGGCACATGCGCGAGAAGCTGCTCCCGGAGGGGTGGCGGCGGCGACGGCACAGCGACGCGGCGGGGTACCCCGGGAGGAGGAGGAGCGGAGCGAGGGGGCAGGTGGAGGTGCTGGGCGAGGGGGGGCCGCGGGGGAGCAGTAGAGACACGACGGAGTCGGGGATCGGGAGTGAGTCGGTCGACGTGGAGATACAGCTTGGGCACATGGGGATGAAGAGCGATGAGTGGCCGATCCTGCCTGGTGGTCGGGCTGGAGGCGGGGTGAGAGAGGTGCTCTGACTGTGCAAACGACAGAGAAGTGTCTTGAGACGTTTCCTACAAAGGGGCAGGTGGTTATACACAAGGCTTGGTCAAAGGGGACAGGGGAAAAGGATAGCTCCCTGGTATGGATATCGGCAGGTGGCTTTTCAGGAGCAATAGGTGGGAAGGGCAAGACTCAAAGATACCCCAAGGCCAACAGTGGTCTCATGATTCGATGAGAAGAGGGCAACGATAATACGAGTTGCCAAATTGTAGTTGCCACAAGGATTGTGTGACACGGAACCAGGAAGAGACACTTGTCCACTGCGAACATCAGTTCCGAGACGAGATGCCACACACGAACTCTTCAGCAATTATGAAAAGAGTAACAAGAAGAACGAAAGATGAGCTTGAATGCCACGGTGGTCCGGTCTGACTTGCCAGTAAGATGGTCGACCCTGGCTGCTATTCCACCGACATCAGCTGAATTCCGCAGCCGGTGAGACCGTTGGAACAGGCCCTCGATACAAGTCACGCGAATGCTTGGGCGAATGACAGAGCAACGAAGGCATGATGGAAGCAGCCGACCAGGCTGGGAGGATGTGCCGCCTTCTGAGTAGGGAAAAGCCGTGTTGGGCGGAAGAGATCGCCGCCAATGGTCGATGTTGACGGCCACTGCTTAAGGGTCTGGTTTTGCTCCTTGATGATGGACGACAAGATACAGAAACAGACATCGACGCGAGAGGGCATGTGATGAGAGGTTCTTAACGATAGAAGAGGAGAATGTAGAGAAAAAAAATGAGAGGCGAACGCCACATCACGGCAGGGATATTGACATGTTTTTGATTTCAGGGGACGCGGAATATGCCTGGCACCGAGACACGTACGAACCCCAGGAAAACCCCGGACTCGGCCGGGTCAACAAACCAACCAAAACAGCACGATGCGGGGATGATGGGAGTAAAAAGTCGAGTCGGCGGGCTGGAGGGATAAACAAGCAGCGGCATGAAGAAGACTTGCGAGCCTCATCAAAGACCCCCACCGGCGCTGCGACTGTGATATGCTGCAGGCCTGCAGCTGCAAGGCCCTCTTCTCTCTCCCCTCTTTGAGGGCGGGATAAACAATAACAGTCTCACCTAATGCTCTCGCCCTGTTTCGTGTCTGCTGGTCAACTGCCAATTGTGGTCTTTCTCGCTTGTCCAACCTCCGAGATCTTCTTTGGTCTATTTACTACTGCGTAGAAGTTCGTCTTTGTCTGGCCTGCGACACCCCGTCCATTGAATTTTGCACATGCTCGCTCGCTGCAGTGTAAAGCCGGCGTTATTGGATCTGAGAGGGCCGGATCTACGTTAATTACGTGCAGCGGACCTGCGACGGCCAGCCAACCTTAATCTCAGCTCTTCCGTATTCGCGGGTTTTGCGAGCTGGCGAGTCAGCTTTCCGACATTCGACCAGAGTTGACATCTCGTTTCGCCACCACCACCGCCGAGAACTTGCGGGACTCCGTCCGTCTTCTCCCTTTTTTCCATCCTGCAGCTGCGTCTCGTCTCGTCGCCCTGCATTGCGCATATCCTGCTGCATCGCGCCCTTTTAGAGCGCCGGCTGCTTTGCTTGCTGTTCGTGCATTTCTCCGCTCATCTTTCGTTCCTCACCCACCGTCCACCGCCCACCGCCCTTTTGCTCGCCGGTCCACGAACCAACCATCCACCCGCTGGACCTGCAGCTTTCGCAGCCCAGATCGCCATCTCAGTGGCCCTCACAGCCAGGACGACGCGTGAAAAGGGGACCAACGAGAGCCCCTAGTTCCTTCTCTTACTCAGTGCGGCGTGCGGTGGCACCGTCCAGCCGGACTGCGACGCTCTTTTCGTTGGTGGTTCAACGGCTGCAGCGGCTGATTCGCCCGCTCACCCACACACACCTCCCTCCTCCCGCAGCAGACGAACGAACGGGACGGCCTACCCGAGTCAAGCCGCTAAAAAAAAAGGGATTAGCGATTACAAGGGGGAAACTTTTTTTCTCCGTTCCTTGACTCCGCCTTTGTTGTGCTGGACGGCGCAGAGGACGGCGCTCTCAATATAATCCTCGCCCTGCCGACCGACCGCGACCGACGGCACACGCGCCTCCCGGGGTGGCCCATGAGAGACTAATTGACCCACGAGACTGTCGAGCTGGTTGGCTTCTCCTTCACAGGACTAACCGGGCAGATCCTCGTTGTCCCTCCTTGCCTTCGTCTCTCTCTCACCATTCTCCCTTCTCTTCCAACCTCGCCCTCCACTCGCTCGCTGCCCGCGATGGTTGTCCCCGCGACGACGCGCCGCATCTTTCCCATCAACGACTGGGCGCCGGCCCAAGAAGCGATCTACGCCGACGAGCCCTCCTCCTCCTTTCCCCCCTCCTCCGCCGCCATGTATGACAACGGCCGCGTTGTGCCGAATGAGCAGAGGCTGCGCAGCCTGAGCCTGTCGCTGCCGTGGCGCCACCGCCCTAAGTCTTCCGTCTTCGACTTTGACGATCTCGAGCACCACTCCGGCGAGCTGGCCCTCGAGCGCAGCCGCACCCACAATGGCCACGGCGCCTACGACTTCGGGCACGGCGACGCCGAGCCGACCACGCAGGGAAACAACAAGGGCAAGAAGACCATCGGTGGTATGATCCGACGTGCTAGCATCTCGCTCAAGGGCATCGTCCACCGTCGAGCCTCTATGGTCCACGCTCCTTCTACAGCGGACGAGCAAGCGGAGTCGCGGCATCACTTCCTACGCACCTCCCACGGTCATTCGCACACTCAGTCACACCACCTGCTCTCGGCTCCGCAGTCGCACGGCCGGCCGGTGACAAGCCACTCGACGTGGCATCGGCTCCGGCAAGCTGCCAGCTTCCGCCACTCGCGCGTCCTCGACAGCGATTTCTTCATCCAGGAGCCGCTGTCCTCTTCTCCCGAAGATGCCACAGCGCCATCCACCCCTGCCATCCCCGTGCCCGGTGTCGGTAATGCGCCGCCGATCATCCCACACAACACAGGCTACGGGGCCAGGGCCGCGGCGGCTGCCTGGCAGAACGAGTTCCACGGCCACCACGAGCCAACGGTCGTTCTGAGCCCCAAGAACCAGTGGCTCTCGCCCGAGGATGGCCAGAACGACCATGAGAGCGGCATTGGCATCGCTGTCACCAGCGCAGAGTCTGACATTGCCGACGAGCTGCAGGACCTGGACCTGGACCTGGACCTGGACCTTGACCTCGTCACGAGTGAGGGCGAGCAGATCCTGGGCTGTGCTCCCGAGATCAGCAGGATCGACTTCATCGATCAGTTGCCCACAGAGCTCGCCATCCAGATCCTAGCTCATCTCGACGCCTCGGCCCTGGCGACGGCGAGTCAGGTCTCCAAGGAATGGAATCGCGTTGTCGCGAGCCAGCACGTCTGGCGTGAGTCGTTCCTCCGCGAGAAGACGTCGACGTATGCCACGAGCGGCCCAGTCCGGCCTGGCAGCGGCCTGGGTGTGCCTGCCGTGAAGCCGGACAACGACTGGAAGGAGATCTACCGGGTCAAAGAAGAGTTGGATCAGCGGTGGAAAGAGGGCAAGGCTACACCGGTGTATCTGAATGGACACTCGGACAGTATTTACTGTCTGCAGTTCGATGAGTACGTTATGGATCTTTTCTTACCTTCTGTACATCGTTGCGGAGCTACATTTGCCGCCTCAAGATCTTGATACTGACTTTATTTCTACAGGCACAAGATCATCACGGGCTCCCGCGACAAGACCATTCGTATCTGGGACATGCACACCATGGCCTGCAAGCTCATCATTGGTCCTCCCGAAGTTGTGAATGATTCTTCTCTCTTATACGACGTTAATGGCCAACCCATCCACTACGCCGCCTTTGAGAGCGCTGCAGCACCTAACAACGACACACCCGGCGAGCCTACACCCAGCACACGCACCACCTCTGTTCCGGCTGCTGTTTGCTTCCCAACGCATCACAAGGCTTCGATTCTCTGCCTGCAGTACGATGACGAGATCCTCGTTACCGGCAGCAGCGACGCCTCCTGCATCGTATACAACGTGAAGGGTGGCTACCGCCCGATCCGCCGTCTGCGCCACCACAGTGCCGCCGTGCTAGACCTGTGCTTCGACGACCGGCACATTGTCACCTGCTCCAAGGACATCAGCATCTGCGTGTGGGACCGTGCCACCGGCGCCCTGCTCAAGCAACTGCGCGGGCACTCCGGCCCCGTCAACGCGGTGCAGATGCGCGGCAACACCATCGTGTCGTGCAGCGGCGACTTCCGGGTCAAGCTGTGGAACGTGGACACGGGCAAGCAGATCCGCGAGTTCGTCGGGCACACCAAGGGCCTGGCATGCAGCCAGTTCAGCGAGGACGGGCGGTACGTGGCCAGCGCGGGCAACGACAAGGTGATTCGCGTGTGGGACGCCAACACGGGCGAGTGCCTGCGGGAGATGCGCGCGCACGACAACCTGGTGCGCAGCCTGCACATCGACTCGGTCAGCGGGCGGCTGGTCAGCGGCAGCTACGACACCGACATCAAGGTGTTCGACATGGAGACGGGCAGGCAGCTGCTCGACTTCCCCAAGTGGCACGCCAGCTGGGTGCTCAGCGCCAAGAGCGACTACCGCCGCATCGTCAGCACGGGCCAGGACCCCAAGATCCTGGTCATGGATTTCGGGGCCGGGGTCAAGGGGATTGAGATGCTGGAGAGTGGCCGGTGCGCGGAGGGGGCTGTTACTGGGGGCATCATCGAGGTTGACGCGGCCGAAGCTGGATACATCTGAAATCGGACGTCGCTGGACCACACATGGGCTCCCGGAGTCGAGCGGAGGAAATAATGGGTGATCTTCTCCCGCGATGGAGAATGAGGAAAGTTTGGATACTCCGCCCCAGATCGTCTGGAACCTGGCAGCTGGTCTGCCGCTACACCGCTATATATCGTCACGAATCTCCTTGTCACGAACGACGGGCTCGACAGGCTCTCGGCCGTGGACGACGCGTCCCGTTCGAGAATCCCTTCGCGCTCAACGACTGGGTAATCCTGTCCTCTGGACAGAGGACAAGAAAAAAGAACGGCATCAGACATACTACTGGAGATGAGGCTGCCCCTCACGGGGACACAAGGCTTGGATGTATGGCCTGCTCTCTCCAGCTTCTGCTTCGTCTTGGGCTTTCCGGCCTCTCATACACTTCTGCTTTCCGCGCTGCTCATCCACGTCACCTGCGTGGAGTTTGCATATCGCATTGTTGGATTTAGGCACTTCGCATTCAGTGTCTTTTGCATAGCGAGCGAGGGAATCTTGCTGTATAGCCGGGCTCCTTTAGCTCGGTAGTCGTTCTGTTGCTCGCTACCTACCTTTGGGCTGGCTAGAATCTTTGCCCCCGCTTCCTTTTGTCAGATAGTTGATGGCATATAGAACTTGCGTCTTGGCTTCCCAAGCTGTGGCTCTTGCTGGGATCAGAGAGCTCTTAATGACATGATGAAGAAGCTTGCTTGCCTTCCTGAACGCAAATTGTCCTATGAGAACTCGGGGTTGAATAAGCGGTGATGTTAACTTTTCTGCAACATGTTTTAGACAGGTTGACTGCTATATTACAGTTATACCCCGCCATTCCATCATGGTCACCTCTGCAATCCCGATTATTTTGCGTAGTACGAACTGTGTAAACGACGTGGAGTCCAAGGAGTATAAAGTGTGGCTGACCTCTTGATGGATATCATGGTCGAAAACAAGATCCAGAGGAAGGACCCAGGAGAGGCTCCAATCGACGGGCCAATATGCTTATGACAATCTTCGCTGCCACTTTCTTTTAGACAACGGCCCACCTGACTCAAGATATATCTATATTTGCATATAAGTGGAATGGGTTAAAGCTGTGAGCGCCTCTCATCACATCATCTAACTCAGCAGAGTTGACCGATCCGGCCCTCTAGTACAGAGATACCTGTCAGCCCGGTCATTAAGAGCCACCTTAGCCACTATCCTTTCAATCCTTCTGAGGCCTCGCCGGAGTACACTGATGACGAGTACAAGGAAGCACTCGGGGAAGAGGCGTACAAACGCCTGGTCATGGGGAGAATCTCACAACGCAGAAAGTGGGGACAGAAGCTGCCCGATAACGAGGTCGATTTTCTGAAGACTTACCCGGAACTGAACACAGAAGCGTGAAGGCGCCGGTCGCTGTATGAACCCAGATGCTGGAGGAAGTCGCGTTTTTGATCATGACGCCTGTATGGTCTGTAACTGGGATCCAAAGGCACTCTGCAAGTTGAGTTCGTCAGGGACCTTGAAGGGGGGAACTAAGGTAAAGGCTACGGGTGGAACGAGCACGCTGGCCTCGCGTACCACGGGGACGACAGCGCCCAGCTTTCCCAGTACGCGGCAGAATTACAAGACTGCATCTATCACAGCGACCACGAGGAAGCGGCCCTCATATTTCGTGCTTGACGACAGCCTAGATCAAAGTTGGGCTCACAACCTAACAGGGTAACAACGGTGCCTCCTCCCTCACGCTCTCTGACAAGATTTGTCTCTGATAGCTGAACAGCTTTACTTTTCTCAATCAAGGGCTGTCTGTGATGTCTGAGAAAGTCTGAAGGGCTATGGGGTCTCATTAGTCCTTACGCGTCTTAATGCTAGTCTAGTTCTGTGAGAACTGAAGGCCTACTGCTCATTTTCCTTAGCCCGGCTCTAGGAGCAAGGGCTCCCTCGCTGATGAGTTCCGGGCGTAGGTGTACTTAGCTGGGTAGCCGAAGTATTGTCTAAGCTCAATAGCAAACACGTGAAATGTCCAGAGTTTACGCCGGAAATTCCCAGTAGTGACCGTTAGTAATCCCATCCATAACAAACTTGAGGGGAAAGTTGTTAGATGTGTACTCTTCCATTGGTGTGGAGGTCGACAAGTGAGATATGAGACGGACAGATATTGACTTGAACGGACGACGGGTTTGCTATCAACCGACTCCAGTCGCCAAGACTTGGTATTGAATGCAGATGTCACAGGCTGCGGTCCTTCGTTCCTTGTACAGTCAATGATGGAGTTTTTGACTAGTTGCGAGCTGTTATTTCTACGTTTCCTGGCCATGGAAGTATAGTCCCTTTCTCGCATAAGAGAATCAAAATAGATGCAAAAGTCTCTATGAGGATAGGCAGAATGTATCATCACTGTCTCACAATTGTACGCAGGATATATATCATGTGGCGATGATTCATCGACCCTGAGTTTAACTCTTAAACTATGTCTGTCTGTAGCCATGGAAACGCCCGGAGAAATGTGCAGTGCATCGACCTTTGAACCAAGTTCACAACCCTCTAACACAGCGACCTACCTTATCTTTGATCCGAAAGTGGAGTAACGGCGCATCAACGCCTAAGATCTAACGATAACGGCCTCGAGAGCCCGCCGGGGCCGAAGTATGGGACCTGACGAAGCCAAGTCAACTGTATCCGACCGGACCATCCAAGGCCGCGGACTATATGAGACAGTTCTTACATTTGCCCCAGCTCAGAAGCCGTGTCCGCCTCCTCTCGCTTGGCCCGATTCAGCCGACTGGGATATTTGTACGCAAAGAAAAGCATGGTGAAGAGCATGAGAACACCATCAAAGACGTAGACCGACCACTCGTGCTCCAGGAGGTACCCATCTTGGCCCATAGCGTACTCGATAACACGGAAGATGTTCCGGCCCATGATGAACGCCGAGGTCACGTAGAGCATGATGAGAATGCCCTGCCACGGGACATTGCGCGCGCGCCTCAATTGCCCGTGCCTCCGGAACTTCACGTTGAAGACGAGAGCAGTGAGGCAGAAGATGCCAAAGATGACGACCTGGAATATCAGGCCGGCGATGATGACGTTCTGACCCGTGTTCGTCTCGCTCTTGGTGTCGGCCTTGACGAGCAGCCCGGCGCCGCTCCCCTGGATGAGGAAGCTGAAGACGTCGCCGAAGACGAAGATGCGGGTGATCCAGCGGGCCGGGACGAAGGAGTATTTCTCGCCGCGGACGGCGAAGATGACGCGGCTCAGGGTCATGTAGAGCGATGCGGCGAAGAGGATAGGGGCCAGAAGGAGGAAGATGGACTGAAGGATGTAAGGGATGAGTTCGCCTGTCGCGTTGTAGGCAAGGGCCCGCCCGACGTAACCGATGATTTCGACTGTGCGGCTAGGTGAGCCAAGGGACCGGGCCAGTGGACAAGGACTGGAGACTGGACTTACACACGCCCCCGACGATGAAAGGGATACAAAACCACGTGCGTCGCGTAGCCATCAAGTAGTTGTGTAAGAAGGTCGCGGCACCAAACAGCACAGCAAACACGATGGCCGCCGGCAGGCTGGGAATGTAGTGCCATAGAGGATAGCCATTGTGGGTCTCGAGAGTAGGCATGTTGGAGGACCGTGGGCTGGAACGAGTCCAAAACGTATGGCGGGACTACTCTGTCTTACAGTAGGGGAAGGCCGAAGGGCAATGACCAAGTGTCAGAAACCCCTTTGCATCAAGAAGTCCGTGTCCGCGCGTATGGATGCCCGCGAGCAGCGGCCGACCGGCCCCTGATATAGTTTTTGACACATCAGGATCCTGTGCTTTGTCGGATCCGGAAGAGTGTACACGTATTCAATGCTATACGCTCTTAGCCAGTCGGCGCCGAACTTGGGATGAAGATCCAGTCAGGGTTGCAGTCGCCCTTTAGTTCCATCGTGCCATAACGTTATACCAGAGCCGCGTCTTGCGTGGCTCTCACAACGTATGGGGCGGTGCTCTTATACGCGTATCGGTTAGGCTGACGTATTTTCTTAGCGCCGGGATCCGCATGCGCAGGGTTTTGGACCGAGACCGAGACCAACTAAGCTTATGGCTAGCAGACGCCATTCGGGAACTGCCGAGTCTGCAGGGCTCTTTATACGCGTATCTCTCTGTTGGGACATGATGGAAATAGAATAAAGCAATAGCGTTGCCCTGTGGAGTCCCGCCTCGTGTTGACCCCTGACGCGGTGTCGCGCCCCAAGATGTCTCCTTAAATACCTTTAATACCCCTTTGTCCTTCTGGCTAGGACTCGGAGGGATGTTGTGTAACGAGTCTCTACATCGATATCGACCTCTACAGCCTTTGCAGCAGGACAAAGCCGGCAACAGCACCAGCACCACGCTCATTATCCGAGACTTGAAACTACCATGGCGGACGGAACGTTTGTTCTTTACCACTACAACCCTTCGGCGGCGGCAGCCATCATATTCGTCGTTCTCTTTGCGATATGCACCATCCTGCACCTCTACAAGCTGGTGCGGTTCAAGACATGGCACTTCATCCCCTTTCTCATCGGGTGTATCTGTAGGTCTCCCCCGCCTTCCCGATGCTGCCGGCCTCATACTTACGGCTCCTGCCCCTGAAAAGTTGAGGCGGTCGGCTACGCAGGACGTGCCGTTTCCGCAAACCAAACACCGAACTGGACGACCATGCCCTACGTCATCCAGAGCCTTCTGCTGCTGCTCGGCCCGACGCTGCTCGCCGCGTCGGTCTACATGACCCTCGGGCGGCTCATAATCCTGCTCGAAGCCGACTCCTACGCCATTATCCGGCCGAAGCGCTTGACCAAGTTCTTCGTCCTGGGTGACGTCTTGTCCTTCCTCGCGCAGTCTGGGGGTACGTTGCCGTTCCATAGTGATAACACCGCTCCTTGATCGCTGCAGACTAACGGAGGCCAACAGGAGGCGGCATGCTCGCGCAGGCCAAAACACAGGACAAGATAGACTTGGGCGAGAAGGTCATCCTGGTGGGGTTGCTGATCCAGATCCTCTTCTTCGGCTTCTTCATGGTCGTCACTCTCGTCTTCCACCGGCGCATCGCTCGCGACCCGACGCCCCAGTCCCTGTTCATCACCGCCCCCTGGATGCGTTACATCTACATCCTCTACACTGCGAGCGTCTTCATCATGATCCGGTCCGTCTTCCGCGTCGCCGAGTACGCGGGTGGATACAGCGGCACCTTGCAATCGACCGAGGTGTACATCTACATATTCGACGCGACTCTGATGTTCATCGTGGCGGCGCTGTTTATCATCGTGCATCCCAGCCAGATCATCAGCAAGAACAAGGGCGCGCTCCCGCTGTCGGAGAGCGAGGGATACGCCGAGAACGTGCCGATGAATGCGAGAAAGCAGGAGCAGGGCTGGGACCGGCCCCAGGGCCCACGGCCGTACCAAGGTGCCATGGGAGGGTACTAGATGAGGAGGACATAGAGTCTCATCGATCGTATTCACCGACACCCTTAAAATTTTTCGGCCGCTGTTCTCGAGCCAGAGCTACCTATTGTCCACGTAGCGCGATGATCACCAAGGGCTCGATAGCGGCGGCGTCCTAGCTTCCCGCCGAAACTGTCCGAACTCATTCCATGCCTTATCCGGCTTGACTCTGGACTGGACCTATCTCAATGATATGCCCCAGTCCTATCTCCTTTGTTGAGCGTTCTTGATTTTTGTCGCCGGAAGGAGAGGATTTGAATGTGCTTGTCGGGACTAGACCGGGCAGTGTAACTGAGGAGAAGCGCATGTATCATCACAACGCCGGGCGTTAAAGGGGAACAGAATTTCTTGATCGGGCGGGTTATCAGTTTTTCATAGTTATTTGGCAATAGAGGCGTTTACAAAGTACTCCGTAATATTTCTGACTTGCTGGGTAGGATGTTCCTTGTGTTGGGTCGATGGGGTACCCCTGAAACAGTAGCATCGTGGCTAAGCGCACTATAGGCGGTTACATTGAACTCCAATCGACCCATATCTCGTCTATAGCACGGCGAAATACACTCCACCACTTATTGTCGAGGCCTGAACATAGGGGCGCCGTCATGCAACATAACACTTAAAGGTCATGGACCCCATCTTTTCAACTCCCGTCATGTTCACCTGCGAGTTAGATCTGCATTCACGACTCTTCCACAAGTCTTCTCTCATAAGCACAATGGTCTCTCCTACCTCTCTGATCTTCGCTCTAGCGACTATTGCCGGGGTCTCCTCCGCCCCTGTCGCAGACCCGGACCCTGCCGCAAACATCACCGAGGTCACAGATCTCATCTCTCGCAGCGGGACGCCGAGCTCTACAGGCTATAGCAATGGTTTCTACTACTCGTTCTGGACCGACGGCGGCGCGGACGTGACGTACACCAACGGCGCCGCCGGCCAGTACAGCGTCACCTGGTCCGGGAACGGGAACTTTGTCGGCGGGAAGGGCTGGAACCCGGGAAGTGCCAGGTCCGTTGCTGCCAGCTGAAATTTTAAGTTGCAGGGCATTTGTCTGAACTTTGGGTGCAGAACGATCACCCATTCAGGGACGTATAGTCCCAATGGCAACAGCTACCTCTCAGTGTACGGGTGGACGACAAATCCCTTGATTGAGTACTACATTGTAGAATCCTACGGCACGTATAATCCAAGCACAGGAGCTACGAAGAAAGGAAGCGTGACTAGCGACGGTGGTGAGTTTGAATGGTGAGACTTGATGAGCTTGATGGCGGCATCTAACAATAGACGGCAGGCACCTATGACATCTTCACCGCGACCCGCACCAATGCCCCATCCATTGAGGGCACACAGACCTTCACGCAGTTCTGGTCAGTCCGCACCTCCAAGGTTGCCAGTGGCACGGTGACCACTGCAAACCACTTCAACGCGTGGGCGAAGTTGGGGATGAACCTGGTATGTCTGCTACTCCTGGAGGGAGACGAGGCACATGCCGCCCGCTTACAACTGCCGAAACAGGGCACGCACAACTACCAGATCGTTGCCACGGAGGGATACTACAGTAGTGGCTCGGCTAGCATCACGGTCAGTTCCTGATCTGCAGTTGCATTTGTGTAGGGTCTTTTAAGTGGGTTGCGATCCGAGTGAGTAGGTATCTTCGCCTCTATAGCTATGAGCACGGAAAAAGTTCGGGAAGTGAAAAGGAAGAATGTATCGCTGCGCTTATTTCAACTCTGCATGGCCGGTGTAATGATGGTTGAGGTTGACAATACGTGTGTCAGCGTCAAGTATCCAAAAATGAAATGACCGCTCCTCCCCCGATAGGTGTCTGCAATTTACCTCGACATGTATTATCCTCCCTGCGACACCTCATGTTCCAGCCTGGCTCTGTGCCTCAGCAGATATCTCCTCCACGACAAGCGCTGCAGGCGCTGCTTCGACCGACGCGACCCATCAACCCCCTGTGGCGTGCCTTTCAACCTCTCGAGCTCCTCCATCAGGATCATCCGCCACATCTCCGGCGGCAGGGAGCGTCGAACGACCGACTCGATTATGCTGGCGGAGTCGGTGCGGAAGAGCCTCCTGATGCAGGGGGAGGCCCAGTAGAAGTTGTAGAGAGTGACGAGGTCGGGCAGCTTGTGCATGATGGCGATGACGAGCTCGGGAGGGAGGCTGCAGAGGTTCGCAG
Source organism: Pleurostoma richardsiae (assembly GCA_030052745.1). Classification (NCBI taxonomy): domain Eukaryota; kingdom Fungi; phylum Ascomycota; class Sordariomycetes; order Calosphaeriales; family Pleurostomataceae; genus Pleurostoma; species Pleurostoma richardsiae. The sequence continues at coordinate 38,017 of JANBVO010000037.1, forward strand.
GCATTCGGACGTAATTAGGTGCTGGCCGCAACAGGCTCTGGCGGGTAGGCCGGGTCCGGCGGCTCTAGCTCTTGCGTGGTTCCGGCTCCCGCGTTTTCGAGTTGAATTGCGTTTCTCTGAGAGCTCTTACTATAGTTGCAGTCGTGGCTGCGCGGATCCACGGGGGACCGATATCATTATTATATACAAGTACAGCGAGTGCGCAAGAGGGCGGCTCGGCTTTGCCATCTCCGTCAAGGCTTAGTGATATATCTCTTTTTTTCACCAAGCGCATGCGGCGAACGTTGCGAGGGCGTCGATGGACCCCGTGAACCAACAACGGGTAAGGCGTGCCCCATAACATCAGGGAGTTGGGCGAGAGTCCCTTTCGGAACCTACAGAGCGATGCTATTGGCCGGTGCCGCCTGGCCAAAGTTTCTCCCCTTTAGACGGGGGCGCTCCGGACCTCCAGGTTGGCGGAGAGGCTCCGGTCTTCCTCGGCGCCTACCTGCCTACCTTACCTAGTGCGGTCGAAGCTAGCATCTAATACTACGATAACGCTGAGCTCGGACTCTAGCCAGGCCTTCGGACAGCTTGGGATGATAGCAGATGTGATAGAAGAAAAAAAGAGGCCGTAGCAATACAACGGACGATCCTTTGTCCGTGCTGGCTACTGTGGATCGGCGGATGACTTTATCGGCGCCCTGAATCTCGATGCAGGGATGGCGACGCCGCATGGATGGGAGCTCTCCTTCTCAAAAGAGCTGGAAGAGGGTGTGACGAGTCCGAAAACAATGTGACCGGCATGACCATGACCTGCGAGGAGGACGTTGTATAGCAAGCTAGTACTGTATCCCGTAGTGCGCGCCCACTGACGCCGTAGAGGCAGCCAGCCAGGGTTTCTTTCTCCCCTCGTAGCGCCAGAAGTGCCCGACCGCCGGTCGCAGAGACGCACCCGTCCCCTGAAGCCTCGGTCGAGCCCCGGCCATGACCTGCAATGAGGGGCATGTCGATCGCGTGGCGAACAAGAGGCGATCTCGACTCTTTGGGATTCATGCACGACTGAGCGATGAGGACCCTTCACCGGTGCAGCCACTATTAGAGATGCAGGGTCCTCGTAGTCATCGCTTTGATTGACGCCACTCTGCCACTGTACAGTACCTTAGTGTACATTGGTGTCCCTGGCTCGCTGGCTTGCGTGTGACTGCCCACCTGGGCCCTGACTGCATCGTGGATAGCAAGCATTGCCATGGTGCGCACACGCATGGATCTCCGCGGGAATAGGTGCAACCGACTTGGCATCCTGGCAGCTGGAATCAATCCATTGCTGGCCGTCGATTTGATCACGACCAGCCTATATTGGGCGGCGACTAATTAAGCAAAGTCCGCAGAGCGCTCTGGAATGCGGTCGCGATGGCGATCACCTGCCAGGACGGCAGGCGTCCCTTGGCGTGAGATGCGGAGGGGCGCCGGGCGGGGGCAAAGACCCTGCATCGAGTCGGTCGAGTAGGATTTCCCCGCGCAGTCGCGACAGGTAGGGGATCAAACAGGCCCCTGCAGCTTTGTTTGGTGAGGATGAAGCGTGTTTCGAAACGGGGCCCGAATCAGGCGCCGTGGTCCGTCTGAACCGTCTGTCTTCGTGTTGAGCTCTTCCTTCTCCGGTGGATCACTTCATGCGAGCAGGCGAGAGTACGGTTCTGGCCCGACCTGAAGAGACTTGGGAAGCAAAAGGGCAGAACTGGAGTAGCTTGTGATGGCTCATGGATGATGGCAGGAGGGGGGGATTGGGAGACAGACACAATACAGGAGGAGCGTTGACCTGATCACCTGATCGGAACGACCTATTTTCGGCCGCGGACTCGTTAAGGGGGTTATTGTCCGCGTGTTGTGTGTCTGGTCGTGATGGGGCGTTCATCCTCAATATATGCGAAGAGGACGTGAGTGAGTCGATTGCCGCTCGGAATAGGGGCTTCTGAGGGAGACGGCCTGTCGCACCTGGACAAGAGCGCCAAGCGGTCTCTCGTTAGACAGACAGATTGGATGTTTCTAGAAAATCGCTAGACGACGTAGCAGTAGGAGAGACATCCTGATAAGACAGGGCTGACATGCGGTCGCTGTCTCTTACGTGTCATGACGGCGGAACGAGACAAGTGATGCGAAGGAGGACAAGAACGCATGTGTGAACTGTGCTCCCCTTACAGACTGTCGGTGCCCAAATGGATGCCGACAGATCACACTGTCACCATCTCCCAGAAGAAAAGAGGCAGCTCAGGTAAATGGCTGTTGATCGCCGTGGCCGAGATTGGGGGTTGTACAGCAGAGTCTGCGAGACCGAATCACAGCCACACGATGAGGCTTCACGGCACGGCATTCAAAACGCCGCAATCTGCCAAAGTGGTATGGCGCCGTTTTGAAACGGCACCATCGTGGACATGGGAGTGGCGCCTCCTTTTCTCCTTGGGTTTTCTGGTGACTGCCGGATGGAACACACCACCACGCAATGGTGACTGGCCGTCTCATTTAGAGAGTCAAGACGGGAAGCGTGCAAATCTTGCTGGACTCGGGCTTGACCGAAGTGAGAGTGACAGGTAACGTAACTACCTAACCAGTTACTATGATGAGGTACAGTACATCCATCGCGTCCGGGAGATGACCCATGTCTACGTAATCTGGGCGGTTGACGGGCTGGTGAAGTGTCTTCCAACCTCCAGGGGTTCACGTTATGGTGAGCGCTGGAATGTGAATGACGATGAGGTGGCATACACCACATACGTGTCCAGCTGTCTTGCAAGACATGCTGTGGCTTTCCGCCGTGGCTGGCAGTGTCTAGCTCGTTCTCCCTCCGCAAAGATCGTCGACCGGGCACCCGCACAGATTCTTGATCTCCTCTTCTTTCGGACGATTTTCTGTTCATGCGCACGCAGGCATGGCAGGGATGCAGAAGGGGGTCGATCCCGTGGGTACGTTGCTCCAGGCACTCCAGGCACGCTGCAATAGCTCCGTACTTCCTTGCACGGCCCCTGCAGCCGCCTCGGCTAGCCTGCTTTTTCTGGATCTTCTTGGCTGGTCCGTGGCTTTCGGCGGCTGCATCAACGTCAACCCCTGAACGACCAGTCGATCCCGGATTCCTCGAGGGAACGACAGCACCTCGCCCTTGACTCCCTTAACACGCCGGCGCCGTTGGATGTGTATCCTCCACTCGTTGTCGGCGAGCTAGTCTACATGCCACAAGGCCCGAGCCTGCTTGTGCTGTACCTGCATCTGCTGGAGGCTGCTTCTTCCTGCTCCCAGCCAATTGCCGCCTCCCTCCGCCCCCGTTTCCTGCCTCTGCCGCGCATATCCATCTGCCCTGGATCTCTGTGCTAGCATAGTCAGGGGCCACTGACGACAGGAAGACGATGTGATTCACCTGTCTGTGCAATCTCTCACTAGTTTCCGGAGAATCTGGCCCCGCTTGCCTGGTGACTGGCAGCGCCCATCCTTCCCGGCCGCCGCCCACAAATCCACCCCAGCCGCGGGCGGGCACGGCAGGGTCAAGGTGGTGACAATGCCCATGCTGCTCCCCACTGCCGACGTGACGTCCGGCGATGGACGTTCTGGTGGTGGTGCAACAGGGGGCCGGGATGTCAATGGGGCGCCCCGGCCCTCGTCTTGCCACCTCTACGACTGTGGAGGACTACTGGAGGATGAGCAAGTTGGGACGACAGAGGCTGGGGCTCCTGGCCGTCGTGTAAGTAGACAGTATAAGACTTGATGCGCCCTCCTCCTACCTGTCTAGCACCACCACCATCACTACTTCTACCTCTTCTACTTCTGTCTCTTCTGCCCTCCACCACGTCTGTGTCGGTGCCGTCTTCGCCGTTCCTTTCGTTCAAACAGCTCTCGGGGCATCGTTCCCTCGTTTCTTTATTTCATCGGTTATCAGCCTTGACTGGTCGTGGCACAGCTTATCCTCGTCACCGATATCTGTGAGTAAGAAAACCTGTCGTTGGTGTCAACCTGGCACCACCTTATTGTCTTGCGCGCCCTCGATCTTCGCGTGCTGCTATGTTTAATCAGCACGAACTCTCCTTTCAAGTGAACATATCGAGTTCACCCGGAGTGTTGCTCCTGGTCCTTTGACCAGTCTGGGTTATTGTTGCTGGACGAATAGAGCTGGCTGGCTGCTGCCTTACTGGCCTTATTGTGCAAAGAACAACTTCATTGTGGGCGGCGAACAGTCAACAAAGGCGGCGAGCACACACGCACACCACGTCAACAATTGTTTATTCTGCGACCTCGTTTGGGTGCATAAACTCGACCTGATCTTCCCGGAGTCTGTATTTGACTCACTGCGCATAAAAGCATCGCGTCTTTCGTTTCCCTCGATCTCTCCTTCCATCCACTCTCGTCCTTTTCCCCATACAACTTCGAGAAACTCCTCGATCGAACACACGAAACTGGTTTTCAAGCGCCTCAGATATACTGACATCACCTGCAGACTTCTTGTTCCTCAAGACCCTTTCAGAGAGAAAAGCACAGAAGCACATCTGCGGTTAGCTGGTTCTACGTCACGATGGGCCTGACATCGATTATCACGCTCTTTCTCCTGGCCTTGCGCCTCTTCACCCTCCCTTCTCTCGCGGCGCCCGCGCCAGCCCCTCAAGCGCAGACGACCACCGCAGCTTCCTCGAGTTACTGGGTGGCCTCCATCACGCGTCAGGGAACCGCCGCCTTCGGCGCTACCGACTACAAGGTCTTCCGCAACGTCAAAGACTACGGCGCAGTTGGCGACGGATCGACAGATGACACGGCGGCCATCAACTCTGCGATTTCCGATGGCGACCGCTGCGGTCAGGGCTGCGACTCAAGCACGACCACTCCCGCCCTCGTCTACTTCCCTCCCGGCACCTACGTAGTCAGCCAGCCCATCGTGCAGCTGTACTACACGCAGTTCGTCGGCGATGCCATCACCCCGCCAACCCTCAAGGCCAGCGCCAGCTTCCAGGGCATGGCCGTCATCGATGCGGACCCGTACGACGACACCGGCAACAACTATTGGGTCAACCAGAACAACTTCTTCCGGCAGGTGCGCAACTTCGTCATCGATCTGACTGCCATGCCCTACACCGCGGGCGCCGGCATCCACTGGCAGGTCGCGCAGGCGACGTCACTGCAGAACATCGTCTTCAACATGCGCACCGACGGCGGCACCGACAACAAGCAGCTCGGCATCTTCATGGACAACGGCTCGGGCGGTTTCATGGCTGACCTGACCTTCAACGGCGGCGAGTACGGGGCCTTCTTCGGCAACCAGCAGTTCACCACGCGCAACATGACCTTCAACAACTGCCAGACCGCCATCTTCATGAACTGGAACTGGGCCTGGACCTTGCAGGACGTCAAGATCAACAACTGTGAGATTGGTATCGACATGTCCAACGGCGGCACCACTAGCCAGACTGTCGGCTCCGTTCTTGTCGCCGACAGCGTCTTCACGAACACCCCGGTCGGTATCCTCACCGCATACAACCCCGACTCAGCCCAGACAAACGGCACCCTTGTCCTCGACAATGTCGACATGTCCGGCGCGCCCGTAGCTGTCCAGGCCTCCGACTCCAAGGCGACCCTCCTCGCCGGCGGCGGTACGGTCTCGTCGTGGGTCCAGGGCCGTACCTACAGCTCTGTCGGTGCCAGCTCGGCGGTTCAGACGTCCCAGACGGCGGTTACCAAGCCCGATAGCCTCCTCGACGCTGCGACCGGCAAGGTTTTCACCCGCGTCAAGCCGCAGTACGAGGACTTGCCCGCCTCCAGCTTCGTCTCCGTCAAATCCGCGGGCGCCAAGGGCGACGGCACCACCGACGACACGGCCGCCATCCAGGCGGTGCTCAACAATGCCACTACGGATCAGGTCGTGTACTTCGACCACGGCGCGTACATCGTCACCGACACAATCAAGGTGCCTAAGGACATCCGCATCACCGGCGAGATCTGGCCGCTCATCATGGCCAGCGGCACCGCCTTCGCTGACCAGGCCAATCCGAAGCCCGTGCTCCAGGTCGGCCAGCCGGGCGACGTCGGCGCCGTCGAGCTTAGCGACCTCATCCTGGAGACCGCCGGCCCCGCACCCGGCGCCGTCATGATCGAGTGGAACGTTAAGCAGTCGTCGCAGGGCGCGGCGGGCATGTGGGACGTGCACACGCGCATCGGCGGGTCGGCGGGCACGCAGCTGGAGCTCGCGGAGTGCGCCAAGAACCCCAACGTCACCCACGCCGCGAACCCGTCGTGCTTCGGCGCGGGCATGCTGCTGCACGTCACGTCGCAGGCGTCGGCGTACCTGGAGAACACGTGGTTCTGGGTCGCCGACCACAGCCTGGAGCCGGACGCGCACTCGCAGCAGATCGACGTCTACAACGGGCGCGGCGTGCTGGTGGAGTCGAGCGAGGGGCCGGTCTGGATGTTCGGCACGGCGGCGGAGCACTCGGTCCTGTACAACTACCAGCTCAGCAACGCGAGCGCGGTGTACATGGCGCTGATCCAGACGGAGACGCCGTACTTCCAGGGCAACCCGGACGCGACGACGCCCTTCTCCAACAGCTCGGCCTTCGCGTCGGACCCGAGCTTCGCGGGGTGCTCGGGCGCCGCCTGCGCGCGCGCGTGGGGCCTGCGGGTGGTGGACTCGACGGACGTGTTCGTGTACGGGGCGGGGCTGTACAGCTTCTTCGACAACTACGACCAGACCTGCCTGGAGACGGAGAGCTGCCAGGACAACATCGTGTCGCTGGAGTCGAGCGCCGGCGGGGTCCACCTGTACGGGCTGAGCACCAAGGCGTCGGTCAACATGCTGACGGTCGACGGCGTGAGCGCCGCGCTGGACAGCGACAACCGGAACAACTTCTGCGCGACGCTGGCCTTCTTCCAGACCTCGGCCTCCTCCTCCTAGGGCGGGGACGGCGGCGGTGGTGGTGCGACGGGAGGCGGAGGGTGCAAGGGGTGTAAGTGCCGTCGGCGGACGACTACCTGAGGGTTCGCTTTGTCGTTCCCCGCGGCGGGCGGTGTTTCATGCACATGATTCTTTCTTTTCTCTATTCTACTTAACTTCTTCTATAGGCCCTAGAGGCATTTCTTGATGATGGCTTGCATCTCCTTAAGGCTTCTCTTCACGGACATGAAAACCGGATGGACATGATGAAAACTGGACTGGCGTTCCGGCATCTTTGCGGGTGGGAGAACACACCTAGAATCTCGGCGATTGGCATGGCCTCGAGTATACTGGCCTCTAGGTACCGACTTGCTTTAGAGAGTAGTGGTACAGTACATACATACATTCTAACAAATCGTCTTTTGAACCGGCAATAAACTCGTCCAACGTACTCGCATCTGTGATTCTGAAACGAGTGGCTAATTGATGACACTTGTAGTAAGTTAGGTATGCGATGACTCAGCAGGCTTGCCTCGGTCCGGCCCTTGTTGAGCTTCTTGCCCGCGCTGGCGCCGATTGAAAACGTCATCGTCATTCGGCAGCAGGGCCTTTGCGGAAGAACACCTCCTGTACATCGTCACTCTCTAGTGTAGTCGCCCCTCTGGCCAGCTTTCGCATTCGCATTTCTTCTTCTGCCTAGGTATGGCATGCCTTAACTCTTGACATCCGTCCACGCTTGTTCGACCCTATAACTTTGCTCACAACATCTCTTCTGCTGGAGACGTGGGATCAGCTTTTCACAACCCCTCATGAGCTGATCGCAGCTCCCCAACAAAACAAGCCGCCCTCCTTCACAATGGACACACCGCCAGCAGCAAACACCCGCTCGCGCACCACCAAAATGACCTCTCCCGACGCCTCCCCCTCGCCCTCCAGCCCGACCACGACCGCAAAGTCCTCATCCTCGACCGTGTCCCCGGCCCGCAACCCGCCCTTCCTGCCCACCCCGCTCGAGGCCACCTTCCTCGCCGCCTACCCGGCGCTCCTCGCCTTCGGCACCCTCTTCTCCCTGCTCTCGCCGGACGTGCGCGCCGCCGGCTACGACGCCGCCGCGCAGACGCACATGCACGACCCGGCCACGGCGCCCTCCTACTTCGCGCGCAAGGACAACGTCTTCAACACCCTCTTCGTCAAGCGCGGCTGGGCCTGGGTGTCGGCCGCCTTCTTCGGCTTCCTGCTCACGCACCCGGCGCTCGCGGAGCCGCGGCGGCGCGCCGCCGCCGTGGCCCGCTGGGCCCTGGTGACGGGCTGGTGGGTGCTGGTCACGCAGTGGTGCTTCGGTCCCGCGATCATCGATAGGGGGTTCAGGATCACGGGGGGCAAGTGCGAGGTCGTGGAGAACAAGCTGGAGGAGGGCGAGGTGGACGGCGTGGGGGAGGTGTTCACGGCGGTGGCGTGCAAGGCTTCTGGGGGGAGCTGGCGCGGCGGGCACGACATCAGCGGGCATGTGTTCCTGCTGGTGCTGGGGAGCTACTTCCTGCTGCAGGAGGTGGGGTGGGTATACGTGCGGTGGAGGGGGCGGAGGAGGGAGGAGAGGAGCGTGGTGATGCACGACGGGGCTGTGAAGAGCGCGGCGGTCGAGGGGGAGAGGATTGGACCTGTTGCTGGAGGACCAACGGCAAACCATGATGGGCTTGGCATAGGAGGTAGGTTTGCTGGAGCTGTGATCGTGCTGAGCTGGTGGATGATCCTGATGACAGCCATCTATTTCCACACCTGGTTCGAGAAGGTGAGAAGCTTCCCCTGCGCTCCATCGTGGCATTCAAGTGCTAACAGTATGGACTTATAGCTGACGGGCCTCCTTGTCGCCTTCTCCGGACTGTACGTGGTCTACATCCTACCGAGATTCATTCCCGCGGTGAGGAAGGTCGTGGGACTGCCGGGGATCTAAAAGCTGAGTTCGTTCCCAGGCCTAGCTGAGAGACACGGACAATAGAAACGGGTCTGTTAGAGGGTGTGTAGTATTATCGTTTGAATAGAGCATAGCGATTCCGTTGAATGGGATCGCAACCATCTCATCGACGCCTGCTCCTCGTGATAACCTGGTGTGGCATGACCTCTTCTGAGTCGTGTTGCACGATATTGATGCTGCACTGTTGGGGTAAGGTGCCTGGGCAACAAGGTACCTTAGGTCCACCGCGCCAGGGCCGTGGCGTCTCTAGTAGATTTTCTTTCACCTTGCTAGAGCTGGTAGCTTTGTCGATCGAATGTCGGGCTTACTACGTAACGCTCTTCCTACGTAATGAACCTCATCTTCCCTGTTTGATGGCAGGCTCCGTTCTTTTACTTCACCTATCCTGGCGCCTTGCGTTACCATGATATCCGTTCAGGGTATTCCGTACCCGCAACTGACGTGTGAATGATGGGACTGTCGGCATCATGTGACCCATCTCGTGACCGCCGTTGACTCCCAACTGAAGCTATTCCGAGCGACGGCGCTCAGAGCAAGATACACAACAAGCTAAGCCTTGTCTCGGTTCCAAAGTACGATGCCTGCAGTTAAAGTGCCTGAGAACCTACCAGACCTGGTTAGGTCGGCGTTCGGCAAGGCCAGGCAGAACGGCGACCTAACATACTACCCGACACATGTCACAGTCCTCTCCGTCAGGGGTGTTCCCGTTGGTCTCTCCCCCCAGCTATTGCTCGTGAAACAGCTGCTAATAGTAGGGCTCATAGTTCCAACTTCGTTTCTCCCCGGCGCTCGCCAGCAAGCCCAAAGCCCCCATAGCGGACAAGGGGATGGTGGATGCGAGGAGCGTTGACCCGTTCGAGAACCCGCCCCAGGCGCTCCGGATCGCCTCGCTCCCGCCGGACCACTTCCTCGTCCTGAACAAGTTTGCCGTGGTGCCGGAACACTTCATCCTCGCAACGACGGCATTCAAGCCGCAGACTCATCTCCTCGAGGCTGCCGACTTGGCTGCGGTGTACGCATGCATAGAGGCCTACCATGGCGCGGGGCAGGAGCTCTTTGCCTTCTTCAACTCGGGGGACCACTCCGGGGCCAGCCAGCCACATCGGCACATCCAGATGCTGCCGGTTGAGAGGATGCGCGACGGTCTGAACGCGTGTGAAGATGGGGCCAAATGGGAGCTTCTCGCTGAGCGGCTAGTCGGCGAGGACTTGTCTCTACCGTTCACGACGTTCGCCGAGAGCCTGCGGCCGGATGTGTCACCGGATTCACTCCGTGACATATACCTATCACTATATAGAAAGGCGTGCGCTGCCTCCGATGTCAACGCCGAGGGATCGACAGAGGGTGAGGCCAGAATATGCTACAACGTGGGCATGACCCGCAACGTCATGGCCCTGTGCCCACGTACCGCCGAGGGCTCTTTTATCCGGGCAGCCCCCGACAAGCTGGACAAGGTAGGAAATGTCGCAATGAACGGCACCGTCCTAGCTGGGACTGCTCTCGTGAAGGGGCAGGAGGAGTGGGAAGCCTTGCGCAACGACCCTGAGCAGCTGGCCGCCATTTTGAGCAAGATTGGCATCCCGACCTCAAAGACATCCGGCTGAGATGGATACGCTTGAGAGTATTTTACGAGTCTATTAGAGCTTTGAACACACCCTATTATCCGAGATATGCCCTACCTGTTGTAGGAGCCCGGAGAAGAACACACGGTCAAACCCTTTCTCGTCTAGGGGCGGACAGCCGAATGTGATGCCGCCAGGTCACAGCATGTCTCCGTCCTCGTCAATAAGAAGGTCCCAGCGCTTCCGGCATGTCGTATTGCCGAAATGGTACGACCCGCCATTCCTGACAATATACTCTGCGACCAGCTTCCACGGAATTTTGCCCCCTTTCTCAAGCTCCTGCACTGCTCTTCTCAACAGCTGGTCCTGCATCCACCCACGTCGTCAGCACTCTTGTCTAGGGAGAGTAGAAATAGCCAAGAACGTCGTACGCGACTTACATCCTTTTCCTCCCACCCAGGCTTGCGCACCCTCGCCTCCTTGTTCTTCGTCAACGTCCGGAAACGGCCCCGCAATGTCGACTCCGCCTCGGCGAACTTGCCCACGCGCTTGATCTCCTTATATGTCATGCCCGACATCTTCGAGTTGATCAGGAACTCGTCCTTTCGCGTCTTGCTACGGTTATCCACGGGCGTATTCGCGACGTATGAAGGAGGCATGTGGGCTGGCCGCGGCTCCAACTTAGGCGCGGGTGATGTGATGCTGGCCTGCCCTGACCGGACCACCTGTCGACTTTTTGCCTTTGCCATGGCTGGAGATGTTGGTGTCTTCTGCCGCGGCTGCGGTGCCCTATCCGGCAGTTGTCTACGCCGGTTCTTGCTCTGTTGGTGCGGTTTCGCCATTGGAGGCGGATGTGCTAGTGCTTGCGGTGCATGTTGGCCGAGGGGCGGAGGACCGAAGGGTAGGAAGTGCGAATCCGGATCTCCCTCTCCAGTGAAAAAGGTTGTGTGGACCGAGTCTGTTGAGGACGTCGGTGTCGGAGTAGGAACGATCCGCAGCAGCTTAGGAGAGACTGTGGCTTCTAGGTGCGAGACTGCTCCCGGCCACGGCGGGGAGTCGACAGTGAAAGCCGGGACACAGAAGCCTGCCTCGTTCGCTGAGGCAGACCAGGGGCTGCTTGAAACCGGGCCGTCGTCCAAGACCATCGATTCCATCATGTCGGAAGCTCCCGCAGACGAGAAGCTGCCATACAGTGACTGTGGATCTGCATTCGAAAGGGGCTGTTCCATAGGCCCGTGTGGTATCAGCATGCTCTCTGGCGGCAGGGAGGTCGGACCTAACCCGCAGTTTGGGAGCCCATGGGCCGACGGACCAATCCCGAATTCGCCATAGATGTCCTGCGCATCTTGGAAGGTTTGCCAGTGTGTTATCACGGCCTGCGAGATCGGTGACGGGAAAGTTCCTTGGGCTGGTGGGGTCGACCAGAAGCTCTCGCCTTCCATAGTCCGTCCGGCGGCGTAGAGCTGTACGCTCCTGGGAGCACTAAGCGATGCAGAAGGCGCAGCGGGGTCGGGCTTCAGTGCGTATGGCAAGGCATTCCCGCCGGAGAGACATGGTGCGTGGGGATCCTCCATCTGCTTCCATCCCCGTCAGCCACACTGCAATCTCCCAGCAGGCTCCCAGCAGGCTTGGAACAAAGAAAACGGGAGGAGACAAGCAAGGAGGAGCAGGGCGCCTCACCACAAAGTGTTCGTCAGGTTTCGGGAACCAGGGCTCGTCAGATACGACAGAATGTTGCTGGTGGTTCTGCTGGTGACGGGGCCTCAGGGCACCCCATATATCAAACTCGTTGCTGCTCGCCATCGCGTATCCGCACGGATCTTGGGCGTCTCTGTGATACAGAGCAAAGGCCTGTCCATCCGGGCCGTATAAGACGACCCGGGGCCCTGCCGCGCTGATAAACATTTTCCTTTCTTGAGATCCTGCCGGCCTAGGATGGTGACTCGAATCGCCTCCCCTGATCTGATAGGTCTCGGGGTTTTCTTCGTCGTCGTCGTCGTCTTCTTCTTTCCCCTTTCCGCGTGCAGCTTCTACTGTGCCTCCCGATGCGTTGAGGCACGTAGCCTGCTTCCTCACCGCCGCTTTTCCCCGGCTTGCTGCCCCCTTCTATCTGTTCTTCTGCGCAGCTGCTGTCTCGCGGGCAGGATGTCGTCTTCCCGCGCTTCTATGCCGCCCCCGCTCTCCCTTGCACCTTGGATGCTATATGGGGCGGAGAAGGCGGTCAGAAGGAGGGTTGTTCTTGGTAGCGGATGCAGGTTGTGTGTGGGATCCCGATGGGATGACGAACTGTTGGGCAGAGCTGCTGCTGCTGTGCTTCTGGTTCTTGCGGCCTGATTCTCTTGTCCCTTTTGGGTGGCGGAGAGTGAGAGGAGAGAAGATGTCCCAGGCTTGTGCAGAGGACCTCTCCGGGTGAGAGCTCTATCTGGAAAGGGACAGTATGTGCTCGGATCCACTACAATCCAGAGACTGTTGCTGGAAAGACACAGGGAATGGATCTAGCTAGATGAGAGGACGTGCAAGGGCCGTGCCAACAGATTTTAGGGGCAAATCAAGGATAAGAAGCAAATAGGGGAAGTATCTTGAAAGCTTCTTGATCTTTGGACTTTTACCACCGTATCATTTTAAGGAGGGTATTGTTAACCTTTAGGAAGGTGATCGAGAGAGTACAAGGAGATCTGACCAAGGGCATTTGCTCGTATTTCTCTTCCTTATTGTCTCGCGGGTAGTACCCCAAACTTAGACGGGAGGCTATTCCGGCTGCTTATCTTTCCTATTACGGGCTTCAGGTGGAGAAACCAGAGCAGGACCGCGACAGCTATCCGCGCTGAGGGGAGACAGGACTCATTTCCTAGGGAGCTTCTCCCCCCAGAAGTCCCCTCCCGCTGCCGTCGATGATATGCCTTTCATACCTCCCACAATCTATCCGCGGTCAAAGAAACCCACAATGGCTTTCTCACTGTCATGCCCCTTCTTCCCAGTGGATCTCGACTATAGCTTCGGCGTTCTTTGTCATTTCTGAGATGTGATGAAAGAACGGAGACGTGAAGACGGGGAGGCTAGCTACACGCCGTTTTGGATGGAGGCTGATGGCGAGCAGCAGGCAAGAAGGGTGAGCAAGATGAAGGGCAACGGATCAACGGGGGAAAGCCGGGTGAACTGCAGCATCAGTTTGGGTCGTGGAAGGCTGTCGCGGATAGGCACTTCCGGCATCACCCAGAACTGGACAGGTTCTTCTTTTGCATGGTCATGGCAAATTCCGGGGGGTCTAGATGACGCCCGCATCATGCGGGCAAGTGGACTAGGTTCTGGCACCGTTTCCCTCCTCGGACACATGTCTGGCTTTCCGGTAGCCGACAGCTTCTTCCAGTGGTTCAGCCATGATAAGACGGCCATTTTGTCTGGCCGGCATAACGTACACCTCACCTTGCAGGAGGCGTGCCTTAGTTGAGCGGTGGCACCAGCGTGGACCGAACTACCCAGGTATATCATTCTTCCATACTCAAAGTACAGGGCGGACTATTTCGTACGCCGGTGTGGAAGGATCTACCGCAAAGCTTTGGCATGGATTAGTACTGATCGACGGAGCCAAACAAAGATCGGCTTCTCTTCTGGAAAGGGACTTTAGACTCATCCTTGAACAGTTGAGGCTGCTAGTTGAGATCAACGACTACCGACGATCGGCAATTGAAACGTACAGGGCTGGTCCCTTCAGCCTCCATTTCCCCCTCTGAGACTCACGCGCATACCATTATCTTGGATGCGATCTGTCACACAAACATACTTGCATGAGCCCGCATCAGTCAAGTGGTGGCGCATGGTCGCGTGGGACAGATACATCTCTGATCTCTGCGTCTCCGGTGGGCAGCAGCGCACCACGTCTCCTCGTCCGAACGCCACGTTATGGTTCACCCCCGGGAAAACGTTAAAAATACCCGCTGCGTGGGACCTGTCTCCGGCAGTCAGTCATGTGCGCTGCCTCGGCGCTCAAGAGGATGGCTGGTTCTTCCCGATGGCAAATATCGGCAAGCCGAGAAACGTCGAGGGTGGCTGGCAGGGTGGCCTCCCGAGCGGTCGGCCTCCCCCCTCTCATCGCCGGAAAAGAAGTGGCCGTGGTGTTAGGAAGCTCAGCTATGCACTCTACTAGTTCAACGCAAACAGTCGGCAGCTATTCCAACTTTTGAACATGATTGCCCTCTCTGCAGTTGTCGAGCCTTGCCTCTAGGAGCGGCGCAGTTGGCGGTCAGATATGCATGCAGCGACAAATACAGGGACTGGCAGTCGACTTTCTAGAAAATCCTCCAACAGTTCAAAACAGCTATGCACGGAAGCCGGTGAAGGTGGGAAGCGGGATGTCTGATACGTCCGGATCATCGCGATCGATCGCCGGATTAGTGAGAAGCATCCGACCTGTCTGTACTGTGTATGCAGGCCACGGCGTTTGAGAGACATGGCGTGTGGTCTCGATGACGGACGGGGGAGTCGGAAATCCAACGGGGGCCCCTGGTCAGGCTACCCAGTCTGTGCGACGCCGAGCACTTTACCAGAGGGGGATTGCCCGCTACTAGAATCGAGCGACCTGCAGCAGGATCTCCCGGGTATCCCGGCCTGTCAAATGTGACAACCAGACAAAGCGAAACGCCGTTTCACGGTTACCGGCAGGATAGATTGCGCTGGGGAGAGCGGTTTCTCCATGACGTACATGCGTTCCGCTCATAGCTCCCTTCTCTGGTCTCTCAGTCCTGACTACGGCCTTGTAGCGTGTGTTTCTGTTCCTACTGAGGAGACTCTGATGGTAATGTGATCTTGGGATATGTCCGGCGTTCTCAAAGGGTGTTGTTTGCTCAACTTGCATTGTCTGGCGTACATCGCCGCTTGCTACAGGCCCGCAGAAGTCTCCATCTACTCGGCTAGGGTTCGCTTGAGCTGAACACTAACGCAGCTCAAAGCTACCCTTAACTGGCCGAGCTGCCAGCCATGGCATCATCGCCACAGGGCTTCGGCTGGGGGGCGCTAGCTCAAGCAGCTGCGGAGTAGACAGCTCATCACCACCCCCCGCAAACAACCGTCGCTGCTGTCCCGATTGGGCGCTGATGAGGTGACCAGCTTGGCTCGCACGGTATACACGTGATGGAGACGTGGACCCATTGAGCCGGCTCCTCTGTGTTCCTCGGCAGTTATTTCAGTGCCCCGGGAGTGCCCTTCTCACCGCTGCCATCCTCTCTCTCATCATGCCCGAAAGAGCTCACTGTGACGATGCTGAGTATTGACCGAGAGGCAATACCAGACGCGGTGTAGATGCCCGAGCCAGCCTCCAATGCGCGTCGAAGGGATCCAGCACGCGGACCCCTCGCGGCCACCTGAGCCCGGGCCCGGGCTCGGCAGCCCGGCGCTCAGCATCGCCGTGCTGCTCAACTCGTACCGCTCGCCCTTCATCGCCGCCATCCGCGACTCGTACGTGCGCGCCATCGGCTCCGTGTCCCCGGAGTCGAGGCTCGCCTTCTTCTACCCGGTCGAGCGGGACGGCGACTTCCCGGACCCGCGGGAGTTCGACCTCATCGTCGTCGGGGGCGGCAACCTCGACCCGCGGCGCGACAGCTCGTGCATCCGCAGCGTGCACGACTTCATCCGCGAGACGGTGAGGGCGCACCCGGGGAAGAAGCTGTGCGGCATCTGCTGGGGCCACCAGACCATCGCGAGGGTGTTCGGCGGGGTGGTGGCGGACATGGAGGTCCCGGAGGTGAGAGGAAAAACTCTGCCCGCTGCCAAAAGAGCGCGGACTGTCTGACGTGGGTAAATGCTGACGGGCATTTTGAACGGTGTCCCAGCTGGGCGTTACCGAGGTCGCACTCACCGCTGCCGGGCACAAGTTCTTCCCGGCGCCCGCTGGCCGGGCCTTCCTCAGGGTGCAGCAGCACCACCGCAGGGAGGTGGCCGTCGCGCCCGCCGGGTTCGTGGAGCTGGCGCGCGGGAGGCAGTGCCTCCTGAACTGGGGCAACACGATCCTGACGTTCCAGGGCCACCCGGAGAAGGACGCCGAGACGGCGAAGCTGCGGCTGGCGGACTCGGAGAGGTGGTTCGGCACGTGTCTCGGCGACGAGGTGGCGCTGGAGAAGCTGAGGGGGAGCATGGAGGTGGAGCATGATGGGCGGTGGATATGGGAGAGGGTGTTGCAGTGGGCGAGAGAGTAAGCGGCTCATAAGGTCAGGGTTTCAAGCTTGGAGTTACGGACTGTATGCTACTGGTTTTTATGTCGCATTAACCGGTAAAAACAGGGAATATAATGTGGTCATAATCACCATTTTAGACCTTTAAAGTAGTCTATACCTTTGAGGTTCCCGGAAAGAGGATGGACTTCGACCTGCGAAGGTGGTAACTGACAGCCCACGCCCTCGTAGTTCATGGATTCAGTTCATAATTCATAAATGCACCTAAAGACGTCTCTGTAGATTGGGCTGCCCTTTTCAAGCCTTTGCCAATTCCTTTACTGCATCGTCCAACAGCTTTTTATACGCGTCCATCGCCTTGTGAGCATATTTGGCCAGGTCGTCGCCATACTTCTCCTCAAACCTGCCGTCAAACACCTCGATGCTGAACCATCCTCGGAAGCCAGTCGCCAGGACGGCCTGCACGAACGGTGAGATGGGCAGGTACCCGCCATCATACGGCAGCGGCCGGTAGTCGTGGCTCCACCGCCCCCTGGGTCGCAGCCCGGACTCGTCAGGTTTCGGGTCGAGCGGCGGCGACACGCGGTACGCGTCGCTGATCTGGAGGAAGTAGATCCTGTCCGGGGGCACCGTCCGCGCCAGCTCGTCCAGGCTGATGCGGTAGCTCATGGTGAGCTCCGCCTCCGACACGCCGGCCGTCTCGACGCGGCCCGACCCCGTGGTCGGGTCGCCCCACTCTCCGCCCGCGGTCTGGAAGGTGTCGAGGCACAAGCCGATGTTTGGTCGGTTGGCCTTCTTGACGATCGTCCAGACGTCCTTCCACGTCGTCGCGCGCGTCGCCCAGCACCAATTCTCGTAGGCAAGCCGGAACCCCCGCTCGGCCAGCATGTCCGCCAGTCGCGCCAGGTCTCCCGCTAGCTGCGAGACGGACGAGGCGATGCCCTCGGAGTCGGAGGAGCCTACCTGCAGCATGTCGGTGCCCACAGCGGCCATGATGTCGATCCAGCCGCGTGCCCGCTCGAAGGCGTCCTCGCGCTCCTTGCTGCCCTCCGGCCACCCCTCGAAGTTGGAGAAGGGCTGCAGCACGAGCACCTTGAGGCCGTGGCGCTCGACCAGAGAGCGCGCGTGCCGGCCCGCCTCGCACAGGGACTCGTAGTCGTCCGCGGCGACCTCCCTGCCGAAGTGCTGGTTCGCGTAGGCGAGCAGGTCCGGGAAGGCGAGCTCGATGGCGTCGAAGCCGGCCTGGGAGAGGGCCTCGATCTTCTGGTGGAGGGTGTGCCGCGGGAGGCCGATGGAGCAGGAGGCGAAGGAGACGGGGACTTTGATGGTGGCTGCCATCGCGCGCGATGTAATGTTGGTGTAGACAGTAAAGTGCCGATAACGTCCGTATAAGTGAAGACCTCGTGAGACCGGATTCGGGAAGTCAATGCCGCGCTAGATGCCAGGTCGCCAGGAGCTGAGCTAGAAGCAATTGACGTTATATCCAAGATAGTGAAGAACAAATACGTTTAGGTAAGTGAGCCTCAACTGCAGTATCTAAGCATCTGATATTCGCGGTCGAGGGTCCATGATGTCAATCACGGGGTGGCGGCCCCACGTCACTTTCTCGATATCTCGACGTGCCTGTACACCCCCCAGGTCGTGACAGCGGCGCACATGTGCCTTAACGGCCGCTAGGATGCTCTTGCCTCTTGGATACGGACCGTGTAGTTCTCAGTCTGATAGCAAAAAACAGTATTAACTACCTGACTAGCTAGTGTGGCTACGGATATAACTAAAGTAGACAGAGAAGGGACTGTCCACGTATGACATCAACGATAGATATTGTCACTGAACTACGTCTCAAATCTACAACCAGCCTGCGCTGGCAAACCTTTGCATCGTATACCTTACCTAGAGGCTTCACACCTACTTCATACGCGTAGAAGGACTGACAAAGACATTTAAAGCCGTAGCTAACTGTCTTCAACGGTGCTCCCTCATCCCTTTATCCACTACCCGTTCCTCAAGCTTATACTCCCTTTCGGCGAGCGAGAAGATAATCACATCGACCTAAAGCACAGGCCATATTTTGGGCCAGCAATGGCAGACTTGGATAATATGATTACCAAGGTACATGGACTAAACCGAGCGTCTCACTCACCAGGTTCCGAGACTGATCCTGTGATAGATTGGAATGGTGGGAATGGGCAGTATGGGGTCGATGATGTCCCTACTCTTCGCGGAGTCTGGCTGCCGGGTCTTCTACTTCGATCCCAGTAATTCCCACCGCGCCTCCTTCTGGACGGAGTCATGTTGACGCAGTTGCGCAGAGGAAGAGCAGATGGAAGCAGCGCAGGGCATGGCTAAGGACGTGGGCTTTAACGATAAGATCGTCCGACAGTCTGGCTACGAGGAAATATGCAAGAGCCTAGAGTCAGACTCACAGCCCAGGCTCATCATCTTCAGCATCCCTCATGGCACCCCGGGAGACAAATGCGTGGAGGCCCTGCGACCGCACCTCAAGAAAGGCGACATCATCCTCGACTGCTCCAACGAGCACTGGAATAATACGGAACGCCGCCAGAAGGACCTCGAGTCTGACGGAATCTACTACCTAGGATGTGGCGTGTCAGGAGGGTACCAGAGCGCCCGTGCCGGCCCTTCGATGACGCCAGGAGGGAAGAAAGAGGCGCTGGAGAAGGTCCTCCCACTCCTGCGGAAAGTCGCAGCGAAAGATTCGGACGGCAAACCTTGCACCGGCGCCATTGGGCCTGGTGGCTCGGGTCACTACGTCAAGATGGTGCACAACGGGATCGAGCAGGGCATGATGTCGGTGATTGCCGAGGTCTGGTACATACTCACCAAGGGCCTGGAGTTGCCGTACGAGAAGGTTGCAGACATATTCGAGGCGTGGAACGAATCGGAGGGTCTGCGCAACTGCTTCCTGGTATTTATTGGTGTGGACATCAACCGGGCGCGGGACGAGAATGGCCAGTACGTACTGGACAAGGTGCAAGACAAAGTCGTCCAGGACGTTGATGAGTCCGAGGGGACAGGGACCTGGACGTGCGAGGAGGCCGTGAGGATGCACGTCCCGGCGGCGACAATTCTGAGCGCCCATCTGTTCCGGTGCGCCTCGGCGGATCTAGCCAGACGTATCGCCAACAAGAACGCGGCTGGAGGCGGCGTTCCACCTGGAAAGATTTTAGTCGACTCCATCGATGAGTTTGTGGAGACCCTCCGGAGAGCGACTTACTTCTGCTTCCTGCTCTCCTTTGTGCAGGGGATGAACACTATCCGAAAGAAGGACGTCGAGGATGGCTGGGGCATTAACTACCTCGACGTGCTGCAGGCCTGGAAGAACGGATGCATCATCCGGGCCGATGACATTGTCTCGCTGCTGGAGCAGGCCTACAGCCGAGCCGACCACGATAAGGAGGATCTGCTGTCCAATGAGGAGGTCGCTGGCGCGGTGGCGGCAGGCTTCTCCTCGACCAAGAGCGTGGTACTCAAGGCTGTAGAGGCTGACATGGTCGTTCCGGCGATCAGCCAGAGCCTAGAGCACTTCAAGTACTCGACGTCGACGGAGCTGCCGACGCAGTTCGTGGAGGCGCAACTGGACTACTTCGGAGAGCACATGTTCGACCTGAAGAGCGAGCCGCCAGGCGTACCCGTCACGGGGAGTCATCACTTCGAGTGGAAGCCTGCAAGGGGGAAGGTGGATGAAGAGAAGGGGAAGTGACTAAGGTGTGAGATGTTGTACTCTTGACTTCCATAGCACCGTTCCATTGCCCCTACTTTCTGAGTCGGGGTATCCTTGACCTTCACTACAACGATTGAATAGAATGTATTCATATCGATGTTAAAAGCATTACATTACCGTACCTTTCTTTCACACTTCTCCCCGAGTCCGCGTCTTGGCCTCGCTGACCTATCACGATCCACTCGGAGCGGCTTCCGTAGGCGGCCGCTAAGATCGGCGACCACGAAACGTCGGAATTCATCCCGGGACCTGACGGGCGACGGGACTCGTTCTCTTGGTAAATAGTTGCCTACCTTCGGTATGTGTGCCCCGCATTAGCAAGATCTTGTGATGGTAAGCTTGACATTGCGTTACATCACAAGCCGCCACCCCTGATGCCATCACCCAACTGCAGAGAAGAAAGGCACTGCAAGCCTCACTTAGCCGCTACAGAGCGAATAGGAAGAAGCTGTCGAGGTAGCAGTGGGACGTTTGCTCGCCGGTGCTACCAGGTAAATGACTTCAAGGTTGCAGTGTGAAGCATGACGAGCTTCCTGGACAACTGGTCAGGGGCAGCAAGCGTGCATAAGCTCATGAACCTACATAAGACCCCTTCGAAATCGGAAGGATAAATTTGAACGGAACCACTCAAGTTATGCAAGGGAGTACCAGGTTGTTATTGCTGCTGCTGCTAAATCCAGTTATGTGCATTTTCTTATGCAGCCAGTATGGAATGATCACTATTGATAACGAGTCCTCCAAAAGCGGACGACGTGAAATGTGCCGAACAGACTTCTACCTCTCACGATGAACCTCGTCACGGGACTCTTCTCCGGCTTCTCACCACTCTATTTGTTCACGCCTACATCTGACATGAGGAGTCGACAGCAGTATAACGTCCGCATTACTCTATGATACGTGGCCGAGTGGATATGTGGCTGAGGGGACAACGATAGACCTCTAGATAGGAAGAAGTTGCTCGCTGGTTTCAAGCATCGTACAAGCCACAGGGACCTGATAATCATTCTGTCCCAACGAATTTGTCAGCCCATTTGTCAAGGCTACACTAGAATGGTACAGATGTCACGGGGCATATAAGAGGAGACATGCTCATAAGATAGTCCAGTTTGCTTCAATCATAGCTCAGCTCGTCCGACGCTTCTAATGGTACACGAAATCTTCCAGTGATTTCCCGTGACTGATATCCCTGCTTTACCAGGAACGCCCAAACACACCCGCTTTACTCGGCACTACCAGTAGCTGAACCGCCCTTGCGGCCGGCCTCGCGGGCACGCTCGCTGCCGGGCTCGAAGGAGCCGCCAGAGGCCTGGCCACCTTTAGAAGCAATATCACGCTGTTGCACCCGTCAGTCAAACTGTTACAAGTTCAGTGTTGAATTCTGCAGAGGAACCATACCTGCTTGTCAGAGTCCATGCTAGCGAAGCCGCCGGAGTGGCTGGCCTGTCCTCCCTTGCGGGCGATCTCCTGGACCTCCTCCTTGGGGCTGGAAGTTTGCATTAGCACGTTGTTCGAGGAAGAGGAATGTTGTATTGCAGGTGGTAGACGTCGTCTCGACACGTACCGGTTGGCGAAGTTGCCGGGGTTCTCGTTATTCGTGCCGGTCATTTTGGGCGTGGGAGTAAGTCGCGTTGAGTGGTGGTTGAGAGTGCTAAATTTCGAGAGTCTTATGTGTTCAAGAGTGGTTGCTCTGGATGATGATGGAGAAAGAGAAGTTGCTGGGAGGAAAGCGGCCGGGACAGGCCCTTATATGCTGAATTAGGAGCCTCGGGAGCCTTACATTGAAGCTTCACCTTTGGACTTGTGTTTGCCTTTGCTCGATGCATGTCAACATCTCGTGACGACAATAAGCGGTCAGACGTAGTAGTGATGACGAGCTGCATCCTAGACCTGCCCTTGGTGATGACTTCATGCTGATTGCTACACTTTCCATAAGACGACATGGCGCACGGTTCTCCATGAGGCCAATGGCGAGAAGGGTTATTGCTTCTTTGGGCCTCCTTCCACGGGTTTCCCTGGCTGCTTGGGTACGTCTGCCGGCATTGGTACGGCCCACGGCAGTTCTGAGGGGGATCAGCAAGGGGTGAACAGCCCAGAGTGCGCGCCCTTCCGGTTCTTGCGTCAAGTTGACGCCGAGAGCTTCCCGCCAGTGGAGCCGATCGACTTCCGCCCCGGTCCTCAGGACGGTCCGGAACCTAGTCAATGACTTATGTGGGGGTTAGCGTGAGGGCGGCACAGTTGTGTCTGAGCACTGTATGCAGCATCACAGCACGGCTGAAGAAAGCGGAGCAAACGCCAACCGGATACTGTGCGACGTCATACGTTACCGTGACAAACAGCAGTCGACAGATTGTGCAATTCACTGGAACTGACATCCTCATGATCATTTCAATTCTCCACAGCAGTGACGGGGAAAAGAACGAGCGTCCGTCAGCCTAGATGCCAATTTAATTCCTCACAACTCGTTTCCAGGCGGCGCTGCCCTGAAAGGGCCTCTTTTTAGGAGCTAGACTTCCGGAGAGGCGTCCGGAAAGGTCATTTTAGCGCCGATCTCCGTGCTACCCCGGGTTCCGGCTCCCGATCCCGTTCCGAGCGTGAGGCTGGCCGGATCGCCCAGGAACGGCACGTAAAGAGCGGGAAAAGCCACATTGAAATCTGCATCGATCGGCACCTTCTCCCTTCATGGCGGCTAGATCATTGCCTATACCTAGGCAGCTGCCGATGGTGGACTCAGGTGATGAGGTCAGCGACCACTGCAGATCAAGCCACAACTGTGAGACCTTCGATGATGATGGTAGATGCCTGCCGATTCTCTGATGTTTGCACCGATCCGACGTCCTGTAAGATATTGTTCTTGTGTGGTTGATAAATCCGCCTTGTTGTTGTTCTACGGCAAATATTTCATCGCCGAAGTTCGCTGAAGCTTTACTCCTGTCGAAACTTCGACATTTGTAATGCGCAGAGTATGGCGAGGTAGTGTATCTCGAACTAAACACATCTCCTAAGGATTTTAAATAGTATTGCTGTAAGGAGCAACTGTCTACATGAAACTTTGATGAATCGAGTTGAGAGATTTACACATCATAATAGTCGTGCCAACCCCATCCATAGAACTTATTACTGCTCTTTCAAAGGAGCCGTGTCTGCAAACAAGCTAATCAGCCATGGTGT
The DNA here is from genome assembly GCA_030052745.1 of Pleurostoma richardsiae. Lineage (NCBI taxonomy): Eukaryota > Fungi > Ascomycota > Sordariomycetes > Calosphaeriales > Pleurostomataceae > Pleurostoma > Pleurostoma richardsiae. The sequence goes on from JANBVO010000037.1 coordinate 61,508, forward strand.
CGGATACCTCTCCCCACTGACCTCAGTACTCTCCACAGCCTTTCGTATCTGCTTAACATCTTCCTCCGTCAAGGTAACCCGTAGCGCACCCATGTTCTCGTCGAAGTACTTAGTCTTCTTCGTCCCCGGGATAGGGATTATCATGTCCCACTGCGCCATAAGCCACGCGAGGACAAGTTGGCTAGGCGTGCAGCCCTTACGGGCAGCGATCTCCTGCAACCGTTCCACCAGCATCATGTTCTTGGAGAAGTTCTCCTCAGAGAAGCGGGGGATTGTTAAGCGCCAGTCGTCCGCGCCGAGGTCTGCTCGGGACTTGATCGCCCCGGTCAGCATGCCCCGGCCTAGGGGACTGTAGGCGACCACGGCGACGCCCAGCTCCTTACAAGTCCCTAGGAGTTTGGTCTGGGAACTCTCGATCTCGAGTGCGAACGGGCTGTACTCCATCTCCACTGCAGCGATGGGATGGATCGCGTGGGCTCGCCAGAGAGTCGAGGTAGATACTTCAGACAGGCCAAGGTGTCTGACCTTTCTTTCACTGTTGAGTTGTCAATATCGTTTCTACTCAACCTGCGGATTTCTGAATCCTTGCATACTTCTTCAACTCCACCATAGCGCGAACAGTGATTTCGATCGGCACCTTAGGGTCGATGCGATGCACGTAATATAGGTCAATGTAGTCCGTCTGGAGACGAGCAAGGCTCTTCGCGCAGGCCTGGCGGATGAACTCGGGGTCATTGTTCGCCTTACCGTCGCCCAGGTTGCCGAATTTGGTGGCGAGGAAGACCTCGGCTCGCCTCTCGGGGTGCCGCCTGAACCACTTGCCGACAAGGTCCTCACTGTCGCCGTAGGCGTCGGAACTATCCCAGAATCGTTCGCCGCGCTCATAGATGTAATCGAGGAATTTGAGGCGTTCCTCGTCGGACTGGACAGCACCGTAGAAGGCACTGAGGCCCATAAGGCCGAAGCCCAGTGCAGTGACTTGTGGTCCGTTCTTTCCTAGCCGTCGAGTTGGGAGAGCCATTGTTCATAGAATGTCTAGTATGTGTAGTAGGGAAAATATGTTCAGTTTTGTAGTTAAACCCACTGATCTTCTGTATATTAAGATTGCAATCTTATAAGCACAAGACCATAGGGGACTACACTTATATCTTCCGGTAGTCTGAACTCCTGTCTCCGGAAACTCCATGCTCGCCTCTTACCCCGGAGTTAGCATTCCTGAAGACCGCAGGTCATGCCATAAGTCATTATTCAGCTCGTTGGACCAAAGTTTCGAAGGCCCTTTAACCCGGGCGTGGCTTCCATGGCCAGCAATATCCATCAAGTCGTGTATGCACCCCGAAGTGCCCGCTGGTTGGAGCATCACTAAGCGCACACATGCGCTGCTACACTAGGGTACCTTACGCCGACTTTGTCCGCGATTCGTCCGAAACCTGATCGGACTTTGCCTCATCGCCGTGCCGGATCACCGTGGGACAGCCGCTGAGAGTGAGCATGATTTGCTGGATGGCGGACGACGATAAGTGGTGGGATTCAAAGTGATGGCCGATTTGTGGCCTCGTTGTGACATGTGTCTTAGTGGCGTATTACTAACAAGCAAGCGACTTCCGATTTCAAATCCCGGCCCAGCATGTAGTCTGCATGGCACCTGTTGGGGCAGCGCGGAAGCATCTGACAACGTATGACTCTCACGTTCCACGGAATACGACGACACAAGCCCAGACTCGAGTGTCGCGGGTGAGGTCTGACGCAAAGCAAAGAACGGGCGTGGCGACCGCAAATTCATCTGTGGTCATTTGGAAAGACACTGAAAGTTATTGATGTACTGGCTCTAATGTTTAATTAAGTGATAAATTCCTATTTCTCTTAGATTATCATGAACATGCCATTACAATGCACTCGAGAGAGTGAAGATGGCTAGACCAGTGACAAGGCAGCCGTATCCCGAGCCGAAACCCAAGCGACTTCTCAGTTAGAGCCAATGGGCGCTTTTTGCGGCCTCGAGAGGCCTCGAGGTGCAAGCCGCGTTGGGGCGATGTGCTGCTCTGGATGATTCGACGGGGGGCTGCCTGTCATCGCCCAGGGGATCTACACTGGCAAAGTGCTCACTGCACTTTGCCTCTGCAGAATCCGCATCTCTAATGATATATAGTACTTGAATGGTGACTCTGCATGGCTAGGCACATACCTAGGCACGCATGGTGTTGCCTGGAGTAGAGTACAGCAGCGGGTTAGCCGCCCTGGAAAGGATAGCAGTCGCAGAAGGCGACCAAACACAAGGCTATCCGCATTTCGTGGCACGTTTACCGGGAGCACACTGCAGTGGCAATCTTGTTTAACAAAGTACCTCGCCATCGTTTCCCCCGGATACACTTATATTCAAAACCGCGAGCCCCGACCCTTTTCCCCCCCGACACGAATTCCATCCAAGAGTCGACGCCGCTCGTCTCGGCGTTGGGTATCAATCAGCACGGTGGTGAGTGGAGCTCTTCCCACCTCATCAGCCAGCCAGCTTATGAGGACACCACACCTTGAAGCTGCCCACCCTTCCAGTAGGACTAACGAACCATATAAAAGAGAGAAGCCACAGAATTAACTTAACGCCCGAGCCCATGCGTGGCCTAAACCCATACATCCCCCCATTTCCGCCTAACGCTGCCACTGGAGAGATCTCGCCAGATGCAAAGAGATCCTAGCTCCAATAGACAGATGTAAGCCCATCTGCAACTATATAAACAACATCAAGAAAAATAACCCGTGAGAGTAAGGATCCCATCTCTAACCATGATACATCGTCCAGGTCCACATGCGCCCGCACCATAATGTCATGAAGGCGCCGTTCCCTTTTCCTGTCCTGCCCGAACCGCCTCTTCCCCAGCTGCTCCTGTGTGTTCGGGAAGAAGTCTATCTGGACTCTGCTCCGGCGTGATTCCTTGTGGAAACTGGGTACCGATCGCTTCGATGGCTGCCGTGGCACGGAGCATCGATGCGATACCGCGCCCCGTCGGTTCCTCGCCTACAGAATGGCGCGCAGCCTTGTCGAGCTCAGAATTCATGGCGTTTGCGCTGTCTGGTGCCGGGATAGGATATTGCTGGGGAGGGACGTGGTGATGTTGATGCGGAGCGTACGGTGCATACGCAGTGTTGACCATGTTGGTCTGTATGCTTGCCGGCATGCTGCCGTGAGTGTTGGGCACTGTGGACATGTGAACTCGAGTTGTGGGTTGGCTTGATTGCACATTTGGGTCTACAAGCGGCGGATTGCCAGGCAGGGTCGGCTGATTCATCGGCTGCGCTCCTGAGTAGCCAAAATAACCAAAGCCAGCTTGCGGCGGTTGAATGTTTGAGGGTACCTGAGCTGGGTATGGGCTGGTGAAAAGTGGCTGCACCGTTTGTGGGGGGTACCATAACGGCATGCCGCTCATGAGCACTGCTTGCTGGGTTGCGGTGTGGTTTGATATTGGAGCGGCCGGGAAGCCACCATGCATGCTTGCAGCCTGATGTGCAAACATGGAGCCAGGAACGCATCCAAGGCTACTTAAAAGCACGGCGGTGTGGGCATTCAGCTGCCCTGCCAAAGCGAGGACGTTTTCCTGGGCTAGGGCCAGGGGAGGTGGACACTGGTCATTTCGCACAGGCGAAATTCCAGCGGATGTCCCCACCGTGGGTGGCTGGACAGCCGCCGGTATGGCTGGAATGTTGGGCGGTGAGGCGTCCTGAAGTCCGGACTGCAAATCGTCGCCTAAAAGGACCTCGACCTGCATCTCTTGGGCATCCTTTCCCTCGACAATTCGACATCGAGTGTTGTACACGGTTGGAACGTCTCCAGGCGGCGCAAAGCCACCCGGGTATTGCCATGTGAGCACTACCGACTCACCCTGCTCTTTCTGAAGTTGATATTGTTTGACAGTTGAAGCTTTGATACAACTGGATTTGGATCTGCAGCGCTTGGAGTTTATGGCCCTAAAGTCCATGACGCTGGGAACGAAGAAGGCGATCGGCTGTGACCGTGTCTGCGCCATGTCAGCAACCGTCTCAACTCTCCGATAGTCTCTGGGCCGGCATTGTCTAGGCATACCTCTTTGTCATATGAAGGCACGACGTCCGACCCGGTCCTCTGATCATCCTCGCTGGGGTAGCCACCTTTCTCGGCAGGGCTGGTGTCTGAAGGAGGCGGGGATGGAGGTAGCAGCCTCAATCGGTCATATATCGCCGCTATTTCCTCGTTGTGTGTAATCAACACATCGGCATCTACGACTTTCTTCTGCCCCAGGAACCTAAGGGCTTTCGGGAAGGTATCGAGTTGCTCGGGGATGATGGCATAGCGCAGACCCGACTCTATTTGATTGCGATCCCAGCCATCCATGCTTTCTCAGCTGACATTGTGGTTTCCTGGAGGCTGACCGCAAGGTTTGGTGATTCGCAAGGCCGCTCGGTCGGCGTCGCTCGGAGAAGATGGTATTGAGACGGGGGCTTGTTGACGGAGGGGCCGGCTGGTGGCCGAATCGTTCGCCGTGGCTGCGGGGGGGTTACACCGCAGAGGCACCCCGGAATCGAGCGCCTGGCAGCCGACCGCACAGGACTTGGTCTGCGAGGAGGCAGATGCGCAGTGCCGAAGGAACGATGGGTGTTGAAGGGTGAATGAATGGGCTTGTGATGATTGCAGAATGGCGACGGCGCAGATATGATGCTGGCTGAAGCAGGTCGCGATGCGCATAACATACAGCTGAGAGTACCTACCTACCCCACACGATCTGTAGCGCTGAGTCACCTGACTTCCTGCAAACACCTGCGTCACTGAAGATATCAAGCAGGATGGACTTGCGGGATGGTGATACTGCTGAGTGTCATATGTACGCCGAATTGATCACCATGGGCATATTATTGTAAGTACCGAACACCTTGATATCTAATGTCTCGCCCTCCGTAATCCAGCACTTGGCCACAATAAGTGGTCGTATCCGCAGCCCGCGGCGGGTAAAGCGCAAGGTTTGCTTGTCACAAAGCTTACCTGCATAGGTGACCAGCACATCGCCTGGTGCCGGGACGTATGATGCCGCCTACGTCCTGCTACCAAAGCAGACATTGGGCGCGCCTCTGCAATTACGCTGCTGGTAGCATGGGCTCCGTGTCCTTCGTCTAATCCTTCTTGATCCCGAACTTTGGGGCGTTTGGGACATCCGTCTCCAGCTCTGAGAGAATGGAACCGCATGGAAAGAGATACTTTCATATTTCCGATGCCTCTTGATCTACGTCTTCTTCGATCTCTCTGATGCATCGGTCCTCCGTCCTGCAGCTGCCTTTCCGACACCATCACCGAGCTTTTCCTTTGTTCTATTTTGTTGCTCCTCTTTGTTCCTCGCTAGCAGTGCATAGTCGGCATCCGCCTGCCGCCGAGCGGCATTGACCTGCGCTGCCTCTTGCGCCTGATGCATCTGTCAGCGCCAGTCGAGATTTTCCCCAACACGCTTTCTTATCTCAACGCCAACTGACATTTGGCTTCTTCTGGGCCGTCCAGTAAGCAGGTCGGGGACTTGGATCTTCATCCAGGAGGAAGTCATCGACTGTCTCAATGAACTCCCGCCCTACAACTACCTTGTCCATGTCCTGCTGCTTTGGAGGCAGCATATAGAACTTGTTTGAGTAAGTCTTCATGTTCTTGCCAATTAGACTGACCTCGGTGGACTTGTCAGTAACAAAAGTATCTCCAGACAAAACGCAGTGCTCCACCGGTGTTTCCTCACGGGACACAGCGAGGTTGAAGTTCTTGGCCAGACTCTCCGGGATAAAACTCTTGTCCGCCCACACGTCTACAATTACTTCGACGACATGAGTGCAGGCTGGGTTGGAGGGCTCCATGACCCACACCCATTTCACGGGTCTCTCTGCCATCCGCTATTCATGCGATGTGAGTTTTGGATATTCTCCTCAAGGATGAGAATCAACAGACCTTTTCCGCCTCAAGCTGTTCTCGAATCCTCATGTCCTTCACCGTCCGCACTCCATTTCCAAGGAAGCCAGCGACATTCGACATGTGCTGGAGCTTCAGCTGATAATTTATGTACTCATCGCGGTCTTGTGGCGTGATGTCGTCCGCCATTTCGAACCGATGCTCGTATCCGCGAGTCCAGTAGGAGGAGATATGTGGACGTCTGGGTCCCGTTCCATGCACCAGTGCTGCCTTCCGAGGACTAAGGAAAAAGGTGTGAGAGTCAGAATCAGCCCAAGGCAGACGAGGAGAGGCCCTGCCCACGCACTTATACAGGCTCATGGAGCGACCATCAAAATAAGGATCTCTGCTATTGGAGGACATGATTGCCCTTTCCCATGTCACACGGGAAGGTGTCTGATAGGAGCGAGGAATAAGATTGGTCCGGAACGCTGTTGAGCACGTCGAATGAGGGTGGGAGACTCCGTAACGAGGGTTTGCTTAAGAGGTATCTATTACACTTTTTATGTGACGGCCAGAGGACAAGGCTGGGAGCAGATAGAAAAGAGAAGAGCCCCGAGTCCGCCAAAATGCCCTTTTGAGCGCCCCAGTGTCTGGTGAGGCTATGTATCGCCGATCACTGGATCACCTAGCTGCAGGCTGCATGCAGTGCTGCCCGATGTGCAGAAATGGTATGTACGAAATATGCACGTTACAGCTAGGCAGACCTCCATTCTCCGACAATTTTGACCCGGCAGGCAGTGTGAGGTCAGACCGCTAACGCCAACCGGCTGAGCATCGTGATAGTTAGCACATGGGTTGGCCGTCTCAACAACATTCCACCTTGCAAGGTTGCCCCCGAGATCCTGAGCGTCATGGAAGGCTATGCAAAAGTTGCTCAGTTGATGGCGACACATGAGGACTTCGCCATCTTGCGCCGCTTCAAGTCTCTCAACTATCAGAACCTGCTTTACTTGCAAGCAGAGATTATCCACCTCGAACACGAGCTGGGCAAGATCGCAGACACGAACGCGCAGCATCCCGAGCGCGTGTTTTATGCGAGAGACTGGTGGACCTTGGCGCATGCCAAGGGGAGGGATGCACGGCGGCAGTGGAAGAAGACGCTGAAGCTGCGGAAGAACTTGGCTAGTTACAGTTCGTTGGCGGAGTTCTCAGAGCGCCCTGAATGCCGTGCTCATGCGAGACATATCAGATGAAGCTTTGATGAAACAGGCGTATATCTCCCAGCTGGAAAGTCCAAATAAGCACGATCTCACCTTCTTGCGGAGCTGGTTTGAGAGACCTTCGATGGGAGGCTTCCCGCTCAGAGGCTTGGATAGAGACGCTTGGCATCCAGCGGATGAAACCGACCTTGTAGCCATAAAACCACGAAGGAGCCTCGACAGGTTGTCAAGATGGTTCTTCGATAAGGTCATGCCGCTGTACCATGACACTATCGGCTACAGGATAACGGTGAGAAAGTGCTTGCCGCTTCAAGGCTTAACAACACATGCCTAATCATCTGCGAGACTGCAGGAACCGTCATCGCCTGATCTAGGCGAAGGGATATATACGTATAGAGATTCCGTTCTGGTTGCAATAATAGACATCCTAACGACGGTCGTCGCCGCCATACTGCCCATACTCTCCATCGTCTTTCTCTACATGTTCGAGTCAAATGGGGTGAAACTCGGTCTTGTGGTCGCCTTCTCGACAGTTTTTGCTCTGGCATTGGCGGTGATGACCAGCTCTCGAAAGATCGAGATTTTTGCTGCAACATCTGCGTAAGTCGCGTAACTATCAACGTGACCATATTCTATGAACTAATCCTGGTAGTTTTGCGGCCGTCAATGTTGTTTTTCTGACTAACAATGTGCTATCATAAATCAAGACTACCTGTTTGGAAGTGAGTCTATGGGGTATGAAATCCGAAGACTGACTTCAAGGTACAGAGGGCAACAAGCAATCAGGTTGAGGTTAGGCCTCGGTAGAGTCTAGGTCAAGGATGGCCACGAGCGTACGTGAGCAACGGCTCCTAATACTGCATGATACTGTTATCTACAACGTGCTCAGCTATCGGCAGTGAGGCTAGAACTTTTCCAGCTTCGCGTCCTTGCCAGACTTAGTGTTGTATCCCGTTCAGCGTTCATGATTTCTTCAGTATTGGCAATTATTATGAAACCTTGATGTGTAGCTACTTCAAAAACGACTCGAGATTTTCTTGAACCACAGTCAAGTCTATAATTTGCCACTCTAGTACTTGTAGCTGGCCTTTAATGCGGCTGGAATGTTGTCAACATCTTGTGACGGTGAGTTTCACCACGCGCCTGAGCACCAGTGGTGGTGTTCGCTGGCGCCCTTGATAGATTGGAAAAGCCAGGGAGGATGGCTTCTTAAGATATTGGCAACGCGTTCGAATTGGCTATAGTAATTATCTTTTATCGGGGTGACCATGAGCCTCGGTGAAAGTGGAACTGCACGCGAGCCAGAACAGCGAGACATTAAGAACTACCGCTATCAAGACGTCGGCTCCTGCGTTCGACAGCACGACCCTTGGCCCTCATCACGTCAGCCTTAGTCGGGTACTCGAACTGGTCCCACACATCCTTCAGCCGCTCGTCTGGCGCATTTGGAGCGAGCGGCTTCCTCTCCCATCTGCTGCGGTATATACCCGTATTCTCGATAGGCTCCTCCGGGTCCTCCCGCCTTGTATTCTTCTCGTCACCAAGCAACGGCAAGAAGCGTGGGTCCGGCGTCTCAGAAGTCAGAAACTGTAGCAGCTGTTGCTTCTGGTCGTCGAGGAGCTGGTATATCCGGTATGTCACATCGTACCGGTCGGAGTGGAACCAGACGGAGTCCGGCTGCACATCTGGAGAAGCTGCTGGGTCCCGCCTGTCAAATAGAACAACACCTCCTAGGATCCGTGCTTCCGCCCAGAACCCAACCATGTCGGCAACACCGTTGGGGTACTGCTCATAGTCGACGTACCATGCGTGCCGAAAGAGCGTCGGCCATGCACCGCCAGGAAAGAACTCCCAAAATTGATCGTCTTTAAACGGTACCCAAGAGGAAATACCGTCTTCGCTGTGAAGATCCGACCCAAGATTGAACAGCTGAACAGCGATCTCATGGACTGCCACAGCCGTCACTTCAATCAGGCGTGTCTTGAAAGCCCTCGATCCAGGCGACATAGCGCGGTAGGCGGCGATGAGCTATAAAATGAAAGTGAGCGGCGGCGCCGAAAGTAAGGACCTTGAGGGAATATCTCACCGCAACATCTAGATACAATTTGCCTGGTTCAAATGCATCCCAGAATGCGCGCGCCTTCTCCAAGATACCAGGGCAGAGTTCCGTATGGGCACCATGGATCGGGTGCCCATCGGGCAATCCGCCGTTGGCGGTATCTTGAACGACATCTGCGAGAGGCAGCCCGTCTATGATCTGAGCATAGGTTACCTTGGACATTTCTGTTGAAAGTACATTTGATATTGCGCGACTGAAAATGTCGTAATGAGATCCGCTTAAACTACTGGTGATTGATACTTTGCTCATTCTGGGTGACGTTAATGATGTTAAGAATCTCTATAGGTAACTACCACTCGAGCCAGTCATCAAGGTGAAGGAAGACCAGCCAAAAGGTTGACAATTAGTAATTAAGAAATAAAGTTCGATCGGCAAGACGAAGACTGGCACTTGATGCCTGCCAGGTGGTAGGTATCAATAGGCTGCTCAAGATCAGTTGGTCTTAAATGGGTGGCTGGGTTTCCGGCTGCATAAGTACTTAAGTTATCTATTATCGGAGCTTCTTTTATCGAAAATAATCTCTTCTGATTCAACAATCTATAGCAAGCGCTTAGCCTAGCTGCTATGGTATGGCTATGTCTTCACGACACCGTCGGCTATCTTCCACAACTCAGCCCCTGATGCATCCAGAACTTGCAAGTATGGCGAGGCATTAGAGAAGATAACCGTCGCGCCTTCACCAGTAGTGTTCGAGTGCCACAGCTGGCCATTACTGTCGGTCTCTACCAGATCACCATCCGTACCAAACGAGATCTTGCACAGCGAGCCATCCGACCCGCAGTTTGAAGACGGCACACTACTCGCCCACTTGACCACCCAGGCGTCGCCCGTGGTGTCGAGGCCGACGACGTTGCCGTCGCCCTGGATCTGGGCGTGAAAGCCATGCAGACTCGCAATCAAGCTAGTCTCCGCGTCTACTGATAGGGCTCCAGCGGCGAAGGACAGACTGGCAGGCAGAGGGTGAGAGAGGCACATCCAGACTGTGGCGTTGTCGGGAACGGAGGTGAAGTCTGACTGGAGGTCCAGAGGACCGGTGACACTGGGGAGGTAGACAATAAGTTGCTCGTTGTCGTTGAACGATGTCTGTACTTGTGCCTGACACGAGCTTGCGTCTGCGAACGACGAGCTTGGAGTCGTGACTTGGGAGATGTCGTTTCCGGTGACCTGTAAACGGAGTCAGTGCACTCGATTGTCGTGGGTGAAGGGGGCGTCTCTTACAGTCAGTCCTTCACTCCACCCGTTGACGACGACCGAGAATCCAATGTTGCCGATGAACTTGTTGTTCAAGATCTCTGCTGGGCCAAAGTAAACTCCTGGGTGTGGGTTCGACCAGACCTTGCTACCGATTCCGATGCCTAGGGTGAAGAGTCCTGAGCCACGGCCCACAAAGGTGTTGTCGCTGACTACAACGCCTGAGTAGTTGCCGCCATAGGATGCATCCACCATATTCAGCCCGCCGAAGCCAAGGTCCGTCTCGGAGGACTCGATGATATTGTGGGTGAAATGCGTTCCGGGAGCACCAAAAGCGACAATACCGCCGTCAGTTGAACCAGTGATCTGTGGGCTTGTCAACTTTCCTGCTCCATCTTCCCCTCACGGGTTCCTTTCACTCACGTTATTATAACTAACGTTGCTATTGATGCACTCAAAGCTGATACCGTCGGCCCACCTCGCATTACCCTCAGCGTCCGTTCCCTCATTTCCGCACGGTCCGATGGTGTTGTATGTCACGGTGCCCTCCCTGCAAGGGTTGTCATCCTGCCCACTGCCGATGTAGTGCATGCAGCTCCAACTTCTAGTGTTCTTGATTACATTGTAGCTAACGACCTGGCCGGCGGCGCCTCCGCCCACCTCAATCAGCGCGTCTCCGCCGAAAATGCCGGCATTGTGCCGGTTGCCGTCGACCTGCAGGTTGAGGACCTTCACACCGGACATAGCACGGCCCCAGATTGCGCTGCTGATGTTGCTGCCCGGCTCGATGATCACCGTGGCGCGGGTGTCATCCACCGGGTAGCCTTGGGTGGACAGCTCCTGGTTTGCGGCAGTGAATGTAATGCTGCTGTCAGTGATGCTGATGACAGCGTCCGGGCAGAGCTGGACAACAGCGCCGGTGCCGCCGGCTTGTAGGGCCGCATTGACGGTAGAGGCTGGCCCAGAGGATATGCAGGCCGCGGCGGCCAGGCCAGCAAAAGCAGCAAATGGGAGGATACGTGACATTGTATGATTTCACAAGAGACCTGATGTCTGCCTTCCTCGAGGCAATCTTCTGAAAGACGCACCACTGTCATGCTATTTATCGGTTATTCCAAGAAGGACGGCTGGGTTGTAAAATTAGCATCTGCTAACAGGGGTGAGCTCTAGCTATTTCCTGACGTTGTCCGAGCAGAGTCAAGTTGAACCATTCCAGATGTTTTGCCCAATGGGGGCCTAGCATGTTAGACTCAGGCGCTGGTGATCATGGCCATATTGAGACTGACGACAGGCTCAGCCCCCAACAACAGGGCGGTGACATGCTACTAATGCATCAATTGCACAGAGGTAGAGCGGGGAGCACCGCAGAAGCTTACATTTCTCCAGCTCTGTAGCATTGGGGGCCATGGGACGGTTTCTCGTGTTCTAAGCATCAGCAGAGCGTAACATGGCGTTCATAGAATGGGACCAGGATGTGGAGTCGGAGTTTTGACCACGATTGGCAGCTCCGGGGATCCGGCCGCGGCTCCAAAAAGAGTTGAGAAGTTTAGACTCAAGGCTTGGGAGTAGAATGATGAAACCATTATGAGATGTGCGTAGCTCCTCGTGATCAAAGGACCGTTTACATGCTGTTGCGGATTGAACTTGTCATTGAACTGGTGGGACGTGAGTTACCTCAGGTACCCAGAAGAGCTCTTAGTGCTTGCTAAAAGTCGCATTACTTGCAGAAGATGTCCAATTGTCAATGTTCATGGGACCTGTGTAACCCATTAGATGAAATGACTTCCGAACTTCTACACTATCCGCCTCCTCCCCCAGGCATGCATTGGAGCCAGTTTTCAAGAGGATTGTGCTCAAAGCGGCCTGTAGTAATATCTCTGTTAAGTTTGGTCTCCTCCGAAAAACCAACTCGGCCCATAAGAGCGAATCTCAACCTCTCGAGTCAACCACCGAGTCCTTACCGTTGAGTGTGTGAAATGAGAGCTATTTCTCTTTTACAATACCTCTAACCTCTCCCAATACGAAATGAACTTCAACTTTTGATGACAGCGGGAGCTACACTTGGAAGGGACAAGGGGTATCACGTGAGATGTCGACACTCGACTGTCCACAGGCCCCGCATCGAAATCGCCGACACCGGCCGGGAACGTCGTCCACGACTTGATGCGCCAGTCAACATATCACACCTCTGTCCTTCAGTTCTCCGACATAATACGACAAAGATGGCGAGCGAAGGAGGAAAACCTGTCCTTGATCACATAGTCATCCTGCTGCCGCATCCCAAACTCCTCGAGTTACCCTCCTGGCTCACAGATGCCTTCACGGTTCTGAACGGCGGCCGGCACGCTGACGGTGTCACGGAGAACAAGCTCATCTTGCTTGAGGATGGCGTCTATCTCGAGCTCATTGCGTTCATAGAGGGCAAAGAAAAAGAAAGACAAACCCACAAATGGGGTCATCGGCTGGAGGGACATATCATCGACTGGGCATACACCCTACTCACGCCAGCTGCCAGCGATGGGAACACCGTGGGAAGCCCGGAGGACAAATACCGCGTGATTCAAGACCGGATACGCGCCGCAAAGACCGGAATCGAGTATGATGACCCCGTCGGAGGCGGCAGGATCACCCCTGGCGGGACGGAGCTCCGATGGGCGACGGCATCACCGCATGTCGAGGAAAAATCCCTGGGCGATTTCCTTGGAGGTGAAGCCCCATTTTGGTGCCTCGATCGGACACCTCGCCCATTGCGGGTACCGCACCATGTTGCCGAGAACGTGCGCCACCCGAGCGGTGCAACCGGCATACAGAGTGTTTCCGTGTTTGTGAAAGACAAGAAGGTGTTTGACGCTTTGCATCGCACCTATGACGCCCTCCAGGGTACGCAGGGCACGGCGGTTTCTGCGGAAGCTTCTCAAGAGGCGTATCGGTATGATGTTGGCGCCCCTGAGGGGAATACCCATAGACCACCACCCTCTATCATATTGGCTCAGCCGACAGAGGCAACAGGAGAATCTGCCGCTGTACCTGACGTCTATGTCAAGCTTGCCATGTACTCGAAATCTGGTCAAGGGAAGGTGGCTGGAGTCTTGGCTGGTGGATGGGAACTCGAAATCGAGTTGGTTGCCTCATGAGGTTGAATTACGGTCTAAATGCTGCCGAGGAGATTGCTGATCTAGACGCACATATTCAGTAGACGAGGAGCTCTGATTATCTTCAGAACAGAAGGGTATAGTGGACACTTCTAGATAGACGATAAAATCAGCGAAGCACGACAGCCTGCTCAATCTCCTCTACGCCCTTCACCGAGATCCGGTAGTTCTTCTTCTTCCCCCTGCCCCAGCGCATGATGACGACGAGTTCGTTGCGCTCCAAAATCATGTGCACCGCCAAGCCCTCCCTCGTGTCGAGCAGTTCGGGGTTCAGAGGAAACCACATTCGAGACCGGTCGAACTCGGTCAGGATGTCCAACTCCGGGAAGAGGAAGCAGTCCAGGTGTGCATCGGGGCGCGTCCCGAATGTCTCCCGGATCAAATCGTGCAGCTGGTTCTGAAGGCTCATGATGGTCTTGTGGCTCACGGGCCGCCGGACAACCGGACTAAGCAGGTCATAGAGGTGCTCCCACTCGTGGTCTTTGGCTATGTCGAGCGGCGTGCTGTCTTTCAGGGAGGTGCTTGTGTCTTTTGCTGTCCTCGAAAGCCCTTCATAGCGGTCGGATCAGCACCAATGATACTTCATAGGAAGCTAATATGAGAGTCTACTCACTCCAAGCACCGTTGCGAAGCAGATAGTCCACCACCGACTTCTTCCCATGCCATGCAGCCTGATGCAGTGGCCGGAACCCGCTCGCCATCCCAAAGTCGTTTGCAGCTCCTAAATGAAGGTAATGCCGTCAGTACATTCTACAGTCACTTGAGCCCGCACAAAAGTCCGGTAGACAGACGTATGGTAGTACAGTTGATCCATCTCTGCCTGTAGACCTTCTCGGCGCGATCAAGCGTCCTGATCACCTCGTCCCAGCGCCCCGCGAACGCGGCATTCGCAAGCGCATACCGGTCCCGAAAATAGGGCATAGTGAGATCCTGGCCCGGCTTGCAGCGGAACTGGCCGTACCAAGCGACGGCGTCGGTCTTGAAGGGCGAGTAGATGCCGTTAGAGTCGAACTGCGGCACCTGCTCCACATAACTCTTGAGCATCAGGAGCTCCAGCTTCTCGTCGATGCTCATGACGAGTTCCCTAGTGCAAATTCAACGTCAAGCAAAGAGGAGGGGGACCGAGGAAGAACTGACGTGGTGATGAACTCGCGGAGCTTGGTGGCCTCTCTGGCGAGACGCACCACCAGGTCTTCCACGTCGTTCTTGTTCCAGAGCCACCGAAACCTGTCCGCCGGCTTCATCTTGCCCCCCTTGTCCACCTTGGCATCCGCATCGCCGTCCGCCGGCTTCATGCTCGCCGTGAGCTTGACGAGCTCGTCCGTGAGCTTCTCGCACTCCTCGATGTCCACCTGCTTGGCCAGGTACTGCCGCCGGTCCTCGGGCATCCCCTGCTGCTTGGCGTACAGCCGTTCGACCTGGAGGCGAAGCTTGTCCGTCTCGGCCATCACGCTCGCCAGGCTGTTGGGTGCGTTCTTGATCGTCTCGGCGGCCCACGTGAGGTAGGCTATGACCTTAGCCAGCCCCTCCGCGACGCTGAGGATGGTCCCGGGATCCATCGCAGCCAGGCCTTCTCAAGTGTGTCAATAATCGGAGCTTGAGAAAGAGACAGTGGAGAAGATATGCAGGCCGGCTTCTCGTCGCTGTCCAGCTCAGGAAGTGAAGGCTAAATATCAGACCAAGGCAGAATCTTAAGCAGCAGAGGTTCTGGCTTGGCATGTCAGCCCAGCAGATTTCAGCGTCAGCTGAAGCTTCGTGTAGCGTGGCGTCGGTTGGGCTGCGTGATCACAGCCCCCGCATCAACACAGCCGAACTCTTTCCATCGGCAGCACATTAGGCGGAAGAGCAGGGCGCATCAATAGCAAACGTGAACTTCCCCGTCGGCTATCAGTCATTGAGCTGTAGGACACTTAATTAGAGAGCATCATTATACTATTTCGACTACCGGTAGTGACAGGTGGATGGATATCAAAGCCAAGCGCAAGCCGACAAACTCCTAGCATCATCCATAACCATGATTTCTGCAGTAAACCAAAATCGCCCTCCCAGCGCCGCGTCAATCACATACAGATGATCCCACCCCAAGCCTTCCTTTTCCCGATGCGACCCAGTCAATGTCTCAGGACGTGGTGCGTCTCAGTCTCTAGTTCCACTACTGGGGCTGACGGGTAGACCAACGCCCTACATCGGCCCCAGGCCCGTGCCGATCTTCTGGATCTCGCGGATGTGGTACTCGATGCGCGCCTCGTCCGTCTGCACCACCTTGCCCAGCGGTGGCTCCGCGGAGCTTGCCGTGCTGCCGCCGCGGCTGTGGGCACTCCCGCCGCTGGGCCGCAGGAATCCGCCCAGGCGCTCGCTGAGGCGCTCGCCCAGCAGACCGCTCAGGCGGCTCTTCCGCCTCTGCTGCTGCTGCGAGCGGTCCTCGGCGCCGAGGCTGGCGCGGGCCTGGGAGTGCCGCGAGGCTGCCCAGCGGTTCTCGTCGTAGTGGTAGAACTGCGCCGGTGGCGGGTGCGTGTTGTCGCGGATGAGGGCGCGGAGGATGGGGATCGAGGCTGCCATGATGGTGATGGCACACTCAGCCGTGGCGAGGATGACGAGGTTGATGGTACGGACTGGTAAAAGTTAGTTACTTCATGCTCAGGTCTAAGAGAGGAAGGACTTGGTCCTACTGATGTCAGGGTCACCTATCGCGGTAAGGGTGACGGTCTTGATGATGGATGTAATTCCGGCGCTAGATGGACGACCTCGTGGTGAGTAGTGATGCCACTGGGCTGCATACTGGACGGCGAGGATTGACTTACAAGACACCCATGCTCATGGCCAAGATGACGCCGCACTTCTCTTTCTTATTCATTGTCAGAGGCCAAATGATCCTCCATGGAAGCGTGGCTAGGACGACGTCCATGGCCCCTGAATATGCTGTAGGAAGAGGGTACATCAGCGAGTGGATGGTGGAAAACGAAAGAGAGCACAGGAAGCCTCACCAGCAGTGAAGATGTTGTACCGGACGAGAAAACGTTTCGGCCAGCAGGTCCCCTTCACGTGCGGATACCACTGCTTCTCAACCGGCCAGCACTGGATGAACTGGAATAGGGCGGACACACCCAGGGCGATGTTGATAGTGATGATGACGAACCAAACGAAGCGCTTGATCCAGCCGTCCGAGATGCGCAGCAGCGTAATAGCGAAGGATGTCTTGCTCCAGACCGCCGATAGGATCAAGAGGAAGCCGGCGATGGTGGACACGACGAGGAACGGCAAGATCTTGGTGTGATCAATGTCCCAGATGTGCTTGCCGAAGCCGTAGCTGACGCAGACGGACTGGAGGGACACCCCGGCCGCGAGGGTTACCTGGTGTGTGGCTCGAAGTCAGCAGCTCTCCTCGCGCTATCTCACGCCCCTTGTCGATCACCCAGGGATACCAACCCATGATGCGATCAGGACGTAGTCATCCCACCACAAGCCACGGTGCCGGAAGAACTTGCAGTACACCCTCAGACCTAGGAACAGGGCCGATAGTGCCGTCAAGAGCCAGATAGTAAAGTTCAGCTGCGGGCCGTAGTTATCGTGAGGCAGCTTGAAGAAGTAGTTGGTCGCGAACGGGCCCGTGGCCGAGGTCGTCGTCGTCGTCGTCGTCGACGACGCCCGAGTGGTTATTGCGGTTCCACTGGCCGCGCCGGTTTCGCTGGACATGTGCGGTGGAGCAGGTTGAGCCTGCGAACTCTCTCTCTTTCTTGTTTGCTGCTCCTGGTGATGCTGCGAAGTTGGCTTCCTCTTTCGACGACGCCGAAGATGTCCCGCAACGCTGTTCGAACCCGCATCTGCGCCGGCGGCATAGGCGTATCTCAGGTTGGCAGGGCGTTGAGAATCGCAGAAAACCGGGATATGTGAGAAGCGCCTTCTTGTGATGAACGGCAGGAGAAGACGGGAAGGCGGTATTTGAAGGTCTTGGCCTGAGACGCTCTTTCTGTGCGGCGAGACGAACCGAGCCCGTCTCGGGATCTCAGGAAGGATCCGCTGCCCGGTCTTGCCCCTCCGTCCTGCCTCTTCAGGAGAGAACGCCACCGATGGCTTGTCGATCGGGCATCTCGCCAGCAGCCGGACCCCTTGGTGAGGTCCAAGCAGGGAGGACCCCTGACGAGGCCAGGCCCTCGCCCGGACTCATTGCTGTACTGTATAGGCCGCTCCCCGCAATCTGCGTCCTGGGGAGAACAGATGCATCCACGGTTGTGATTGGGACGGGCAGGCTACAGGCCGTGTCGCACTTGACGTGCATTGAGCGCACGTGTGATGTTCCCGTCTCACAATGCTCACCATAAGGGATGGATGTGCCTGCTGGGACGGCCAACCCCTGGATCGGGGAATTTCCTCCCAATCAGCATCATCCTTTGCTGGGCAATGACACCCCTGCAGCACTTCGGGATGCGACGCGGGGCATCCCTGGGGGGAAGACCTACATGAACTTTACATAAGGTTAACTGTTGAAGTAGTGAGGCTCTGAGGCTCTGAGGCTCTGAGGTTCACCGGCCCCTCTAGATCGGGTTGCTTCCCGGCGTAGATCAATCGACAACCGGCGTCTCTGGTTCGTTGGAAAAGCTCACCGGTCACTACGCTGCGGCCTCCTGAGCGTTGCCTAGGCCATCTGATGTCCCTTGCATCGGATGAAGGGATCACGAAGGGAACCCCGGTTCGTCCCTTGCCGTGCGGACTTGCATTCCGCAGGTTACACTGGTGGCGCGGGACATTTTCCCCGGATTCTCGACTGCATCTCTGCAGGTCGAGGAGTATGCAGTAAGACGGGAACCATCGTGGCGCTGCCTTGATTGCTTCCGTCCATTAGGACACACTGCAGGCTGGCGGTGTGTCACTGGAGAACCTTAGGAGCAGTTGTTAGCATCTATGCTCGGCGTAGAATCTCACAATGTCCTAAGACGGATCGAGTAGGCCTCCCCCGTCGTTGGATACACTCAGTCTCTGCCAAGGGAGTGACATCGGACGGGAGACGACATTGGACGAAGGGGATAGCACGAGGCGGGGGTGCCATGTGCTGGATCTGCTCCGGACCGATCCTGATCTGTTCAAAGATCAATCTCGGCTCCTATCACCTACGAAATCAAGGAACGGAGGACATATAGAACCACAGTTCACGAGTAGACCCAATTTGAAGGATGATGGGATCTTTCCCTTGTTTTCCATAGCGGAATTATAATCCATCGCATGAATGAGTGTCAGATTGAGAGAGCGCACGCAGGAGGGAAGTGCGAAGGGGAAGATAGAGAGGTAGAGGCAGCCAGAAGGTCTGAGAGAGAAAAATGACAAGGGTATCAATTAAAGCGAGCGATCCGGCGATTTTGAAACGCTCCCTGCATGTCGGCAGTTGACGATAGTAATGAAAAAAGAGGAAGAGTCGTGACTCTCGAAGCGCACTAGAAACGGTCCTCCGAGGACCGTTGATCCCCCGTCACTGTTGCTCTTTTCTTTTCCTCTCCTTCTCCTCGGACCTGTCTTTGGAAGAGCAGGCCCAAAGTTGAGTCGCCGCCATAGCATCTGGCGGACATTATCTCGGAACATTGTTAAACTCTGTCGTGCAAGTTATTGGCGTCAAGGTCTCTTCGTGAAGAAGAGATCGCAGCCTGCCTTCGCGTGGGCGGGAGGCATGCTCGACCGGCCAGTACCCGAATCAGCAACTCCAAAATTTCAGATCATAAAGACACTGGCAGACAGTAAGGAAAGAACAAAGGAAAAGAAACATCATGATAAGGAAAAGCGGCCCAGGGGGGCCCAGAGTCATTACCACCACCTCTTCAATCATCGGTCGTCCCTCCAATTCGTAAGTAGCATCCAGCATGGTCATTCATCCGAGACTCACGCTCAAAAATCATCTTCCTCATCTACTCCCACCTCATCGCCATCACCGAGGTAGTCGCTGCCCGTCCCCTCGTCCCGAGCCACCACCTGCTTGATGTACTTCCTGTCCGGCCTCAGCGCCGCATACATCCGCGGCACTACCACGACAGGCGCCGACGGCCCCCCGGCCGTCATCATCGCCTTGATCCACTGCAGCTGCCGGCCCGCGAGACGCCAGACGAACCTGGGGCGCCTATCGTGGCACAGCCTGAATGCCGTGCTGGCGCGCAGCAGCGCCCACTGCGACATCTCCCCGTCCTTGAGCTCCGGCTGCGTCAGCATGCGGATCGTCTTACTCCCGCGCTCGAGCGCGGAGTGGTCCTTGAGGCGCGGCCGGATGCGCCGCCACTCGTCATACACCCGGTGCACCTTCTCCGGATAAGGCGCCGCGCCGTCGCCGTGCTCGCTGCGTGCCGCCATGGCCGTCCTCCACGTCTTCTCGACCTCTAGTATGTCCTCCTTGAGGGTGCTTAGGAGCGACTTCGCGACATCCGACCTCTTGGCCATCTCAACCCACCCGTTGTAGTACACCACCAGGTCGGGGTCCCAAAAGTCCGCCTTCTCAGCATCGGGTTCGCTGGCAGGCAGCTTGTCCTTACCCTTGCCATTTGTGGGGTTCATGTCGCGGTACAGGGCCCCAAGCTCGCTGTCAATAGTGGGCTTGGCGATAGTGAACTTGAGATAGTCGATGATGTGCGTAGGCGGGCGCTTGTCGTCCGTCCAGGCATCTCCACGGTAAGCTGGCTCAGCCAGGCTCGGCGACTCTCGAAGCAACTCTTTCAGGAGCTTGTTCCAGTCCTTCACGGTGAATTCGATGCCTTGTTTGGCTTGGTCAACCAGATTGCTAAGGAGCGTGCTCAGTATGACGGCGGCGGAGTCGTGGACATTATTTCTGCGGTAGCAGAACCGCTCCTTGTAGTTGGTGCACCTCCCTAAAAGGCTCTGTTGTAGATTGAAGGCAAAGCTCTTCTGGATCATCTCTGATACTCTTGCGGTCATACCGTCACCGACGGCGAGATCGCCAAAGTGCGTCTTGATCTTCCGCATGTAGCCCATCTCAATGAGCTTCGGCTTCGTAGGCATATCCGCGTTGACGAAATTGTCCACAATGTTTGGGTCCCAGCAGACCCAGGCCAGATCGCCGTCATAGTCGCCACCAGAGAGCTTATCCGCAAGGGCAGAGTCTCCTGTGGAGGGGAAGACGATGACGTCTCGCAGCATGTGTAGCTCTGGCTTGAAGACCGCCTTGACCTTCTGGATATCGCTGGGGTAGTGTGCCGGCGACCTAGATACCAAGACGTCTGTGTCGTGGAGGAGCATGCCGGAGAAGTCCTCCGTCTGGAATTTGGTCGAGAAACCGAGATGAACTTCGTTGGGCTCCAATATGCCGAGGAAATCAACCACCATGTAGATATAAGCAGAGCAACCCACCTTGATATTGAGTTTCTTCTTTAGCAAGTCGCACTTGTTCTTCTGCATCTGCCAGAGCATTTCCTGCATGTACTTCATTTTCTTAGGGTCAAAGCCCCCGTCGAGAAGTATATTCATAGCTTCTGAGTCCTCTGAAGGCAGACCGCCAAGGAACTCGACGGAGCGGTTCTTAATACGGTCCGGACGATGAGATGAATTCTCGTCCACCCACTGGCGAAGCTGGATCGACGAGTTCATCGCCACCCTCTGGCTGTCTAGATCATTTCGCAGGTTGGTCCGTAGGAGCTCGCCGATGACAGATCTCATCTTGACCCTGTCAGTAGCTCGGTCTTCCAGTACCGGCAGAAGTTGCAAGTTGAAGCTCGCAGACTTGATCTCCGCAGCGTGCTTGCGGACCTCCAGCGTCCGAAATTCTTCGTCTATCCAGTCAGACTCCCATTTGCGCTGCGATGGGTAAGTCTCAATCCAGTCCTCCGTGCCATTGTCAGTGACATCGACAATCCACATGCCTTTCGCACTTCCCAGTCGAGCCTGTACAGCACTTGGTATATCGGACAGTCCAAGGATGTCTCTCAGCTTCCTCGCAACACTCAAAGACATGCGTGCGACGCCGTCATTCATGACATTTTCAGAGGGCGATTCTAGGTCCTTTTCGTGGTTCCTAAGCTGGTTTGGGCCAAATACAATGGTTGGGGTGGTCTGGCTGAGAACCAGGGCAATACGCTGGAACAGCTTCAGGTATGGCTGGGACCCGTTCTTGCTCAGCTCAAGCGCCCAGTCTAACATCTGCGAAACACTCGATCTCGTCCTCGCATTGACAGGTTCGTTCTTCAGAGGCAATGAGTGTGCAAGCCGCGGCGAAACAAAGCCAATCCCATCTTCCGCAAATAAGTAGATCCTCTCCTTGAACACCGGCTTGGGTTCAGGGCCAAGGCGGACTTCTTTCGTGGCTTTTTTGTATCCCGCATCCTTGGTGTAGAATGGCGCCCAGCAACGGCCCAAGAAGGAGTGCCGCTCGCGCGTTAACCAGCCGATGACTTGTCCTATGGCTGATTCATCGTACTTAAGAAACGCCGGGACTTTCCAGGAATAAGGAGAGGGGAACAAGGCCTCCAAGAACCGATCGGCCCCGAAACGCCGGCTCAAGCGATGCGACTTCTCCAGCTTGAGTGGCTGCAACTGCATGCAAAACAAGGGCCCAGAATTGTGTATGCTGAAGTCAATCGAAAGGGAAAGGACTACGTCGTGGCCGTTCACTCGGAAGTCCGTTAGGCTAGCTGCCCAGACGTCTGCTGGAGACATGGCTGGGAACGCTTTACCCCTAAAGGCATCGTGTCGCAACAAACTAGCATAGAGGTTTCTCTGGTCTTTCCAGTCTGTGCTGTATTTCAGGCTGACTTCATCAAGGTCGACGCCGCAGAAGAGGGCAATCCTGGTTACCTCCCACGCGATGGCAAGCGGCGCACCCTTGAGCCAGGTAGGGAAAGTTGCTAACGCTAGTCAACAACGCAACATTTTCCGAAATTCTAATGATTATTTTCTCGAACATATTGAAAAATGACGAGCGAACAAGGAAAAGCTGTAAAGAGAGGATGAGGAGAGACCACTTACGCCAGACACTCTCAAGACGCGCTGCTAGGCTTCGGTCTTCCGGAGACCTCGCGGCTTCGGCTTCTTCCATAGCGGTGCTGCGGACTGGCTCACGCAAAATGTCGCGATCTTGGTCGAAAACCATGGCCTCAGACCAGGCGATATTGCTCGAATACACCGTGCTGAGGCTAGGTGAGCTGGTGGCTCGAGCCTGAGCTCGCGGCCTTCCCTCAGGCACGCCATCCGCCCTCACAGAGGCTTCATACTCGGAGAAGGACTCGTTGATGGCCCGGATTTCACCAGATGATGGTGCAAAAGAGTCTTGGGAGAACTGACGGGAATTTGACACTGCTGGGAGCTTTCCCTCGTGGCTGCTCGTGGCGACAGTGGTCTGACTGGTGGGCGGAGGCTCATCGTTGACAGAGAAGGCCGCAGACTGTACAGACAGTCTGCTCGTATTTGCGGATGTCGATGTGTAGAGAGAACTCGAACTCTTTCGAAGGGATCTCACTAATTCAGAGGATTCATCGGTTGGGCCCAGATCCGGCACATTGACTAGAGCTGTCGAACCAGACGCCTTAGGACGGACAGGTACACGGTCGATGGCTTTGGCAACGCGCTGGAAAGAGTCGTCTGAGCAGTGCTGACCTTTGGCTCTCTTTGAGGAATCAAAGTCGCCGATGCCATCGCCAGAAGGCCTCTTAGACGAGAGCCTCGAGGGGGATCTTTCTGGGAGCGTCGTGGCTTTCTCCGGCGAAGTAGATATCCTCGCTTGACTCTGTTGTTGAAGGACCGCAGGGCCGCTTTTGACGCTTCTGAAAGGTCTAGAGAGGGGAATAGGTGGATGAGCCTCTTTCAATATCGCAACCATCAGGTTTTGCAATTTGACCGTCTGGAGGTCGGTACTGGCTCTGGGCGGCTTGCTCGTCTTGGGCAGGGTATCAGGACCGCCGGCGGGTATCCGCACCCATGACTGGCTCGCCACCTTCGCAGCATGGCTGAAATCGTCGAGAATGCGGTCCAAGGCGCCACTCTCCCGCGAATGAAACTGGAAATGCAGCAGCTGGTAGATGGTGTGTGCTCGATGTTCTGCTTCTGAACGAAGAAGAGACTTTTGACGCGAAGGAGACAGTGTCTGGTCGGGCAGGTCGATGCCGAGGCCATAGTCATCATTGAGCCGGGCGATAAGCCGGTCGAATTCGGGGTTCTTCTTCTTCGTGGGGGTGTCGGGGGCGGAGCGGAGTGCGGGAGCCATGACGACAGGCGGGCCTGGGCGGCGCCCCCCTCGCGGCCGTACCTGACGACGGGAGGGACCCCTTCGCAGTTCAACTGGCCAGAAGAGCTCCCAATGGTCTCGTAGCCTGCACAAGACCGGTCGTGTCTGGCTCCGGCTAAAGTGGACCGCACCGGCGACTAGGGGACGCCAGCGAATGAGGCACAGGAATGAGCGCCGTGGAACAGGCGCATTCCATCTCCAAGACCAATCGACCGCCCTCCGGCAACACCACAACAACACCACACCCCAGGCAAAAGCACGAGCGAATCGGAGCGGGGATCTCGATGGAGCGTCGTGCCAAGAGAGCTGGGGAAAGTGCGGGACAGGCGGTCAAGGGAGGCAAAGCGGGAAGCACGTGAGGCGGGGCCGGAGATGTCGCGATGGAGATGGAGCTGCTCAATCTCGGCGCGTGATGGCTAGGCAAGCCTCGACTCCATTTTGATTTTGGCTTTCTGATAGAGCACGCATCCACATTTCAGCCTTCCTTCTCGCATGGAATGCTTTCGTCTTGGCTGTATCGCTGTCCGCCAGCTGCCTACCAGCTTTGTTGCACTTCGCGGCAGCTGTCAGGCACAGAGAGTGGATGCCGGACAAATGTAGATCCGGGGGGTCCCAGGGGCCTGGGCACCTGTCGAGGTGCACAGGGCTAAGCTGCATACGTGCTAGCGCAATGCCGCATGCGGGCTAGACACACAAACCCTGCTCGGTATCTTCGGAAAGCGGGGCATCGGGCAGAGGGACCACACCCTTTTCTCGCAGTCGCTCGGCACAGCCCTGAACGGACGACTCTTTCCATCCCATCAGTCAGCACCACACCAGCGCAGCAGCACCAGCGGAATCCTTTGCCGACAGATGATGTGACACCGCGCAGCTCACTCTCTCTTCCCCACCTCCTCGCTCCCCTCGCTCCCCCCTTAAAGGTATCTCGGGGGTCTGCTCGTTCCGCCGGAGGGGCAGCGCCGCGCACCGCGTTTTCGGATTTCCATCGGAATTGGGCGCAAGCCTTTCTCACCTGACGCATCGCGAGATTTGACACCGCTTAGTACCGCATACGCTCCACTGTTTGCGGCTCTGCTGCTGTCGGCAAACACTCCTAACACGACCCACCGCCATCTGCATCGGCGTCTGCTTTCGCCTTTGCCCTTGCCCTCGCCCGGGCTCGAACGACGGTGTTTGCTGCTGTCACTGTTGCTCGCCGCCCGGCGTCATGTCGACTCGGCCGTCCGCGGAAATGGCGGACCACCACGACGAGAGCCCGTCAAACCTGGACGAGCTGACTCCCGAGGAGGCGAGCCGCATCATTCACTCCCACCGCAAGGTCAGATACGGTACGTAGACCCCCAATTTCTCACCGCCGCCTCAATCTCGCACCCTCCATCCCGTCCGGGCCGAATGCCGAGCCTCTCACCGTCCCGGCTGCACATGAGCTGCGCGTCGCGGCGCGTATTGGGACGAATCACGGCTCATCATTGAGACAGGTACCGCCTGCTGGCCCTGCCGGCAACGCAAGGTGAAATGCGACAACAAGCAGCCTTGTGAGAACTGTGTCAAGCGGGAACACCCCCAGCTGTGCTCGTACAAGCCGAACCGCTCCGGCAAGCACGGCAGTTCTATCGCCTCCGAAAGTGTCGTGGGCGGCAAAAAGCGCGCTCACTCCCCCGAGGAGGAGGACGGCCGTGAGCACAGTAACGAACCTAAGATTGAGCCTGCGATCCGTGCTTATAGTAAGTTTATGAAGTCTGCCTTGTGCCGCTCATGAGCTGCCTGTTAACACCATCAGCAGTCGACCCCGAGACGGAACAGGTCTCGAGGTATCTTGGTCAGAACAGCATACCAGCGCTGCTGCGGGAGAACAACGAGGCGCCGGAAGGTGTCGAAACCATTCGAGCTGACATGCGCTCAATCTTGGGGCTAGACAACTCTGCCCCGTTCCCGCTCATGTCATCGAGACATCTCCAAAGGCTGACCTCCGACATCTCGGCGGAGCTCCCCTCCGACCGCGAGGTCATGAAGTAAGTGCATCAAGCGTCTCTCCAAGTCCCTCCTGCTTTCACCCTGGGACGCGCCTCTAATTCCCTGACGCCGCTTACCCCCTGCCCTTCATGTAGTCATGATATGTTCCCCGATTCGCTGACCATGCTCAGACTGTTTCGGACGTACAAAGAGATTCCTCAGCTATTCTGGGGCTTTGTTGTCGATGTCGACGACCTCGAGTCGAAACTCATGATCTATTTAGAGGAACGCGCGAAGAATGCGTCTAGGAATGTCGCAAAAACCACCAAGCCTGTGTCGGCATCATGGCTAGCAATACTCTTTGCCGTGCTAGCTGTCGGCTCCCAGTACCACGACTCGCCCTATCATATTCGGACCAGAGATTCTCAGAAGTACATTCAGATATCCTTCCATTTCCTGCGGCTTGGGAACTTCTTATTGCGACCCAACTTCGACTCCATCCAAGCCCTTCTCATGACGAGCTTCGTGCTGTTGAATGATATGAAGGCCGAGGCGTCGTGGGCATTACTCGGTTTAACGTGCCGATTAGCACAATCCCTCGGCCTGCACCGAACTCTTCCACTGGCCCCCAACGGCGACCCCGACGCGGCTAAGAAAGACATGGTACGGCGAAAGCTTTGGTAGGTAGCAACGTGTACCCCGTCCGCACTCGGTGCTAACTGTTCTAGGTGGTGCTGCGTTTGGCATGATACTTTGACATCTCTGTCTTTTGACCGGTACGTGGCTTCCTCTCCTTAACCCTCAGGGCGAGCTGACTGGTGATCAGTTCCCCTATGACGAATATCCCTTCTTGTCCCATTCCAGTCACGCCAGTCAGTGAAACTGAAGGCTGGAACTATCTCGAGTCGATGTACCACCTGTGTCATGTCATCTCTACACGCCTGAATCCCGACGCCATTGCTGCGGCAAGTTACACGCAAATACTCGACAACTGCCAAAGTGTGGAAATGATCCGCGAGAAGGTCCTTCCCAACCTTCGCACCAAGGAAGCGTGCAAAACCGCAATGGATAGGTTACAGTACTTCGCAATTCGCCTCCACACCGCCTTCGTACTCTCCGTCTGCTGTCGGCCGGCTCTCAAGAGGGGTGACGATCATCTTGAACCGTCTCAGCGCAGCTTTCTGGCCGACAAATGTAAGGAAAACCTGACCGAGACGGTGCGGATGTTCCTCGCTATGCATCAACTTTCTGTCATCCCAACGAGGTCGTGGGCGTTCACCTATCATGGACTGTCATCCGCCGTGCTGCTGGGCCTGCTCACTGAAACAAAGTCCGATCCCGAGGTACGGCAGCTCCAGGGCGATCTTATTTCAGCTCTCTCTGCGACTGCCGCGAAGGATCAGGCATCACCTGCTCCATACATACACAGGACCGACAAAGATATTGAGCTGTCTGGTCCGCTTTCGAGAGCCCTGACGGCGCTGAAGAATATCTACGACCATGGCTCCATCGTCGGGACGGCCGCCATAAAAAAGGAGGGAGAAGGCAACCGTTCCGGGACCCGGACCCCCATGAACGTTGGGCAACTTGTTGGCCTTCCCGCACCGTCCGGACCGGATGCCCAGAAGTTCGGGAACGCATACCGCGAGAACGCGCGGCAAGGCTTAGATCCACACCAGAATGCAGCATTGGCCATGGCCGAGATGCAGAATGGCACCGGGCTACAGGAGTACCCTAGGTAAGTGGGCTTGCCCTCCCGCACCGTTCTGTGCACTGACGAGTCCTACAGTGGTGTCCCCTATGTTCCTCCCATCTCAGGCCAGCCGAACGTGCCGGTGCCCGACCTCTCCACGATGGATCCTTCCACGTACATAGAGCCTATGGACCTCTACGACTCAATATTTTGGGGTGGGTTGCCCCCAGCCCCTTTGCCGCCGATCTGGCCGGATAAGACCGGAATGGCCCCCTTGCTGACCGGTCCTCTTAAAATAGAATCGCCCGACCCCTGGAACACCGGCATGGACTCTATGAACTTCGACTTCCTGGCTCAGCCGCCTCCGGGACAACCCCCGCAGCAGCAGTTCTACTTCTAATCTCCCGGGTTGGTCCCGCTTTGAAGCCAACTCTTTTTTTCCCCCTCCTTGGGGGTTGCCAGTGATGAGACGAGACGAGACGAGACGAGGCGCCATGACTGCTAGACAGGGAAGATACCTTCATTTTATCACGGGTGGCGCGCGCATAGATTGGGAACGGCGTTTACGGTCCTTGCGTTTCAAGTGCGGCAGGTGCACTCCATTGCGCGGTTTTTCGTGCTTCGGGAGCGGGGCGGCAGAGTTCTCGTTATGTGGAGCAAACCATATCCGGGCGCGGGCGGCCTTTTGATTTTCGGGATGTTGTCGAGATGCCCAAAAGTGCGATGCTAAAAGTTCGGTTCCGGGAGAGAGGAGGACAGATAGAGCTGATAATATGATGACTCGTGTCACTTACCACTGCTCCTGCTTTCTATGCAGTGTTTCTATGCGGGAAGCTGGGGATGATCACGAGCCAAAGCGTCCGTCATCCTTCGACATCCCGAAGGCGACGATGTCTGGGCCGAGACGAATCCATCCACCGCTCTCATAACAGAGATGAAGCCGCAGTACCCACAGAAGACAACAGACATCGTGGGAGATATGTCTGACGACGACCATGCTCTCCCGATTACCTCGACGACCACTTCCAGGACGATACCAACCATCTGTCTCCCCCTTCTACTACCTATGCCTAAGCTGCAATCGGCTAGCACGCTCCCCCACTACAGAAGTGGGTGTGATCCATCCGCGGACGTAGCCGCATTTCTGGGGTTGGGGTTAGATAAACCTTCTTGGGACGACACGTCGCAGCCCCCAGACACGGGGGCAAAGGGAGAGAACCTGCCGCCATCTGCCGCGAGCTGATTGCCCGTCTTCTTAGACGGAGATGCCCTGAGGGTTAAATGCACGTCTTTCCCTCTTGACTCCTTTCCGAGCACCGGCGAAGAAGCTGTCATGGTGGATTTTCTGCTGCAGTTGCTCATCATCGATTATCACGATCTTCGCCCGGGGGGTCCGGAGACGTGATGGACGTCTTTAGAGCTGCTAGCATGGCATGGCCAACGCGTGCCCTCCTCTTCCCTTCTGCTTTTGGTTCGCGTTGATTTCTTCCATATTTTGTCTGCCGGCGTGGTGGCGTCTCTCCTTCAGCGTCGTGCCACGACCTAGCAGCTTCCCAGTGCCAGGCCATTTCGTCTGTGGTGAGAGAGGCTTTTGCAGGCAGCAGGAAGCTCGCAGATGCACATGCTAAAAGAAGGACCTATCCGCTGTCTGTAACCTGGCCGGCCATGTAGAAGTGCCATGCCTTTCTCGGTAAATGTCTCCCAGCGCCATCTAGTCTTCTCATCATCCGACATGCGCATGGTGTCCAGCTCTTCAAGCGCGTGCGTCCAAGGATGCAGTGATCCTACTTGTCACTTGAACTATGATTCAACCTGCGAACTGCCTCTGATATGCGCTGTCGAAGCGGATGGAGAGGCAGGATAGTGCGATGAATAGATCACGAGACATTCAGGCAAAGGGGGTACACGCGCCTGTCCGTCATAGAATTCGCTCCTGCGACGACATACAAACAGAAGATGAAACGTGCCCGTGGTACATTCAAAATTGACCCCATGGCCGTAATCACCTTCCTGTCGAGTCTTTCCGCAACAAGTCCACCGCCGCCAAGGACCCCGAGAAGCCCGTCCAAAAGAAGGTCCTCGCAGATCCAGGGGCGGTAGACGACTCCATCGGTGTCATCCTAGCGACGCCGGCCACCAAAGCCAGGCCGCAGCCATCTGTATCCTCTCTTCCAACTCCAGTGAGAGGGTAGAGAGATGGGGTTGGCAAAGAAGCCCCCTATTCGGATATATCGACGCCTGGAGATGCTAGAAAGGGTTTCAGCAGCCCCTTTAGAGGGTACTGCAGTCAAGTTTGGCACCTTCCGACGAGATCTACCCATCCCTGGCCAATCCAGGGCGGCGAGTAGGAACGTAACTGGTAGTCACAGAACTCCGAAAGCGGGCTAACCACAGCGACGGCATTTGTCTGCGTCGTACTGCATCGAGAGGTGGATTTTCCAGCTTTCAATATGTGGATGAGAAATCCAAGATGACCGGCATAACTCGGGGTAACCACTCTCCCAGAAGCATACCTAGGTATGCTTCGCCATTACCGTGTATTATTCTAGGCCACTCTCAAGGAGCCCCGTTGTGTGAATCAACTTGAGTTGTATTAGGTGATATCTGGCACGCACCCAATCCCTAATCTATGGAGTGAAGGTCCAAAAGTAGCTATTCACAAGAAAGGAGCCATAAGGGCTAGGAAGCAGGCACCGACCGACCTCACCGCCTCAAGCCTCGCCAACCCCCTTCTCCACCTTCTCCGCCGGGGCTTCCGCCTCGTAGCCGGCCTCCTCCTCGGCAGCGGTGTGCTCCGTGACCGTCCACACAGTCGGCAACACCAGTACGAGAGAGCCAATCGAGAGGCCCCAGTTCATGGCCAGCTGGTGCATCGCCGAGACCTTGAGCGCGTTGACCCGCCACGCCATCGCGCCGCCCGTCGCCTGAAACGTCTTGTACGCGCCGACGAGGACCGCCGCCCGCGCCGTCGAGTTGGACTCGGTGCCGATGAGCCAGTAGCAGAACCCCTGCCAGAGGGCGTCGTAGGCCCCGTAGAAGATGTACAGGAACATGGGCCCCGCCGAGATGGAGCCCTCGGTGTAGTCGACGTCCTGCTTGTGGCCGGCGGCGAGGCGCCTGTCCTGCCACTTCTGGAAGGCGTAGCCGCCGCCCCAGATGGCCATGCCGGTGACGAAGAGCAGGACCCAGCCGACACGGGCGCGGGTGCCGCGCTTCAGGAAGGGCAGGTCGAGCACGACGCCGATGAGCAGGCCGCCGGCCATCTGGGCCATCCAGTAGAGCGCGCCGTTGAGGGAGCGCGAGCGGATGTTGAAGGTCAGGCCGTTGACGTTGTTCTGCTGGTACGAGTAGAAGACGTTGGCGCAGAAGAAGAGCGGCAGCATGCAGGCCACGCGCCACTTGGCCACGGTGCGGAACGCGACGGCGATGGTGCCCCGGACGGAGCGCTTCTCGGTCTCGGTGGCGGCGTGCAGCTGGGCGAGGCGGATGCGCGAGGGGCTGCAGATGAAGACGCCCAGGACCCAACCGAAGAGCATGATGACCATGAGGGCGATGTAGGTCGAGTCGGAGACGGTGCCGCTCTTGGAGTGGAAGTTGAGGCCGAAGGACGCCAGCGAGCCGATGCCACCACCCAGGTTGAAGATGATCCAGAAGACGGCAATGGCCCGCCCCTTCTGCGACTCGTCCACATACGTCGTCATGACGGCGCCCTGAACAATCCAGAGAAAGGAGGCGCCGATACCCAGGATGGCTCCGGACGCGATGACGAAGCTGCCGTTTTGATGATCTGCGGCATGTTGAGTGACACGATTTTCCATTCCAAGTATCCTGACTTACGGTTGAAGTTCAGCAAGCTCCCGCTGTACAGAGCATAGGTCCATCCGCCGATCAGGAAGCATATCCGTGGACCGACCCAGGAGAAGATGGGACCGACGAAGAACAGAGCGGTGGCAGCAGTAGTCGAGAGCAGAGCTACAGTTGCATTGGCGGCGACAGTCGAGTCGACTTGTCCGGATCCGCCCAGACCACCGAGGGCATTGTACATCTAGACATTTTTTTGTTAGCTCTGAGCTCAGAGCAAAGTGTCTTGCTCTCGACGTACCCCTGGGAGACAGAAGCAGATGAAGCTTATGAGGAGGATCTGAGTCCAGGGGTGGGCATAGAAGGCGACGATCTTCGACTTCGGTGCTGGTGCCGATTCACCGACGGATGCCGTGGTGGCGGCGGGAGTGTCCATCGCGGCAGTCTTCTCGGTATTCTCAGTCTCGGTGCCCATGTTGCGTAGTTATGACTTCTGCCGATTGCGGTTTGCGGTCGAGCAAGAGGTCACCTCAGGAAGAGAGGGCATCTCAGATATAACTTTATAGGCATGCGAATGACGCTGATAGGCACACGGACAGTCTCCATCCCCAGGAGGTTATGGGGCCATGACAAAGAGATAACTAGCCGAGCGGAGATACAGTATGGAAGTTTGCATCCAGAGGACCCCGACGGATAACCCGACGCTGGCGGCGGAGTGGGACCAATGATACGTGACATTTGTGGTGGTGATCCCGCTGATAGCGCATCATGGGGCCGAGTAGCGGCGGGTTTTCCGCTAGCGAGCTTCCAAGGCCGCGCTGGCGGCGCTGGACGATCGAGCTTGGAGGCTTTAACATCGAATAAAGGCTCGGGACCTGCATCGGTTCATCGCCCCGGAAAAGATAACAGGATGAAGAGCAAAAGACTATTGGACCATGATCGCGGTCTAAAGACGAACTGATAGGAACATCACGGATACCGGCCAAGGTACGGCGAGTCCCCTTCCTCTCCTAACTCGCTCTCCTGCTGGCGCATCCCCCCTGACCTGATCTCCCTGCCAGGTCAGGAAACATGGCAACGGGTGAGGCTTATCTCGCCAGCCTGCAGACAGAGTCGCGAAATCCATCGAGCACCAACATCGACAGGGTCTCGACGAAAGAGCTCTGTCAGATCATAAACGCCGAGGATGCCTCTATTGCCCAGGTAGTCGAGGGCTGCATCGATGCCATCAGCGGGGCCATCGATGCTCTAGCAGAGAAAGTCAGGCGCGGGGGTCGTGTTATCTACATCGGCGCCGGCACGAGTGGACGGTGAGTATCCCTCCGCAGCAGGCAGAGAAGCATGCTGACAGGGCTACAGGCTAGGCGTTCTGGATGCGTCAGAGATCCCTCCCACATACTCGGCACCCCCTGAACAATTTGTGGCACTCATCGCCGGCGGGGATGATGCGCTGCGCAACGCGAAGGAGGGGGCCGAGGATGACGAGGACGCAGCAGTCGACGACCTGCGCAAACTGGCGATGGACCCGGAGGTCGACTCGTTGATCGGAATAGCGTCATCTGGGAGGACACCCTATGTCCTGGGCGGCCTGCGCTACGCAAAGTCACTGGGATGCACGACGGTGGGCATCGCCTGCGCTGAGCCGTCGGCCATGGCCAGCGAGGGCAACGTCGACTTCATGATCAGCGCTGTCACTGGGCCGGAAGTCGTGACCGGAAGCACAAGGATGAAGGCCGGGACAGCGACTAAGATGGTACTCAACATGATCAGCACCGGCGTGATGATCCGAGTTGGGAAGACATACGGGAACATGGTGAGTTGCGCGTCAAGGGCTGCTATATGAACGGCAACTTACCTTCATCACCAGATGGTCGACCTAAAAGCGACGAACATTAAACTGAAGCAACGTGCCAAGAATCTCCTGCGGCTGATTGGAGGCCCTCTATGTCCCGATTCCGATGAGGGTCTAGAAGCATTGCTCGAGGAGTGCGACGGAAGCGTCAAGCTCGCAGCAGCGAAGACTGTCCTGCAAAAGCCGGTTGCGGAAGTCAGGGAGCGACTTGCACATAGCGGAGGTGTTCTCGCTAACTTGATTCGAGATGCTGAGGTCTCGAGCCCCGCGACCGAAGAGCCTCCCAAGGTTGAGGATAGCGTTGTGTTGTGCATAGACGCGGGAGGAAGCAGCTGCAAGGCAGTTATTCTGAGTCGCCAGGGGCAGATAGGACGCGGAGAGTCGGGTCCGTGTAACGTGTAAGTTACCTAACCTTCCCATCGCATAACTTGTTCTGACAGGCGAAAAGATTGAGCGCCGGGGTCGAATCGGCAATGTCGACCATGTCTGTGGCCGTTCGGCAGGCTACAGAGTCCTTCCCGGCTTTGAGGGCGAAGAGCCTCGACCAACTGCCGATCTCCAAGGCTTGGGTTGCAATGGCGGGCTATGACCGACCGTCCATTGCCGGCAAGGTCGATGAAGCCGTCAGGAGGACGCTTGGTCTGCCTACAGAGGATGGCCTGCTGGCCACCAGCGACATCGATCTGCTTACCGCCGCGGTCGCGAGCCAATCACTGATCGAATCTGCCATCGTCCTCGTCGCTGGCACAGGGTCCATTGCCATGAGTTATCAGCGACAGGGCAGCGGCTTCGTCCGCACTGGGAGGACTGGCGGATGGGGACACCTCCTGGGTGACGACGGCTCCGGCTACGGCCTTGGCCGCGAGGGTCTACGGGTTGCCCTGGAAGCTTGTGACAG
Organism: Pleurostoma richardsiae; assembly: GCA_030052745.1. NCBI lineage: Eukaryota > Fungi > Ascomycota > Sordariomycetes > Calosphaeriales > Pleurostomataceae > Pleurostoma > Pleurostoma richardsiae. The sequence goes on from JANBVO010000037.1 coordinate 95,481, forward strand.
GCGCAGGCTCCAGAAGCGATCCAGAAAGTCATTATCACCGCTAAGCCCGCTGTCACAGGCCATCACAGACTTGCTTGCGACCTGGCATCCGGACTCCCAGGGCGACGACCTCCTGAGCACCATCCTGATGCCAGATGCTGAAAAGCACAAAGGGGAGGACATGACCAGCGTGACCACGAAAAGAATAGCAGACGTCTCGAAGGTAGTGATGGCATGCAGCGAGGATGATCAGATAGCTAGATCTATCGTTGACAGGGGAGCACGGAGCCTTGTCCGGCTGGTCACCTCGTTGCTGAACGAGCAAGACATGGAACCGGCCGGCACGGCTCTAATCGTTGCGGGCGGTCTGATGCAGAACGAGACCTACCGCCAGACGGTACTCAAGAGCTTGCGTGCAGATGGGATCAACTTCAGCCTCGTTCAGCCTGTCGACCAGCAGGCAGTTGCCGGGGCCGAGTTCCTCATGCGGGATCTCTGCGGTCCGAAGTGACGCTGCGTACCTGGCTATAAGGGCATCACAGGCCGTTAATATCATGCATCAATGGATAGACAAAACGTTATATAGAACTAGATCAGCTCAAAAGACAATACAGATAGACCCGCTCGAACACGGCGACCCTCAACCTTCCTTCCTTGGCCAGGCAGGATCTTGCGCTGGAGAGCGGAGAACAAGACTACGGTTATCTGGGAGTTCTGCAGGCATCTTCTTCCGCAGGCAGAAGAAGAGCCTGTTTGAGCCCATGCTAGGCTATTAATAGGGATATAAGCCGCAAAAGCAGGACAGACGATGAACACCTCGACTGACATGAAGTTCTCAGCGAGATCAATGTCCCCATGTTTCTCTATGTTGGCTGAAGATAATCCAGAGCCCCACCAGCTGGCGGCCAGCTGGACAGCGACCATTGACCGCCCACTTTTCGTGCTGTTCATCCATCCACGTGACGTTTAGCACTCGCACGGACTACATGAGGAGAGTAGGGTTTGCAGCCCCAATTCCTCACGCCAGCTGATTTTCCCTTGGTGCGAGAGGAAAGCCGTACAACATTTTTGACGAGCAGACATCGCGACCGCCAACCCTCTCCCAGTCTCCTCATCGACAACCGCAACCATGAGCGCCCCCCAGCTTAACAAGATCGCGGCGAACAGCCCGTCCCGCCAGAACCCCTCTGAGCTGGAGACCAGCATTGCTGGCGCTTTGTACGATCTCGAGACCAACACTGCCGATCTCAAGGTCGCCCTGCGGCCCCTGCAGTTCGTCTCTGCCCGTGAGGTGAGAAGCCGCTGAAGCACAAAGCCCATTGACGTGAAAGACTATGAATCCGCAAATCGCGAACCGATACCCTATTCCACCGAGTGCGACGGCTTGAGCGCCTTGGCGCCTCGAGCAGGTTGCGGTCCATCAATTCTCCTCGAGACGGCGTTGTGGATGTGCCTCGGTGGCTTCGGCTCCAAGAATCAGACATCAACGCCCCCGAAGAATGCGGATATCTACAAGAGCATGAAAAATCAGAAACAATACAACAGCTCGTGGAATAGGACGGGAAGCGGTCCAAGGATTGTCAGCATCCTGGAGCTCGCATGCTGACTTGGGTCTTGATTAGATCGAAGTTGGCCACGGCAAGAAGGCAATTGTCATCTTTGTCCCCGTCCCTTCCCTGCAGGGCTTCCACCGCGTCCAGCAGCGGTAAGTCTTGTACATCACCTGACACTGCCCAGAGCGACCATGCTGACCCTCGGCGACAGCCTCACCCGTGAGCTGGAGAAGAAGTTCTCCGACCGCCACGTCCTGATCCTGGCCTCGCGTCGCATCCTGCCCCGCCCCAAGCGGTCGACGCGCTCCCGCAACACCCAGAAGCAGAAGCGCCCCCGGTCCCGCACCCTGACCGCTGTGCACGACGCCGTCCTGACTGACCTCGTCTACCCCGTCGAGATCGTCGGCAAGCGCATCCGCACCAAGGAGGACGGCAGCAAGACCCTCAAGGTCATCCTGGACGAGAAGGAGCGCGGCGGCGTCGACTACAGGCTGGATACCTACTCGGAGGTCTACAAGCGGCTCACCGGCCGCGGTGTCGTCTTCGAGTTCCCCCAGACCTCGGCTGAGTACTAGGGTTAATCTAGAGCGGTATCTCGGGAGTTCCTGGTGAGAGTGGGTTGGTTCATGATATGCATTGATCGCGGGCAGTCAAAACGGGAATTATGGCGTCTTAAATAGCTTGTACATCGGAATACAAGCTTTCGGTCTTGCTTGCAGCCAGAATATCATGCTCCTCCCACAAGATCTTACATCCGCGTCCTTGGGGTATCGTGACACTTGATATTGCCCTGCCAAACTTTATTGTTCCATTCGCCGTGCCTGTGCAGTTACTCTTAGGGTATCGTGATGACTTCTATGAATCAACGCTGAGCTACTCCTGGCTGATGCGCCCAATGCCGAGCACACACCAGTACGCCATCTCCCTCTTCTCCCTGGCGTCCTTGTCCTTCCCCGCCGCCGTGCCCACCTCGTCATGCGCCGCGTCCGCCTCCCACTCAATGCGGACGAACATGGGTATCTCAAGTATATCCTCGTCCTCCCTCAGCGGGCCCAGGTCCACATCCTCCCCGTCCTTCTTCCCAGCCGCCAGCGCCTCCAGGCTCAGCGACGCCGGCACCACCTCAACGACCACGCTCACCCAGTTGCGGCCGCGCTCCCAGATCTTACCGGGCTCCGCCTGGTGGGCCTGGTGGTGGCCGTGGCCGCCGGCGCCGTCCTGCCTGGTGCTGCGGCGGCGGTCCTTGTCGCCGCCGTCCTTGAGCGCCTCGTCCCACACGTCCGTGTTGGCGTCGATCTCGAACTGCGGGCACAGCACGATCACCCTGCTGGCGAACCGGCCCGGCGTCGTGGCCGGCGTCGCGAGCGTCACCTTGACGCTCTCGAAGATGGGATTCTTGAAGGTCAGCAGGTACTGCGCCGGCCGCAGCGGCGCGAGCAGCGGTTGGGGCACTGCGGACCCCACAGCCGTTGCGGACGACGATGACGGCGGCGCTGGCGACGACGAGAGCCGCCGGATGGATATGCTGGGTATGTAGCTCCCGGCCACCAGCCGGATGCGGAACCGCGTCGTGCCCACCTTGGCCTCGGGCTTGCTGATGATGTGCCTGCAGACGGGGCACCGCTTGGACCGCTTCGTGCGCAGCAGATACGGCACGGGCCGGAGCTCGTCGAGGAAGCGAGCGCGCCCGTGCAGCTCCGCCTCGCCGACGTTGGGCACCTGCCAGCCGCGCTGCTCCGCCGACGCCGTGCCCTCCCAGCCGGATCGTCGCAGCCGCGCGACGGTAGCGGCGGCGGCGTCCTCGTCGAGGTCGGCCACCTGCAGGCCCTCGTCCGCGTCGAGCGCCTCACGCATGGTCCTCACGCGCGTCTTGGCCCGCTTGTCCGCCAGGCCGCCGCCGGTGTAGAGGCTCATGATGCGCGAGAGCGAGCCGGGCGAGTTGAAGCCGAGGTCGCCCAGCGCCGAGATGCTGCCGGCGCCGCGCCCGTTCGACTCGGCCAGCTGCGCCTGGTAGAAGGAGCGGAGGTTGTAGAACTGCGTCTCGACGTCGAGGCCCTCCGCGTCCGGGACAACCTCCTTGGGTGCCTCAGAGATGGGCTCCAGGAGGGACGGGCCACCGGCCCCGCCGCCGCCGCCACCACCACTAGTGATTGTGACTACAGGGCCTGACACGCCCGCCGAGTCCTTACGCCGGCTGGCGCTCTCCTTGCGCTCCTTGGGGGTCTGACGCGAGCGGCCGCCGTTGCGCAGGCGCTGTAGCTGCGAGTAGATGCCGTTCGGTTTGTCGAACTTGAGGCCAACCTCAGAGGAGCTCCAGTTGCAGTAGGAGCAGGTCAGGGCGTAGGGACCCGAGGGCGGGGCGGGGGCATTGTCGGCGGCCAGTAGGGCAGGTGCGGGAGCCGTCTCGAGGCTCGTCACTGAGAGGGGGCCGATGCAGATCGGGCATTGGAAGCAGCTGCGGGTGCACCTGTGGGAAAGCCAACGGTCAGCATTATGGTACACGACGCGTGTGCACATAGACAGAGCGGTAGACGTGCCTGTTGCCTTCACTTTTGATGTTGCTTCCCGGCACCTCGAACAGGCAGTTGGGGCAGTAGTAGGTGACGATCTCTTCGGCGACGCATCGTGGGCAGCGGAGCTGGTGACAGTCTTCGCAGTACAGCAGGTACTCCAGGGGGTAGAGGCTGTAGTTGGAGCCCGGGGCGCGGGGGTCGAATGTGCGGTCGTCGTCTTCGACGTCGGCCTGGGCGGGATCGGAGCACGGGCACTGGAAGTACACGTACGGAGCTATTCCCGCCATGTTGTGCGTGTTGCGGGACTGATGCTGTGGTCGACGACGGCCTACGCCGTCTGGGCTGCAGTGGAGATTGGCTGGCAATCGGTGCCAGATGCCGACGAAGCAGGTAGCAGAGGCGACGAGTGGCCGCGCGGCATGGACGTTTTCGTGTGAAACCGCCGTCCGTCAGGCGATGCTCTCGGTGTCTCGGTGTCTCGCAAGGGACAATGGAAACCTTGTCGGTGTGCTGTGGCAGAAGGAGAGGCGGCCCGGCGAGCTAAGGTCAGGTACGGTCACGGAGTACCTGTGCAGCAATTCTCCGAGCCGCTCAGCGCATAGACGGAGCCGAAAGGACCGTTGGCCCGAGCGTCCCGCCTCGGAACCGTTAAGGGTCCGTGATCTGCTTCTTGAATATTGCGTTGCCTCAGACACGAACGATATCGCTCTCGCTATCTACGGAGAGACTCTCGGAAAGTATATTTTTCATTGTTTACGAGAGTTTCTATGCCTGCGGACCGCTGCCATCGAATCAGCCCGGGTTGTTGCGGATGTCGATCTACCAAGTCAACTACAATATTTGATGTCTCTCACCAGTCAAGATCAGTAGCACTGGCTTCTGCTGATAATCATTCTCAAAGCTTCAGGATCTTGCTCATTCGGGCGCGGGACTCCTTCGCCTGTTCCTACCGCGCGAGAGTAAGTCCCCTTTCTATGGTCACGATGTGGTGCTGGCGGTGGGACAACAGTGACCGAACATGATAGAGACGATGACGGAGTACTCCGTACAGAGGTACATGTGCCTCTCTAACTATTGCAGTTTCCAGCACTCAATGTCTCGGTTAGATCAGGCTCTTCACTGCCCGGTACCGCGCATGCAATACGACGGTACTCTTCCTCGCAACAGAGAGGACCAGCTCGGCAGAGCACGGGATGCCTTGCCGAACGATGCAGCTCCTTTCCGCCATCCTTCCGCCCCGGGGTTGCTTGTGTGCCCCGAACCATATCACCGGGATACGTGCTTGGCGTTCTCCCAGATCTGAATCTTGCTGACGCGTCGTAGAGATGTGCAGCTTCTGAGACAGGTGCGTCCCACTCCTCGCTGCCCGCTTGCGTGCAGATCGTGAGACCTGCGGCCGCGACACGACATGTTCTACAACAGAGCCCCCGCCTCGGTAGTTCTTCCAGTTGGTGTTGTACTCCACGTTCCCCAGGAAATCCTTCAAGGCAACTGGGAAACCTGGGGTGAGACGAGTACGTTGGGTGTGGCTGACGGCTGATCGGAGATGTCACCGGCCGAACGGAGCATTATCTTGAATCCTCTTGGGGCTCGAGCACGGCTCATCACGAGCGTCATCTTAACCTCGAGCTTCATCAGTGAGCATCATCATAGAGTAGTAGAGAAGGACGTCATAAGAGCTGCGGGGGACATCTCGTTTGAAGTGCGACGACAGTAAGAAACTGCAGGTTGCTGGATCACCTTTGACGACTTGAACGCTCCAGTCTTCATTGTCATTCCCACTCGCAGATCACGGATTGCAACATCTCGCAGAGCAGATCTGCAATAGGAGACTTGATCGGAAGTTGAGGCGGTCCCGAGCGAAGTTGCCCCCCACGCGGGACGAAGTAGTCGTCGTACAGGCCGGTCGCTTCCGGAAGCAGCCCGAGAGTGCCGGGGTGACGTCTCCCAAAACTCTGTTGCTGTGAAACAATTGCCTTGACACGGGAAACGGCACACAGAAATGCGCTTCGTTGCTGGTTCGACTATCCCACCAGCTGCCGTCATGGCTTGATGCACATGCTGTAAATCGGCATCTGACGCAGAAGATCATCATTTCCATTGCAGCCCTCGGCGGCGGCGGCCATCACTGGCGTCAATCCACGTCTGGCCTGGCGTTCGTTGGCGCTCTCTTGGTGCCCATCCGATTCCCCGTGCTGGCGAATCAGAGTGGCACCGATCCCAAGAGGCTGCAGCTGAACGCCGAGAGGTGCGTCAACGCGGCGATCCCCCCAAGGTCCGGGCGTCCTGGCGTGGAGGCCGGCCTGGATTTGCCCAGAACACCCCCACTAGGGTGGGCTCGGTGGCATTCTTATCGATAGTTTTGGGAGATTTCGCGATTCTTGCCTGGTCAGGGTCCAGCCTTCGAACCTATCGAGGAGCTCCTCCGTGGTTTTCTCCCCTCTGCCAGCGGGACTTTAGATCGGGAGGCCGTCCCTCCTTTTCTAGTGCAGAAAATTGCTGCTGCTGATGGTCCAGACACGGCTCCTGTTGCCGGAGCACGGATTCAGCTTATGCAATGGCCTGCCGTGTACCAATGGCGCGGGAGCCCTGGCCGAATTTGGTCGAATTGCTGATGAGCTGCCAGCTCATACTGCCTCGTCGGGCAGGTTTATTGACCCAGGACCGAGCCTGGTTGGCTCTCGGTGCTAGCTATGCAGGCCCAGCTGCGGACCCCTGTTCGGGGGCTGCTGTGGGAGTCCGGCTCGGGATACAGCTGTGAAGCCACAACAGACCCTTGGCGCAACCCAAAGCAGCTCCACCGTCTTGTTCGAGGTACTACCACAGCGACTTGCTCACCGACTGAACAAGATGGATGCTCTTATCCACCCGCATAGAGGAGTGTGCCTGGGGCACAGGTGCATGAGCTTACGCCATGTCATAGACTCAAATGTTGTTTACCGTTATTGTTGTTGTCTCACTGGCTAGTGCCACCTCAAAAAGGGCTCCCGCTCCCGACGACTTTTCTTTGTCTGTCTATTCCCAACTGTCTCCGGATAATGAAAGAGCTCCCCGACAAGGTCTCTCCCTCGGTAGGAGAGAAACCCGAACGACGCCACATGCACCTGCTTGCGGGGATCGACAGCCATCCCTGTTGACGTAGGTAGCCTACGCAGCCACAGGATTGATTGGCGGCGGCGACGGCTCTGGAGACCCCGAGCCGGCGCTATTGATTTCGCTCAGCTGGCGGGGAGCCGAGACCTGGCTAGGTGACGGTCGTCCCGATATACAATGGAGGGGAACCCCTCAAGCCCGAGCTGCTCTCCCGATGACCAGCAGATCCCCGACAGCATTGAAGCTCGCGACTTCGCCGTCTCCGTCGAAGGGCGGCCCTGCTCACCGAGCTGCAAAGCGACAAAGTTCGGCGACCTGATGGACGGGCGAGTGCCGCGGCAGGCTGAGGTGAAGAGGTGGGACGGGGCGGCGAGGACTTGCTCCGCATGGGATGGTCTGAGGAGAGTAAGTATTATCCAAGCTGCAGTACTTTAGGCTGCAGTACTTCGGGTTGCTAGAGCATTGCTCCGCTCCTCTTCTATATCGAGACGTTCAACTTACGCGCAGCGCAGGATCCTGAACTGTGGTTTAAGAACGGCAATTGCTTCGTTCATCTGTACGGCCGCGGCCAGTCACGAAGAGGCCCAGCGTTTAAGGTGCCCTTCTCTGCACTCATATCCGCCAAGTGCCAGCCTCTCGTCAAGCAGTTCATCCTGCAAGATGTCGCAGAGTCTCCGTCTCCCACGTCGAGCGACTGCGAGGCCGACCTATGGAGCCGGGCGAGCCTCGCCCGAAAGGTCGAGTTGTACATTCCTGCGCCGCCTATGAGCAGCAAGGATCAGGCCCTACAGTACCATCTGGCGACCCGGAATCTCTTCGCCTGGGTCTTTCGGCGGTCAGTGGTGGGCGACCATCTCGGCAGTGCCCTGGTAGGTCTCCTAAGCAGCATGCAAGAGTTCCGTTCTGCGGATGCGACCAACGTCGAGGATCTGTTGAGCTACCTTGACGAGGAGGGCTACCTCGACGTCCGTAACCAGCCGAACCACGCTCTTGCTGTCCTGCACCTAGCCGAGTCCTTCCAGTTGAGAGATCTCTATATCCATGCGTTCGCCCACTGTGCCGGCATGAGTGACCGCCTATTCATGAGCTCGGAATACCAGGTAAGAGAACGCGGCAAGCTATGCTCGGCTTCTTCCCTTAATTCTAACTCCTTTGCAGCAAATAAGCTCAGTCTCGCGGAAACTGATACGACGAGCCCGGGTCGACATGGATCTCCGACTGGGCCTTGCCGGTACCATGCTGAGGACATTCCTCGAGGATGATTTGGACGAAGCCCATCTGGGTCTCGCACCCGGAGCCAGAGCACATCTGGATCGCTTCAGGGCATACATCCAAGGCTTCTACATGACGAAACTGGGATACTACCCGCCGCCTTCGACCGATGCGAGGGCCGCGATCTTTGAACCGCTGATCTACCGCGTGATGAGGGAAGACTTTGAGGGCCTGTACGAATACATCGTCGACGAGAACTTCACGACGGCCGAGAGCAGTCCCTTTCTCGCGCAAGGGGGCTTGTGCACGGTGCAGAGCGTGCACTCCTTCGATCTGCGCCACAAGTTCAAGTCGCTCGACCACCCCCTACCACTGCTCCCCGAGCCGAGAGCGCAATCATCCCGCGACTCGCGCCGCATGTCTTGGCTGTCGAGACCCGACAAGCTCAGCCCCGACCGGCGCCTCGTGGAGCATGCGGCGCTCCTAAAGGCCACTAACAAACGGAGGATGGATTTGTTGCGGAACGACCTGGTGCTAGCGTACCGCAGCTTCGAAGAGAACATGGTTTTCGCGCCGCTGAAGGTGGACAAGGCCGAGAAGGTCAGCCAGGCGGACGGGAGGAAAGTGCGGTGGATCCTCATATACGCCGTGTACCAGACCCTGCGGAGCTGCACGGAGGTACCGCCGGAGGTCAGGGACGTTGAGGGCACGTCGTATCATCTCGCCGTATCCACCGATTCGCTGCCCCCTTGGAAGGAAGAGCCGGTCCAGTCCCTGCTACCGCGACATATGGACGATGTGACACGCCTGCCATCATCTTCGACAGCATGGTCTTCTGTCCCCGCGACATTGCCAGAAGAGCCGCGCATGCTGGAGATCAAGCCCGACATCGACTACTCCGCGCTGACGCACCGCGCCAGCGCGCATGAGCGGCCGGCTACCCGCGACATCTCCTCTGGCCCGCCTGTGGTGCCTCCCCGGTCGATGAGCCTGTCGGCAGGGCTCGACAGGGCGGGAACCATCCGCCGGTCCTTTAGTCGCTTCACCGGGCAGAACCGCCGCGAGTCGATGCCGGTGCAGAACCACAGCCGCAGACCGTCTTACCACGAGATTGTAGTGCTTGGCTATGGGAATGGCACGAATGTCGTGCACATCTCCGCGCACAACGATGGCGACAACAACGATCACGGGGACGCAGTGCCCCATCTCCCCGCTGAGCTAGCAGCACCGGCAAGCCGATCGGTCTCGACGTCTTCCAGCTCAAGCACCGGTTCCGCGGCGAGCGCCAGCTCGTCGCTCGTGGCCGAGAGTCCGCGGACCGACTACAGCAGCTCGACCTGGGCCGGCAGCCGCCGTGGCAGCCTCGCCGACCAGGCCGACGGCGCCGCCGAGAAGGAGGACGAGGCATGCTACCACACCCTCCCGCGGCGGACGTTCAGCCCCTCCTCCATCGAGGCGCTGCTGGCCATGCCCGGATCCAAGGACGACACCGCCCTCACCCCGCCGCCGCCGGCCCTGCCGCGGCGCAGCAGCAAGCGGCTCAGCAACATCATCCCCAACGGCGGCGGCGACGGGCGCGCCTCCCTGTTCACGCCGCCGCCGCTGCGCATCCGCAAGGAGCGGATGGTGGCGTCGCTGCCGGAGAACCCGGACGAGTGGACGGAGGTGCAGGTCGTGCTGGACGCGGAGTGCGAGCGGCTGGCGAGGAGGAGGTGCAGCGATGGTCTGGCGGCGGCGGCGGCGGACGATATCATGCCCGCGTGGGAGCAGTTTGCGGACTTGGGCGGGCTGTGTCCTGCTCTCCCGATAGGGAGGAGGTAGGCATTGCCTTATAATTATTACACGGGAGAAAAGGGCGGTTGGAGCGCAGAGCTGGGGTGATGGGACAAAGGAGCTCCATAATGGGGCTGCCTTGCTCCAGGGGGCGCCAGCCGCTGACGCCCGGCCTACTACGGGCCTTGTTATCCTTTGTCTTGTGTGTGTTTTTATTATTTCCAGATACCCCAAGCGATATTCGGTCCTTAATGCTCTCCTTTGGCGCTTGTGGGATCGGTCGAGGTGGATTGGTCCCGACGTCCAGTCTTTCCCGCCTGCTGGGTGGTTTTATGTATTATATCATATACATGGGTATTTACGAACGTTAACGCCGTCTACCTATCACGAATATGCGAGACATGGGAAAACGGGATGGCATGCCACAGCACAGATCTCCTTTCTCTACCTCAGCTTGCGTGCGGCCGGACTGTTCTCTCCAGCAAAACTAGTCGAACAGGATCATGACCGTCGATGTCACCGTTAATCAGCTTGGAGACGCAAAGAATAATATCGAAGAGGCGAAGGAGTTGCTAGACCTGAGCAGGCTGTGTTGTAATATGCTAGATAGGGTGCACTGAGTCCGCAGTACGGATGGCCTCACCTATCCCCTGGCCAGGGTCATCTGCATGGCGAGGGGGCGCCGGCCTTTCTGCGGCCAGCGTCCGTCGTCCCCATGTCTCATCTGGTGCTGCACTTCGCGGTCTTTCCTCATGAATCAAATTAAAGCAGAAGTGAGCGTCTGTGGTGGCGGGTGCCGAACACACTTCAGGTCAAACCCGGACATCGTGGAGGAGCTGGCATAGGAAAACGTGGCCGATCGGAGGACAACAACAATCGACAAGACGCGAGTTCAACTCCCGCACCGGAGAAAAACACCATACAGGCAGGTTTTTCGGCGCCGACCTCCCCCCGAATGGTGAGGCGTGCGAACTTTTTGCCCTCTTCTTTTCACATCGCGGGGTCAGGCGTATGGATGGGTTTGTCGTGCTACGTAGCAGCCATGGTCTCTTTTTCTAGCATGTCGTGACTTCCAACAGTTGCCCAGCGCGCCTGGAAAGCAAATCAAGACGTGGTATGTATGTAGCGCATGGATAGATACACATCGTACACTCTGGCAGCAGAGGCTCGCTCTCTTTTGTTCCTCGTTCCCCACGTCTCCCGGCATTATCATTACTAGTACGTGCCATCATAGCTCTCGCGACTCGACCCTGGTGACCACCCTGAGAGACATCACTCGCTCTTGACGGTCTTGGAGTCGCCAGACGCGAGGGTCAGACCATCGATGATCTCGCCGCCGAGCTGATAGATGAGGTAGGACGGCAAGACGATCCACGCGCCGCTGCAGACACACCACCTGGTCAGCACTGCAGCGTGGCATTAGAGAAGAGGCAACTCACTTGGGGATGATCCAGAGGAACACCAAGTCGAAGGCGCTATTGTGACCGATGTTGTCGAAACCGGAGAAGTACTCGTTCAGCCCTGCGCAGCATCACCGTCAGCACCACCGTATGGAAGTACAGCTTGCGCACACAAAGAGGCGCGCAGAAATACTCACAGTACAGCACCGTCTTGCTGACCGTCATGACCGCCGCCGAGAAGCCGATCAGCACCGCCCACGCGGCCCTGCGCCCGACGACCGCCCTCCTTGCCTTCTTCTCCTTCCTCCCGCCCTCCGCCTCCACGGCGCCGGCGCCCCCGCCGCCCGCGAACCACAGGTACCAGTACGCGGCGTACATCGCCGTCTCCAGCGCGTTGAGCGAGCCCTGCGCGGCGGTGAACCCGCTGTGCGCGTTCCACGCCTTCCACCCGTACACGTGGTCGATCGTGCCGTACAGCTCGTAGGGCACCCACAGTGGCCAGTGCAGCGCGCCGCCGGGCATGGTGTGCGGGCGCAGCAGCACGTAGAGGGTGTCCCAGGCCACGAGGGGCAGCGAGACCGCCAGCCAGAGGAGGGTCAGCGTCGTGGGCGTGTGGGACCAGGGAGGCGTCGCGGCAGCGGAGGAGTGCGAGGCGCGGGAGGAGCGGTGAGGGGTCGTCGGGGGGAGGCCCGGGGTGAGGGCGACGGAGGAGGAGCGCGTGGCGACCATCTTTATGGTGTCTGATGCGATTTTTGGCTGTCGCCGTGGTCGTTTGCGGGTCGCAATGGACTGTCGATGGTCGGGAGACTCTTAGAGGAACTGTGTTTTTTTTCCGGCGTGTTTAGGTCTGAGAGAGGTGTCGTCTGCTCATCTTTGTCCTCTCGGGCTGCTGACTGCTAGGCTAGACGGGGCAGGCCGTGTTAGACCTAATACGTAAGGAGTCGCGTCGCAGTCGTCGCCCGACACGGAAGCTCAGCGTTCCGGCTAAAACGTGTGGTGTGTTGTTGTGGTGTCGCGCCGGGAAGACACCGCGGGGAAAGTGGGCCAGCCAGCCCGGCGCCTCTCTCCCCCTGCTGGAGAACTGATCCAAATCAACAGGCATTCCTGCGCTTGCGCTGGCCAAGAACCTCCAGTCTCAGCCCTTTTGGGGCCAATTGCGATGCTATTCTCGTAAGGCTGAAAACGGCGCCAGCCAGAGGCAGCGATGTCTATAAGAAAACTTCAATCAGTCGGGGCTCCGTCCTGCAGGATCGGCCCTCTTCCAAGTCATACTCATGAATGCTCGGTCAACTCAGACATCACGGCGATATCCTTTCCATTCCTAATTCCCTCTCTAAGTCTATGGCGTACCTCAAGGCATCGTCGAGGCATGTTGGCAACTTGAGCTACTCTCCCCTTCACTAACCTTTACCGAGCAGTGAATACACCTACCTTTCCTCCCTCAACTCCATGCAGATAACGGCTATGTTACAACCTCACCAGGCCTTCAAAGCTCACTGAGGGCCGTGGATGAAGTTATAGATCGTCGGGATGTTCTCTGGGACCGTGTACTTATAGTTCTGCGCCGGCTCGTCCAGCTTGTTGCCATCCGCGACCCTCTGATACGCCAGCGGACCACGCAGCCACTTCTTCATGCGCTGACCGACTGAGTTCTCCGGGGGGTCAGAGGGGTCGTACTGGAACTGCGTCGGGAACAGGGGGTGATTCATGAAGTTGGCTACCTGTCCGGCCTACATTGTGTTCAATAGTCAGCAAAAAAGATGTCCTTAACACTAAAACAAGGTTCTTGAAGGTACTCACAGCAATGGCAGCAGCAGGACTCGTTCCGCCGTCGATGGCATAGTCCCCCATGCCGACGTCCCACACCCTGACGTTCAGACCCTGCGCGTACACGGTCAGGGGCACGTCAGTGGTGCCCGGGGAGGTGTGGCGAGCGAGCTGGCCGTTGGCGTTGACCGAGCCGACCAGGACGTACGGCGTGTCCGCGTACGCCATCGTTTGGGGTATGTAGTCCGTCGTCGGCTCAAACGGATCCTCGATGCCACCGTTCCCTGCCGAGAAGACCAGGACGGCGCCCTTGCTGTCCAGATCCTGCAGCACCGCCTTCATCTGCTTGTGGTACCAGTTATAGTAGGGCAGGCCCTTTGTCTTGGTGATGGCGTCAATGTTGCCGCCTGCGAGCTGATGTTAGCCCTGCCCGACTTCCGTCTCACTTTCTAATTTTGTGTGGTTGCAGACTTACTGAGTGTGTAGAGCACGACTGTCTTGCCGGGCTTCAGCGTCCCGTCGGCCAGGCAGTCCCGCACGTACATCAGAGCTGTCAGGGCGGCGTCGGTGGTGAACCCGTCCTCGACGATCTTGTTCTTCTTGTCCCAGATCGCGTAGCCCGCCTTGATCAGGTACAAACCCGCCTTGCGCGCCACCCCGTTCTGGAGCCCAGCCGCGAGGATGGCCATGCCCGTTCCGTGGCCCGCGGGCTTGCCGGTGTCCGGGTCGGGGTGGGCGTAGTCCTTCATATCGTCGGGGGTGTAGCGCCAGCCCTTGGCCTTCTGGTCGTCTGGCATGGGCGGGTTCCTGATCTCGGCAGGGACGGACCAGGTTCCCAGGGGCCGCGGGTTGCCGGGCTCTGTCCCGAAGTGCTAGCAACTCCCTGTTAGGGTTAAGCACATGCTGATCAAGGAGGAGGACATACCTGTGGTAAAGCCTCGTACTCGAAGCCCGTGTCGATTACTACTATGGAAACCCCCTGGCCTTGGGCCTCGTTGTCATATTCATACTTCCCGGAGTTTGGGTTGCTGTAGTCCAAGGGAGAGGATAACAAACAGAGATGCTTCTCTGCGCCAGGTTCCGTAACCCAGGCTCTTGCCTGTAGGTCATGAGAGTGGCTATCCCATGTTGTCTCGTTCCTGATGGCACGGCTCTGGACTATAGAGAGAAAGACGGCTAAGGAAAGAAGAGATGTAAGATAATTGAAAGGCTGCATCTTTGCTATCTTCGGTGGATATCTCACGAGTCAACAACAAGGACACAGAACCAGAATCCTGGGATGTAGGAGCGGGAGTCTGGTTTATATCGAGTCCCGCTGCAAGCCATCACGATTCACACGGGGTGTGTACTGTTGTCGAGTGAAGTATCATACACTGATTCAGCGGTATGCTTGTGTTTGCGGTGCTATTGGCGGATACAAGCTGATATGCAGTGAATCGGCATCCAGAAACGATGGTTCACTGCCGTTCTAGTACAGATTTCTGGCCATCCAGTCATGAGGGTAATATGGCACTGTAGATTGTACCCGAATGTGAACCGGAAAGAGGTGACGAATATCAGAATTAGATCGTCAGGCTAGTCTCAATTAACTTCTGGGCTCCGAATACTACTGCAAGGGCACGTTCGTCCTGACCTAGGGAACTGAAAGTTGATATCTGGAGAAAGCGACGGTATATGAAAACATGCTGAGGTTCCTGGATAGTGAAGTTGGCGGTTGTGGTCACGTAGGAAAGTGCGCAGAGAGAACGAATTCATCGGGAATCTATGGGAAGAAAGGGGCTAGGAACATTTGTCAGTTCAAAATCTCTATGTGAATAAGTCTCCATGAGTGGCAAGCGTCTCCAGTTGCTGATGTCAAGCCGGGCTGCTGTTGACATAGATATCCTTGACCGTGGCTCATGACTACCACAATTCCGTCTGATCCTCAACCTCCCCGTATCAAGCCAAAAAGGGCCCAAAGTCTTCAACGGGGCAGGACCATAAGAACCACGTAGCGCCTTGGGGAAGGCCTCCCGGAGGAAAAAATAGGTGTTTTCCGGTCGCGCTTGCGATTCGTTTTGCCCTACGTTCGACTCCTTCCCTTCAACCTCACATTTCTTCTTGCCCCTTTTTGTGTCCTTTTTTGTTCTCTCTGATTCCTCGAACGACACTGCTGTGGCTTCTTTTCCTTTCCTCTCGCCTTATCTATACCAGATTGTCATGTCTGATTTCCTCAGAGATAATGTCCATTGGTTGCTATTTGTTAGATGTCCTACAGTTGTTCCAGTTGCCTGACCATAGAGAGCCAACTCTCGCTCCAGTATTATTAGCAAGCCGGCGTCTAATGAAGCACATAAGTCAATGTGCAAGCCGATCTCGACAGTAATTAAGCTCCCTCAAAGGTTCCGCAGCTGAAGTCTCGTCACAAGTGGCCAGCCTTCATGATCCCATTGGATCTGTCCTTTCGTGATATCGTCACTAACCGCCTGGACATCAATCACTTGTCCATCCTCATCCCTCTCAGCCTCAAACACGATGCCAGTCCCGCAATGGCTATTGCAGATGGCGAGGCGTCGCAATTTGGGACATTTCTCGAAGAAGATATCGGCAACCTCGGTCCTGCATTTTCTGAACGTCGCTGGCCAAACCAAATCCAGCACTTCCTCCATCATTTTATCGTATTCCTCCTCGTGGTCGTAGTAGTCTTCTGATTCGTCGTCCGAGTCTATCGCAAGATGAAAGTTACGACTCAAATCATCCATGTAGATAAGCATCTCGTCCGTGATGTGCAGTTCTTCCAGGTTAGGTAACTCGGCGAAATGCTCTGCTATTTCCTGTGCCATGATATTAGTCAGACCTCTGTATTCTCGCGCTGAATGATTGCGACTCACCGGTGTCAAGGGGGTCTCTAAGTAGTCTCCCAAGTCGAAATTGCCCCGAATAATAAGTTGTCGCACGTTGCTGATGATGTCGCCGAAGTCTGTGCTCAAGTCAGAATAATTGGAGGCTATCTTCATAGGTTGGCTGAGCTTACCCTGTGTATCCTCGGCGCTCCAAGCTGAGCTCGCAAATGGATCGCGGTCGCAGGGGTTTTCGGCACTCTTGTCCATTATGAACCATTTCAAAGAAGGGAGCTCCGCAAAGGCCCTGTAGAGATCCGCCGACGAGAGGAAGAATTGCCCGGGAAGCCTCACGACCTCGAGATTGGGGGTCATGACTTCAAGACCGGAAAGGCGGACTTTTGCATCGAGGAAATTACCTAGCCACAAGACTTTGAGATTGGGAAGGGACACCGGCGAATACTCCAGACACGACCTCAGTGTGGATGTGATCAGAGGGGATGAGCAGCAACTCATGAGAAGGGCAATCTCTTCAAGCCGCGGCATGGATTGCCACAGGCCCAGCAGGACAGCTGGGATCTGATAATGGTATATCTCGTGCTTGCAAGCCTTGAAGATGAAAGTCCTGCACGAGTCAGTCGGGGTGGTATGTAGAGTGAGATCTCTAACTCACTGGATGCTGTGTAGCACGGCTGTGTTGTCGCTGCCCTCAAATAGCTGCAGGTCCCCATAATCCTGTCGCACGGTCTTGTTCCACCTGCCCCCAATCATCACGGAACGGAAGAGCGTTGGTATGGACAGCGCACGGAGCCTCTTGTTGACGCGAGATAGAGCGTCCAGAGGCCATGATCCTGAATGAAAAGGCGAGATCCGCAGCCGTCTTAGGTTCGCGCATGCATCTATGATCTCGAGGAGCAGTTCATCTGGGAGATCTATCAAGTAGGGCCCCGGTTGTCGTTTTGCGACGACCGTAGAAGTCGCCATGCTCAGAAGCTAGAGAGTGGCCGGAAACGCCTCCCTGCATCTGGAAGAAGGAGGTTGAGGAGGCCGAGGAGGTTGAGGCGTGCGAGGCACTCGCACGTAGGGTGCCCAGTCGCGTAAGAAGGATCAAAAGTCTCATGGGTCGGGGGGTCGATGTGTATCTGTGGTCTATCTGACGATCGTGGTGGCCGAGAGGGGAGGAAGGCGACGTCTAAGGAGGTCGAGACACGCGACAAAGGAGTTGCAATGGTCAAGTTGATGGAGGATGACAGGTGTCTCAACAAAAGCACCATGGAGAAGCCGCGTCGCGGCTGATGAGGAGGCTGTTGGAAGAAGGGAAGAGTTGAAGAGGCAGCGAGGGATTGCGTGGAAGAAGTCTTCTCTTCCTGACCCAGGTATCTAGGTATCTAGGTAAGATAGGTACCTTGGGTACCCAAGGTAAGATGAGTACCGTAATGGGTCGTGGAAATGCCTCAGGCACCGTGTAGGCCGAGATGCCTTCTTTGCTTGGGAAGGTACGATCCTAGCAGGTTGCAGGCATGAAAGGTTACGCCCGGCCTTGTGTTGTCGTTGGTGAGGGAGGTGCGGCGTATGCAGCCAAGGTAACCTAGGTACCTGCGTAGGTAGGTAGGTAAGGAAGGTACTCATCCAGAAACCTCAGGCACAGTACCTCAACCCTCGACCAGATTGATGACGTTGTGAGTGTGCACCCAACCGGACGGGCAGAGGCCGCGCAGCTCCTTCCTTCTCTGCCTACCCGGTACCTTGGGTAGGGAGGCCACGATGACCAAAGCCTGGTATTTAAGCGACAACCAGGACCTACAGACAGCTCTGCTGACTAAGGGCATCCTCCACGATAATGATGCCCATGCCCTGCCAGATATCACGACCGTTAATCAGAGCAATGTGAAATACGGAGCTCTTGACTGACATTTAAGACCTGATTAAGCCTCTACGGGGACTTCCCGGCCATCTACAATACCCAGATGCATGGTCCATCGCGACAAACAGAATGCTGCAAGGATCTAATGTTATCTGCAGAAGACATAAAGGCTCGCAAAAACACTCGCGGTCAGATCTACATGATCTAAGAAAACCTGCACGCTCCCGAACGCCCTTCGAAGCGAACAATCAAAGAAAGCCAACCATTGTTCTATCAGGCAGTCTTACCGGCGTCATCGTCATCACTGTCGTCGCGTTTATGCTTGTCGCCGGCCTCCTCGTCCTTTCCCTTGTCTTTTTGGTCGAGAGGTGATGAGGGTTCCTGAGAGTCCTCTGACCGGGCCTGCGAGAAGTAATCATCCTCCTGCTCTTTCTCAGGAGGCACCGGCGTGAGACTCTCCCCGTCACTCGAGCCTTCTTCACCCTGCTTGGGGACATCTAGGGCATCCTTATCCTCGGCTTTCTTCTCTCCCGTAACCCTCTCAAATTCAGAGGTCATCCGGACGATGATGGTCGGGTACGACGCGAAGCCATCAGCGACCTTCTTGTCGGATTCCTCCTGTTTTCGCTTGTCCTCGGCCTCCTTCTCCCTCTTCTCCCGCTCTCTCCTCTCCTCCTCCCTCGCCGCAGATTCACGCTGACCCCCGGCATTAACCTGCCCATTGTCGAGGTCCACCTCGCCCTTCTCACCCATGCCGTTTTCCTCGAGCTCGCCGCCTTCCATGACAACACGCAGCTCAAGATTCTCGTCCTTCGAGTAGACTCGGAAGCCCACGATGCAGATGGCGTTCCACGGGTCGGGAGTATCCGGCTCCTCGTCATCTGACTCCTCCTTCTTCGCCGCTGGGGCAGGGGCCGGCGCCATGCGCGGCTTGGGGGACATGTCGTCACTGGAGTACAGCTCCTCCCAGTCCTCAACTGGTGAATCTGATGAGTTGCCGTCTGACTCCTCCACTGGAGTAGGCGCGGGTTTGGGCTTGGTATCGGTCGCTGTGCTAGGAGCAGGCTTTGACGCAGCATCGGAAGTCTGCTTGTCTGGCTTGTCTGCATCGGTGGCAGCAGCTGTGGGCGGCGCAGGAGGGCCGCCAGACACAGCCGAGGCATCAACTGGCGGCACAGCGACCTTGTCATCGTCAGCCCCGGCTGGTTCAGCCCTGTCACTGCTAGGACTGTCCTGAGGCGTCTCCTGAGGAGTCATCTGCGGAGTGCTATTGCTTGAGCTCATGGCACTCTCACTCTGATCTCGCTCTCTGCGCGCAGCTTTAACCTCCGCTTTCTTTCCTTCCTCTTTCGTCGTCTGAACTTCATTCTGCTTTGGCTCATCCTTCGTCTTCTGATTCTCTTTGGTCTTCCGACGCTCCCGCTTCTCGGCATTCTTCTTGCTCTGCTTCTTCTGGATGTCGCGCTGCACGTGTCTCTTCTCCCACATCTTCCGCCGCTCCTTCTGGCGCGCCTCACTCGCCTTCTTCTGATCCGTCTTCTTGCGCAGCTTGGCGAGCTTCTCTAGATGGGCGGCACCCTTGCTGTGCGCGAGGTCATACGCGTGGCCAACTTGAGAGAGTTTCTCATTCTCGACGCGACGCTTACACTCTCGCTTGACAACATCTTCGACGCTCAGCGCGTTCGAGCTCCGCTCAGCCATGACACGGATGAAGACAGTGTAGGATCCCGCGGCCATGTCGGGCAAATCTACAGAGACAGAGCGGTCCATCAGGTAGTTGCCGTGCGACCGGACGATGTAGTCCTCAGCACCAGGACGCCCCTGTGCGTGTACCCGGAACCCTAGCCGAAAGCTGTACTGGCCCCCTAGGCCCTTGAAGTACCGAGCATCCAGCTGTGATAATACGAGTACTACAGGCGAGTCCTTCGTCAGCTTGAAGTGGAACTTCTCGTTGTACTGCGCCTGCCACGGCACCTCGACACCGATCCAGCGCTGGCAGCACCGCCATTCTGGGGAACGAAAGAGGCGTGTCCGATCGAAATGTTGATACTTGTTGAGGAGATCGCGGTACGAAATCCAGAAGATAGAGTCGCCGCCGAAGGAGTGGCCGAGTTCCTCCTGCACCTCGGTCGTCCACTCCTTGGACCCATCGGACCAGGCACCCTCCCAGTTGCCTTTCTTGATCTTCCCCCATGGGTTTCTGAGCTTCACGAGGCGCGTACCATTCTTGAGAGTCCTAGCCTCCATAATGACATACGCATGGCCTTCCGTGATTCCTTCCCTTTCACCATAACCTCCACCTAAAAGGCCAGTTGAACAACCAAACAGGAACTCCTGGTTCACCCTGCTCAGCTCGTTCTCCCAGAACATCTCGGTATCGAAAATATCACTTGCGAGAAGTTCTGTCGTGACGCCTCCGCTGAGGTCCTCAAGTGCCTCGCCGATCCATCCACCAGAAAGGCAAGCATAATCGCCGTGAGCCTTCGCATACGCCTTCTCGATCAGAGGAACCCAAGTCTCATTCTGGTCCTTGCATTGAGCGAAGAAAAGCGCCTTCGAGCCGGTCTGGTACGTCTTACGGTAGACGCGCTCTACATCCTCACGATCAATCTGCTGCAGCAGATCGCGCTGCATAGACGGCGAATCCCAGCAGGGCGACTTCAGGTATAGTTTGTCGTCAACAATGGCGTGGATCCATTCCCCGTCCCGAAAAAAGACGAAGCCGTAGATACCAATCTTGGTGTCATACTCGACGCAGATCCGTTTGATACCTTCCTCCACGTTCGCGAGACCAGTCAAACTAGCGACGAACCAGCAGTTGCCGAGGTTACCTTGCTTAATATCGGAAGGAAGCAGCTTATCCATGAAAGTAGGCTTCTCGAAGATCTCATGGACCCGCTTGACGGCCTTAGGGATGTTGGCGCTCGGGCTGAGCATATTGGACATGCTAATGTCGAACTTCCTCTGGCCGAGGCTATTGAGGCAGTTTCCTTTCTCCCACTTCAGGTCCCAGTCCAGATCCCAACCCGGATCTCTGTATCTTGTGTTCACTCTCCGGCACTCAGCGATGATCTTGCGCACCTTGCGGCGGCACTCTTCGGCGGCTCGCTCATAGCCGGAAGAGAGAAGCTCGTTGGCCCGCTCCCCAGATGTGGACGGCGGTACGGGCGAGAAAGGCAGCACGGTCAAAGCCTTGCTGAACTTCTTCTGCTGGAAACGCTCCCATATCTTGTTGATGCCTTCCTGCGGAGGCGGCTTCGGCTTCTTCTTTTTCTTCTCTTCCTCTTTGGTGTTGGTCGCTGCTGCACCTAATGAGACGCGCGTGGGATACTCTGGTGCGGGAGGGCTTCGACGGCGGTGGTGCCTTCGCTGCTTGCGCTCTCGATATCGGTGCTGTGAAGAGGACTCGAAAGCCGATGACTCGGAGTCGGAATCCGAGGATGAAGAAGAGGAGTAACGGACGTACTTCTTCCCCATTGTGCCGATGGTATGCCGGCGGCTGAGGGATAGGGTATCGTTGATGGTTGGGGGTGCCCAAGTGTCGTGGGGCCAGCACGGTTCTGAACCGAAGCCCAGGAGATTTGAGGACGTATGGATTGAAGATCCACGTCTGAATTCAAGAGGACAGAGAGGACAAAAGAAGTTAAGGGGAATGGCGAGCTCCCGAGACCGGGGGACCTGGACGGTTGCGCTAGTCAGTCTCGAACTGGAATCACGAGTCCGGGGCGTGGAAGCTCTCATCCTAGGAAGCGAAGAGGAACACTAACCGGTGGGCCGTTGCTCAATGGCGGGAGTCGATCTGTCGAGTGAAACAGGTGCCGCTAGATCCAGTGTCCCGTCTATCAAATCAAGCCGGTGGCGGATATGTGTCGAGTCCCTTGAAAATGTGGTGGAGATGACTCCGGTCTAGACTGATCGGCAAGGCTACGCCCACTCGGAATCCCAGGGGTCCAGATAACGACAATTCAGGGGCTTTTCGGTAGGAATTGTACCCAGATATCGATAACGTGAAGGGAAAAGGCGGGGAGCGGGGAGCGTTTTCGAGAACTGTTCTAGACGAGCTGTCCCTCCCAAGGTGCGCTCAACGGTTTATTATGCATAGTGTTGGGGCACGGGCATGCGTCTGCGCAGCTGCACACTGTCTATTCAACGTGGGGACGATAATCGTTGCAGGTGACAGGCAGGAAGGCAAGCAGGCAGAAAAGGAAGACGAGACCAGAATCTAGACCGGGGGAAGTGGGAATGAAGCCAGGCGAGAGGGCCAAGGGCTCACCCACCAGGCAGAAGGCGGCCGCCATCCGGAGGCAAGGGCCTCCATTTTCGTGACGGCGACGCGCAGCGAGGCCGCATGCCGACGAGTTGCGAATCGATCAACGCAGGAAGCAGGGGTGCGAGAACAAGGGAGGACTGTAGGCGACACTGCTCGTCCTGGCTTGCCGGCCGCAGGGCAAAGCCTGGAATGGCGGCGGCATCTGGGGCGCGCGGCGCTGCAGTCGTCGACGTCGGGGGTGGAGTCTCGACGTCAAAAGGCCCCGACCCGGCCGCCCCCTTGGACCCCTCGAAAATGCGGGCCCCTTTGTCCCACCGACAATCTGCAGTCCCACCCACACTCCGATAAAGATTGGTACACTTGGTCGGGGAGGGATGGCCGTCGTCCGGCGCTGCTGCTGCTTCTGTGATGTGCCCTGCATTGCGTTACGGGTCGTTGCAGTAGTCTGCTCGTCGTTCTCCTCTATACGGAGTGGATGGTTACGCGGCGGGGGTTGGGAGTTTAGACTCTCCCTTTTTGGAAGAAGGGCCATCTTTCGTTACGATTTTGCATGCTCTTTGGGGTGGGCTCTCAGCATTGGGAATACCGAAGGGCATCCAGAGTGGCAGAGTAGCAGAGAGGCTTCTCACTTCCGCCCTACCCTCGTAGTCGCCCGCTACGCGAGTCAATTTGGACGCCGAAGGAGCGAGTAATGGAATCGGACCTGCTCCACGCGATAAGCTGACGTGCTCCGGGAAGCCGATATACGACGGGCTACAAACTGACGGGCCGGTCACCTCGTCCAAGGCTTACGACGAAGTATCTTCGAGGTGGACCGCCGGAACAAGACGGACAGCGATTCCTCAGGGTTCGCGACGATCTCGCACCCGATAGCTCACCTCTTGCCCACTCTGAGGGCGATCCCCTTTCCTGGAGGCAAAATTAGAGGATGGCTGGACGGTCACCGCCAGACGGAGAGGCCAAGAGTCATGCAACCTCCCCACACCGCGATTTCTACACCGACCCGATAACGAATTGATAAGCAGCTCCCGATATCGAGGGGAATCAATTGTGTAACACTTGAGCCCTTATTGCCCCCTCAAGCCCCTTTGTTGGGATATTATTTGCCGACCCCCGTTCTCGCCTCGGGATCGCCCCTATTCCCGGCTGCCCCGACGGCAAACCTCAAGAAGATCCGGAAGGATTCGAAATCAGGAGACTGATGATATTCCAAGATCACCCCGCGAATCCAAGCAGATCAGTCACTCAAAAGCGCTAACCGAGCAGCCAGAAGACCCTGGACCCGGCCAGCCAGTGGATGCCCACCACAAAACGGTGGACAATTGGCAATCTGACAGGCATTCCCCCAACCACTCAGAGCCGCCTGGATGCAAATGGTGCATGATCCCCCCCGCATATCCCGCCATCGTTCCACTCCGTATCAGCCGCACAACCTGTCGACCGCCTCGTTCTGCCGACGCCGCTCTGCAGCTCTGTAACAGCGGCGGCGCTTAGCACGGCACTGCATGGCATCTTCGTCCGACGCTATCAGTTTTCCCGTGAATCCGGGCCTATCTTCCATGGTCGGACGGTCTAGGAGGGAGACCGCGCGCGAGTCAGGGTGGTCTCTCGCCGAATCCGAGTCGTGCACGTGGAACTGGCACAAAGCGGCCCGTCTGCTGCTGCATGGCAGAGCGCGTGGGATTTTTACACGACTGCCGCTAAGGTCGGTCGCCGGCTGCGGGAGGCGTGGGCCCCGCCCTGGCCGCTAGGAAGGCCACTCCGGGCCATCCGGCGATGTCGGAGGTCCGCTTCGCCTTTCCCAATGCACAGGCATGGATCCTGGACGTGAACTTAACGGAAGAAGAAGAAAGCACTCCGCAAAATAAACGCTAAGTTTTAAGATCCCAGGATCTAACAGGCCTCGGGGGACCTCCTAGAACAGAGCTTACAGAGAGGAATCGATGAACATATATACTAGTCTTCTTGGTCCATTTGGAATAAGTTCAAAAGAGTCTAGAATTGTATGTAGAATAGGGGTCTGTCCAGTGATCCAGCTGACATTTCGACCTGGATGTATTGCGATGAAATTGGTGGACCTACCTACCCTAATATACTTAAGCCCCGAATAATAAAGAAGTCAACGCCGAGTATCAACTCTTATACGTCCTATGCCCGCAATTCATCTCGGACTTTCGTCAAGATTAACCCAAGGTAATTCCTTCCCCAATCGTACTGTTGTCTAGTGCGGACCGTACCGGATAGCCAATACCCCAGATCAGGTCAGATCTTGCCGCCTCGACCAAAACACCATCTCCGGTCTCAATAAGTAATTGATCGATCGTTTTGCCTTTTAATTTAATCAATTTACGAGTCGCAAGCTTAAGCCTATTCCTCACAACACTATATCCCGGCGAATACCGTCCCATCGACTTGGATCATCCGTGTAACGCTTCACAGAGCGAGCGAGCTTGAAGGTGGTTCCAGCGTGTGTAGCCGCGATAATACGGTCAGCAATATCGTTGTCGCTATACGTTATAGCCTTGCGATATTGTATGTATTTATAACATGTTAGTTCGACTGTGATATAAAAATAAATGTACTACTTACTGTTCCGCGGATCGAAATACTACGTTAGGGTAGTCGGGATCTTCGGACCGACACAGGTAGAATTGGCTAAAGAAATAGTTTGGCTCGAACTTGTTATAGATGAATACGTATTGCGTATCTTCTGCTCTGCTTGAACCCTCTGCCTCTGCTACTCTCGGACCGGAGGTTAGACCGGAGGTATCTTGGATACTGGTGAAAATAACATTAGTGCTATGATAAAATTCCAGGTCGAACCTAGTCATAACCTGGAAACTAGATCATTGGAGCTCATGGTCGCCTCGTTGTTATATCAACGTTGTTCTTGTCTGTTCGTATTCTTTTAGTTGCAGGAGTTGGTATAGGAAGAGACGACGGCTGAAGTATTTTCTGGTGTAAGTTAAATAAGCAAAGAGGATAGAGAGAATGGGTGAAAATAGGTAAAATTTAGATATAGTTAACTACGAGAACCGATGAAAATAGTAAAGGTCGTAAAGCTAAGTTTAATGATGATGACCTTACCTCATTCATAGTACCGGCCATGTCAACGCCGCATCATTTAAACCCTTAAAAAAGCACCAATCATATCATAAGAATTGACCCTTGAAATGCAGTTTATCGTATAGAACCCTGTCCTACAGATAGGATTGAAATTCAGGCTATAAGTCTATAGAACGTCGTGTAAGGTAACGCGTATTAGCTGCTATCACCTTGTTCGAGTATAGAGGGTTGGGCTAGTTAACAGGCGTATAGGTAGTGCCGCTAGCGTGGACAAGAATGAGGAGGGCTTGTAGAGGTTTAGAGAGAGGGTGGGAATATGAGGTACATTTCCTTCCTTATGCGCTAGGATTTTAGGAGTCTGGTCTTGGTCCGCATTAAACTGGTGACAGAACCGTACTCCTGTCTTCGTCTACGTCGTTGTCGCATTGGTAAGGAGCCTCGAAACTCACATCCACTGTCCAGGATCTCGGCATAGACTTAGGGTGATTGAAATCAGAGTTTTATAGGAGACGCGCCTGCAGGGCTCGTCGCCGCTCAGCTACTCAGCTTTAAACATTGCTTCCAATCATCGAGCATCTTTCTAAACACGACCCCGGATGATGTCAGTGGAGTTGGTTGCCATACTGATTGCTCCAATAAGCTGGGGCTTATTGCTTGAGTTGACACGCAGGCAGTCAAGGCTGACTGCGTGGAAGTCTGCATAGACTAAGGCATGACGTTCAAGTCAGGATATCAGGTAATGTGGTGTTAAGAGCTTGATTCTCTATCTAGCATATCTGTCTGCCAGGCCTGCCTTATATAGGGCCAGGCCTGGTGCCTCACGTGCCAGATAGTTCCAGGTGCTCCTCCAGGGAGCGCCCAGAATATTGTAGCACTGATGTTTGGGTATGTCTTATCCGAAGTTTGCCAAACCATGACCAGCGATCGAAACCAAACTGAAAGCATATGGAGATGAAGATCCAGATTGTCTCGGTCTTTCTGTCATGCCCTTGCGTATTGCCTGGAGAACAAGAGACGGCAACTATAGAATACGCCTTGGCGTACCACGAAACTGACGCGGCCTCAAAGTCGAATTTCGACTCAATTTTCCTGGCGTACTTGGCCGAGGCGTATTATATACACCTTGAGGAGTACGATATCTGTGCTTTAGGCATAGTGGGGGGTCCTCGTGCAAGCCACAAAGGACAATAATTATTAACTGAGGAAGGTCAGCAATTAGAAAAACATTCTCTGTCAGCCCTAAGACCATCGTGTATCGGACATTCGGGAAACAAAACGGGGTGAATCATCTCCCATCGATTGGTATTCCTATTGTTCCCCTGGGTGTATGTCGGCCGTGGAGCCGCGGCCGTCGCAAACACAAGCCGAAAACAGTTAGATTGAGCGAGCTGATGGCCCAGCAGCTGTCGACGTAAGGCATGTCAGCAACAAGGGGATATTTGAGGCTGAGACTAACAACAGCAGCCACTATTAGCGTATCCTCAATGATGGGTTCGCGATTCAGGGTCATGCAGTCATCAAGTCTGAAAGGCCTCTTATTGGCCTATGCCATTTGTCTTCATGTTATCATCGAGCCTTTAAGCCCCTTTCGTCTGGTGCCGAGCTCTGCAGCTATACCGATGTAGATACGCAACGCGAGGTGAAGAACCAGGGCTTTGATGATTTGATATCTGTCGCTGGCCATTGGCCTCGGATTTGAAGCCTATCGCAAGCCACCGCCATGAGTATAAGAGATTCCATTCCCAGAGTTAGGACGGTCCTTCGGCTCTCCATCCTTCAAGAGTACACGGCGAAGCCAGACCACTTCGGCCTCCTATCCAGCTCATCTTATTCTATTGCTTTTTTTCCTCCGTCGAAATGGTGTTACTTCGAAAAGTCGTTGCCTCGGCGCTGTCCGCTGTCCTCTGGCATCTCGCTCCCGCCAGAGCACAGGACCGCCCCAATACGACAACCCCCTGTGACTTCTACGCTGAGAAGATAGGCGGCAATAACACTGCCGCAAACCAGAAGCTCGCCATGGCTCTCGTCCTGCACTCCGCTCTGCTGGGGCCCTACTCGAAGTACAATTCAGTGCCCGTGCCGGACTTCACGGGAGCACTTGTACCTACGACCTTCAAAGGAGAATACGTAGACCTCAGGGGTTACTTCAACGGCGGGTTTGCTTCCACGAACACTGGCGGCGACCATGGCGAGTCGGTTAGCTTCTGGGACGATGGCGGCATAGCAGTTGCTCTGCAGACCGAGCCTGGCAACGGAAACCCCAATGCGAATCAGGAGTAAGTAAAGGAAGTAACAGTCGTGACGATGCCAGGATCTCATCTGTATTTGTCACAGCCGCTTCTACAACCACGTCTACTCTTACTTCGGCACATTCCTCGGCTGTTCAGACATCGGCTCCACCGAACTTCCAGCCTACGCCGGCAAGGCCTCCATGTACGAAGTGCACAAGTAAGTTACCTTGCCAGGGCACCTCTTCTCCCAACGCGGCTCTGGCTGACCTGCTCTCCTCACGCAGATACATGGACCTGAACGCAGCAGAGATGGGCTTCTTCATCGACCAGGCCACGCGCGGCCTGCTCTCCATCGGGTTCACCTCCGCCGACGCGCAGTTCGTCAACACCACCCTCGACAAAACCTTCAACAAGCGCTGCGCGCCCGCCGCGCCCGTCGTGCCCGCCGACGCCGGGCCCCAGCTGCAGGCCATCTGCGTCGCGGCGGACTGTGCGCTGTCTCCTAACGACACCTGCTCCGCGTACGAGACGGCCGTGGCGCCGGCGGTGGCCAACGCGACGCTGATCGGGAATTACACGAAGGGGTCGAACGGGAGCACGAGCGTCAATGCGTCGGCGACGACGAGCTCGACGGGGTCGGTGCCGTCTGTGACTGGGTCGAGCGGGACAGAGAAGACTGCCGTGGGGTGGTTGCTGGAATTGGGCTTCACGGCCGCTGGGGTGATTCTGTTGGCTTCGGGGCTACTGTAAAAGACAGAAGTGTCTCCCATGGGGTTCCACTGATTACTATGTAGGTTGCTTGTTGACTGAGCCCTGCCAGCCAAGCCTTCACTTCAAGGGTTTGATCTCATCTTTATTTCTGCTAGTCCGTACAGATTTTAGTCGAGGCCTGGATGGTCAAGATCTATCTCGCTAAATATCCCCTAGATATACGCGCGCGTTTTCTCAGACCATCCGCCTTTTCTGTTCAAGTCTCTTCTCAGAATATCTGTCCTTCTCATGTCTTGTTGTAGTCATATAGTACGAGTTGTCTTTGGCGTAGAGTGCGCGGTTTTCGTCTCGCTCGGAAACGGCACGGTAGTCGTCTCCTGAACGAGAACCGGTGTACCGGGGCCAGCTAACTGCCCAACGTGCTGGCTCGCCATCGGGACTGGCGCCGCGCCGCTAACCATAGTTGGCCCAGGGATAGCATAGGTCGATATCGTCCGGTAGATATCAATGCTGATGCCCGGGTCGCTGGGCTTATAGAACCCGGTGGCGACGCCTCCCTGTCCCTGACCGACGGTCGATCCCGCCGCAGAGACGCCATCCCCAGCCACCCATACGTTGAAGCACTGCGGGTAGTTCTGCGCCCCATCTGGCCGGGCCGCATAGTGCAGTGCGATGATCTCGTGCCGCAGGACGTATGGTCCCGGCGCGAGGACAGGGGGAATTTCCAAGACCCAGCTGTTGTTACTGGCGATGAGGACGTCCGTGGCCCAGAAACCCGGCGGGCCTCCCGTGTCGTTGAGGAATGTCGGCGCGCTGTTGTCAATCTTGAAGAACTTGAGATTCGTCTTGTCCACCCCAGCACAGCCAGTCGAGCCGCAAGGGGCAAGATACGACAATACCGGCCCCTTATGTGACTGTGGCCAGCCGTTCCATTGGATGTGAATCTTGTCTCCAGGCTTGACGGGCATATGTGCCTCGGCAGGGGCACCGGCACGGTGGCAGACAATGTCCGGCGTGCTGTAGTTCGACGGTGGCACGAAGCCGTCGTCAGCGGCAGTGGTGGACCAACCGACGACGTTCGCCGGGTTTTCTTTGCTCTTTGGATCGAAGCCCCGGTACATCTCACCATTGACGACTAGATAGTCGACGTGTGAATGGCCACGTACCAAGCTTAGAAGCGTAGACCAGAAAAGGACCACTAGAGTCAGAAACCGGGAAATGGGGGAGAATGTCATGTCTGATGAGCCTCGCGCGCTAGAGATGCGAACGTACTAGGGAGACGATAAGGGGACTTCATGAGAGTATCGCAAGGAAGAAGTATAGTAGAGGATATGAGGGAAGACGACACCGCGCCAAGCTGATTTATAACCCGGTTTGTATAACATATTGCTTCCTGAAGAGGCAAAAACGCGGATCTTCTGCCGTCCTGTGCGTTTGATAGTTGCAAATAGATGAAGGCGGCACAATATATTCTTCTCGATTCCTTTCAGGATCTTCGTTTTACGTAGATCTATCCTGTTTCTATCATTGAAATATCAAGCTCCGTGTCGGTGGTATATTCCGCACTCACCTACCCCTGAAACTCCACCAGTCGATACCGCAGGGGATTTCACCTTGTGAATGTTGCGTGTGTGGAGAACCCGGTTACCCCAGAATTGCACGGAGTGAAGGTGCCGCCCGGCTCATCGCCCGAAGCATAAATGTACGATTCCCTTTTCACGGGATCGACGGGAAGGAGTCTCCTTCCAATATACGGCCCCCACAAGTACCGGTTTAGATGTCCAAGCCGTTGTCATTTAGCCGACTACAGTACACCTAACACGGCATTTCCTGCCAGCAGCACACAGTGTACTGCTCTTCTCATGTCATCTTTAGTTGCTAGATGCCTCGTCATTTCACTGGTTTTAGTCGGGACGGAAGTAATTGTTTTTGCAATGAAATGTTCACATCAGAGCTAAGTCGAAATTGTCAGATGCCGTTGTTAACTACCTTTAGTGTTTTAGTATTAGTGATTAGGTGCGTCAGCACACCTCTGATGTCTCATCCTTCTAGAACCAAGGGTCTTCATGGTTCAAGAGCACGACATCGACTACGGATTCTAGCTGGATAGCCACCCACTCATATCAGAGCATTGACATCTCTGCTCCTCCGGGTGCCCGGATTAAGAGGGTTAGGGTTATACGGACCCCGGCCGGCACAGGCCGAGACGGCGGCGGAGTGGCCCGGCCGAAACCTTCGCACCTTGTTGTCTTGAAAGCTTGACAATACAGACACAGTGACTGCCATGCAGCGAATTGCCAATTGGCAAAACGGCGAAGCTCTGAGCCGCTCCGTTTCCCTGTCTGTTGTCGAGAATACGGCGGGTTTACAGAATCTTCGACAAGTCAGAAGCGTAGCTGAGGGAGGTATTAGTCACATTGATCGAGTCACTTATCGTGATTACAGAAGAGATAAGCAAGTGCCCATTCAAGTAATTATGCAGCCAAGGGCGCCGTCACCACAATGTGGGGTAAGATGCTTAGATCAGAAGAGGAACGTTTTTCTCTTCAACGGCCTCAAAAACCCACGAGACGAGGGCGAAGAGAACCTTTTTCTGCTCTTCCTCTGGGTTCTTCGTTAGAACTGTTGCCCCCTTCACTCATTCAAAACCCCTTCCTCTCCGTCAATCCGGGTCCCGCCTCCGATAAGGAGCGCCCGGCATCCCCTCCATGATGCCCCGCATCGCGAACCTCTTCACCCTCCCCGCCCTGCCCCTCCCCAAGGCGCTGAGGGCGGTTCCCCTCCCGGCCCTCCGCCTCATCCTCTTGCTGGTTGCCGTCAATCTGCTCGTCTGGGCCATCTCCGGCGTGGTCCTGCACTTCTACCCGCGGCTCATCTCCACGGCCGTGCTCTCCTACACCCTCGGCCTACGCCACGCCCTCGACGCCGACCATATCAGCGCCATCGACCTGACCACGCGCCGTCTCATCGCCGCCGGCCAGCGGCCCGTCGCCGTCGGCACCTTCTTCAGCCTGGGACACTCCACCATCGTCGTCATCACCTGCGTCGTCGTCGCCGCCACCTCCGGCGCCCTGCGCGAGCGCTTCGACGGCTTCCAACGTGTCGGCAACATCGTCGGCACCAGCGTCTCCGCCGCCTTCCTCCTGCTTCTGTGCGCCGGCAACGCCTGGGTCATATGGCGGCTCGTGCGCCGCCTCAGGGAGGCCCTGAGGGAGCAGCGGGAGGGCCTCAACGAGGAGGAGATCGCCGACGAGGCCGGGCCTGACCCCGGCGCCCACGGCGCCGCGGCGCAGCTGCAGCTGGAAGGCATTGGCTTCATGAGCACCGTGTTCCGGAAGATGTTCAAGCTCATCGACCGGTCCTGGAAGATGTATCCCCTGGGCGTTTTGTTCGGCCTGGGGTTCGACACGAGCTCGGAGGTCGCCCTTCTGGGAATCGCGTCCATCCAGGGCGCTCAGGGGACGAGCATGTGGCTGATCTTGATCTTCCCCGTGCTCTTCACAGGTTCGTCATCTCATCGACCGGCATGTCTTCTCTTTGCTCGTACTGATGGATACCACAGCCGGCATGTGCCTCGTCGACACGACAGACGGCGCCCTGATGATGGCTCTGTACACATCCAAGGCGTTCTCCCGGGATACCATTGCGATCCTGTATTACTCCATCGTGCTAACTGGCATCACCATCGTCGTCGCGGCCTTTATTGGAATCATCCAGGTGCTGTCCTTGGTACAGAACGTGTCCGACCCTCAAGGGCCGTTTTGGGACGGCGTGAGCGCCATCGGGGACCATTACGAAATAATCGGAGGATGCATATGCGGCCTGTTCCTGATAGTTGGTATTGTCTCTGTGATCCTTTACAAGCCTTGGAAGAAGCGGATGGAAAGCAGGACGGTCTCGACGGAGCCCTTGGTACCAGCGGAGTGAAATGGTTACGAGATTCCTAGAAGCCCTCCATCTAAAGCTAACATAAATAATATTCAAGAAGACGTTATTACTATATGAAGCTATACAAGAGACATCAAAGTAGGCGTAATAAGTCAATCGGACGGTATAGCTATATTAGTTCACAGAAAGTAGTCTTATAAGTATCAAATTGTATGAAGGGATGATGATTAGGAAAGGTCTGAAAAGCAGAAAATCCTTACCTATACACATGGAACGAGTATTCTAAGGATAAATTCTAATGACTAAGTATTCGAATATCTTACGACTGCATTTTTCTTCGTAAGATCTCTACAAACTGTGCAGTTAGCACGGCGTCTTTCATTACCATCCAGAACATCCGGTATCGCTGCCCGTCTTCATGATAGTACTCGCACAGTTCCTCTCTTCGGACAACTTCGCACAGCTATCTCATCAAGATGTTAAGGACTTGACGTGATGTGGTCGAGGACCTAAAAGTAGTAAAAAATCACTAGGGATCATGACCACTGCAGGTAGAAGGCCCTGCGGAGGCTGATAGGCGCCTTCGTTAGGAATCCCCTCGCAGTACAGGCGGAGGTTGGGGAGGGTCCTTCGATGGACTGACTGTACTTCGAACCCCTGAAATGAGTTTTGAACCAGGGACCCTAGTTATAGGCCTCTATAACGATCCATAGTGGTCCGGAAAGACCAGGCCGTTGTCTAGGGAGGTAACTCGTATAAATCCGACGCATATCCACCTGCAACCAGGTGTCTTGTTTTGACGTCGACCACAGCAGTACAATACAGCAACTCCTCGATCTCAGAACACCCCCCTTAAAGATGCGGTTGTCAGATCTCATAGTCTTGATAAGCACCATCTGTTACGTTCTCGCGGGATGGTTGCCACTCTACTGCCACGGCCCATACATGTACCTGTTTCGATCCACCGTTCTATGGACCTTTCTGCCCATCTCCAGCGTGACCTGCTACTGCAACGTCGTGTTTTACCAATGGGGATCGCCGAACAGCCCAGACTCCAGGCTGTGCCTGCCCAATGGAGTCGGCACCGGGGTCGCGATTGGCGGGATACATCTGGCGCGTTCTACACTTGCTCGTCGAACGGGCAAGGAGACGGTGGACGTGCAGGCGACATAGATGGTCGGGTAGCTATGTTACATGGCATGTCCAGATCACTGAACACCGCAATTCTGCTGTTTGGGTCGTCGACAACGCTCGGAAGGCTTTGAGAATAGGCATGTAGGCCTAGAGGGCATGGTGGAGGCGGGAAGGGGGTACAGACGAGTCATGGCGGAAGCACGGTGGACGCATGGAGGGAGACAGGAGATTGGCATTGTAGGGATATGCATCAAAATCTAGGTACTTTGCTGGAAGGGTCAAGTTTGTCACGCCAAGTCGTCCTTCTACCTTGTATATTGCATTGCGTCACATGTCACGTCTACATAACCAAGAAAGAGCAGTCAGCGCAGTCAGCCCGATGACCTGCAGAGACAAGCAAGGAACGTCTGGTTTTGCCAGCTAGCTGGGGACGATCTTTTTCTGCAACCTTACCACGGGCTCTGGGCCGTGACGTTCTCTTCGCCAGCCGAAGTCTTCCCGTTCAGACAAGGTCAACCCCAAAGGACAAGAAAGCGACTTGAGCCAGAACCCAGCCAACTTCCCATCGTTGAGTTCCAAGGACCGCAGGTCGCCGCCAGAGAAATCATGCATTCGTTCGAAGAGGACTCTTTTGGCATCGGCGCAGGACTAAGCTCATTTGAAATTTGGATCTTCAAGAGGCGTCAAGATTCGGGTAGGGACTAATTGGAATATATTGGGAAGGCCTCCTGATTATTGGCTAGTTGGCGTGGTATGGCTGTCTTCTTCGGAAAGCTACCCATTGGTGCGTCGGATGCTGGACGTTACCTTCGCTCGTTTGTATGCAGTCGTGATTGTCTGACGTTGGTTGTTGGCGTTGTCCTTGCCACCAAGCTAGTCCGGTATGGAAATCCTGAGAGTGCCAACCCCTCTCAAAGGCAAACAAGCTCGTGCCCAACTCACATAAGCTTGCGAGGCGATTCAGGGTGTAACTGCTGCTACGTTGGGTGTTTCTTAGCCTCCGTGAAGCTGAATCACTGGAGACGATAGGATAGCTGCCTGATAATGAGCATTGCTTGCGCGGGTACATGTTTGCCCGTATGCTAATCAATTACGCTGATGTGAACATCGATATGAAACTTTAAAAACGCGGTAGATGGTCCTAGATTCTTTCATGTCACCGTTACTCTGAGGCTGTGGATGCGTGCTAGTATTCCGCGACGAGTATGAGAGATTTGAGGTGTTACAGTTTGACGGTATAGTCTTCCCGTCGACATATAATCTATCTAGGTGGACGGCCTACCCGTAATGAATCAACCTGCGGTATTATGCTGCTGGCGATGGAGCCAAAGGCGCTTACAGCCGTCGTAACGTGTCCCCCATGCCAGGACACTTTTTGTCACTCCCCATAAACACGTACGAGTGACATATCTGCATCATGACTACCTAACTTTACAACGGAGTTGCATCATAGGCCTAGCCTTACTGTCCAGCTCGGTCAATACTGGCCACGAACTTGGATGTTCACCACCAACTGCTTAGGCAACTCTCACGATCATCAGGTAGATGCACATGCCGAGGCCCGGGGTGAGACAATATCAGGTCCAGATACCACTCTTCAAAATGTGTATCCTTACCACGCACCACTTTATGTGGCACTCGAGCACGAGCACCAACTACCGTGCTGGTCACCAGTACAACCATGTCACCAAGCAGCCACCCTTTCCACGTTATCCTCAAAACAACCTCGAATTACAGCCAAATCACAACCTTTGCAAGCCAAACTAGATGATCTCAAGCATCCAAGGAGCTGTCAATTACCCAAGAGCCAATTCCAAGGCCAAAACTATGAATCAGTAGCGGGATGCCTTCCGTGTGGTCGACTTCGATCCCGTTGAAGGGCAATCCAGGCAGGCTTGCCGGCCAGCCACCAACACGAAGTTGGTGCTTGTGCTTGAGTGCTAGATGAAGTGGGGCGCCGCACAAATAAGCGAAAGCAAGGATACGGAAGGGAAAGGGGGGAGGGAAACGACAAAGCAAGGCATATGGAGCAAATTTCCGCAGGGAACTGTCCAAAACAAAGAGCAAGCTCTCTCCCTCCACGCTCATATAACGGAATCTATCATCGTTATGAGACTTTAACGGTCATCTTGCTCTCCGCTCCGGCTAACTGAAAATCGTATCCTTCCTCGTGGAATCTGAAAAAAAAAGACGAGACTCAATTTATTGAATGCCAGGCGAACGCCATTACTGGGTATGCGGGACATTCCTCACCTATCATGTCTGCGAGGTCGTCAACCACTTCAAGCGGACGAATTACCATTGCAAACATTTCGCAGGAATCACCGCTGGCATCATAGCGATAGCGGCCATCCCTGGAGCGCATGACCTGGGAGGTTCAACAAGTCACGAACGTGGCGAAGCACGGATCGATGGTGCCCGGAATTTTCTCGATCAGCTCGCTGCTAACGGGGCTTCCTGGGACCGGATCGAGAGACCTGTTGTCGAACGCCGTGGGAACAATTCTATCGACATCACACATCGCTTTATTGTACGCCAGGTGACTCATCCCGACAGTCCTGTCCCACTGACCGATCTTCATTTCACGTTCTTCCTGGATGGATCTGGTTTAGTCGATTCTGGTCTATGATCTCTCCAACGGAACGGTACTCCGGATGGGACATGATAGTCCGGTTTTCAAATACAACTTGCTGGTAACAGTGTCTATAGCGCTCCAAGTCAATCGCCTCACGAAAAGCTGTGCTCCACAAGGTTTGAAAAACAAGAACACAAGCCATATCATCACCGATAGCCAAGCGATCGGCAGGAAGATTCTAGTTAAGGTGGGAGGTATGTATGGCGATTTGGTTAGGCTTATTTTGAGCTTTGTCATCATCACAGTCAATTCGCTCTCTAGCCTCTAGGGTCATTCTCTTGGTTGGAAGGCAGTGAGCTGGCCATGTATATCCTGATTAGCCTTACCTAGCTGATAAGATGAAACACTCACTTGGTTGCAAGATAAGATCCTTGTTGGATGGTTTTGAGGTAAACGAAGAGCAACACCATCCAACGGAATGCAGGCTTTGCAACGATTACCCATATCGTGTCCATGTCGAGGCGTCCGGCTTTCAAGCCTGCTTCATCAGGAGTAGGAGACTAGCATCGGGCGAAATGTTGCGCGATATAAGGCGGCAGGATCTATGTACATGGCAAACTTCCATTGGGCGATATCGATCCCACTCGGCCATCGTGCCGCAGGCTTCCCCGCTCACGGCTTTATACGACTGTATGCCGTTTGCATATCTCGCCTGTATCTCTTCCGATCTTGCCTATGTCACCACATTGTGAGGTTGTTATTTTTACCTGCTGTTACTGCAATCATGACTAGTGAGCGGTCGCCGAAGTTTGATGATCCGGCTTAGAAGAGCAGACAGTCGACCAGCACACTCGATCCGCCGGTTCCCATCACGACACGTCCTTCTTCTGGCCTCTCCTCTCCGTCTACTCCGCCTCGTCTAAGGCTATCGAGAAGGCTTTGGAACCGAGCTTATGACGAACTCAAAACGAGCAGGTCCAACCTCGTGGAAGTGTACGAGAAAGTTCTCTGAGCAGTGTATCGCCCAGAGTCCGACGTGCCGCTTAGAGTCCGACGTGCCGTTCTCAAGATTCATCCATAACCGTGCTGAGGCACCAGCAGAGCACTGGCGAGGCCCCTTCAACAGTTTGGAACCGACAGAGGGAGAAAAATGGAACGAGACGCAAGGGATCTTAAATGCTTAGAGGATTTGTGCCTCGCCGATCCTCGCCGCGATAAGGCGCGCATCGAACAGACCGGTGGGGGCCTGTTGCAGGACTCATATCGTTGGGTCCTCGACCTCCCCGTCTTCGAGCAGTGGCGCCAAGATCAAGGGAGTCGCCTGCTCTGGATCCACGGTGGGCCGGGCTCGGGAAAGACCATACTTCTCTGCGGGATTGTCGACGAGCTGGAAAAATCGACTGCGTCGCCTCCGTTGTCCTTCTTCTTCTGTCAGGCCTCCGACGCCCGCGCCAGCGATGCCACCACCGTGTTGCGCGGCCTCATCTACCTTCTCGTCAGCCAGCAGCCGGTCCTCATCTCGCACGTGCAAAAGAAGTACGAGAAGGTGGGCCAGTCTATCTTCGAAGACGCGTACTCTTGGACTACTTTATCCGGGATTTTCATCAACATCCTGCAAGACTCGGCCATGCAGGGTGCCTACATCATTGTCGACGCCCTCGACGAGTGCGTGACCAACATGCCGCAGCTGCTTAACTTGATAGTCGACAAATCAACTGTCGCTCCTAACGTTAAGTGGCTCGTCTCTAGTCGTAAGTGGCGGCGGATAGAAGACCACCTGGGGACGGCCTCTCTAGCGGTAGAGCTCGGTCGCGAAGCGAGCGCAGAACCTGTTGCAATCGCCGTGAGAGCATACACCAGCCACCGAATTCAGGAGCTCTCCGAGCGGAAGGGATATGACGAGAACACGATGAATGCCGTCCGAGATCACATCTCCTCCAATGATAAGGCCACGTTCCTCTGGGTGAGTCTAGTATGCCGGGATCTCGAGAGTGCCCCACGGCCAGACGCATTGTCCAAGCTCACGGCCCATGCCCACCAACTAGACGGCCTCTATGGAAGACTTCTACGGCAAATACTGGAATCTAGTCAGGCGGATTTCTGCAGGCAGGTTCTTGCCGCCACCGCTATCGCGCGTCGGCCTCTCACGACGGAAGAGCTAGCTTCTCTCGTCGCTCTACCGGAAGAAATCTTCGACAATACGGAATCGCTCGCAGAGGTTATAACCCTGTGTGGTTCGTTCCTCTCTCTCCACGATGGAACAGTCTACTTCGTGCATCTGTCAGCTCGGGACTATCTCCTTGGCGAGGCTTATTTCAAAGTTTTCCCCGCAGGGATGGAATACGCAAGCCACAGAGTATTTTCGAGGTCACTTGATATTCTTTCCGCGACGCTAGGGCGTGACATCTACGGCCTAGGCGTGGCTGAAATCTCGATTGACCAGGTACGGGTTCCAAACCCAGATCCGCTAGCTCCTGCACGGTACTCGTGCGTGTACTGGGTTGACCACCTCTGCGACTCGCTTCGCCACGAGGACGTAGAAGATTGCACCGCCCTGCGAGACGACGGCCCCGTTTGCATCTTTATCAAAGCGAAGTTTATTTACTGGCTAGAGGCTCTCAGTCTGCTCAGGCGTATACACGTGGGAGTCGTCGCAATGTGGAGGCTCGGGGAAGTGGCCGTAAGTAACCAAGTCTTACTAGAGCCAACCAGCTTTGTTAACGGCAGCAGAGACGCGCAGGGAGGCAACCTCTGACAGATCTCATTCGAGATGCCTGCCAGTTCATGTCGTCACACCTATGGATCGTAGAAACCAACCCACTTCAGATGTACAGGTTGGCCCTCGCGTTTGGTGCGGCCCACAGCTTGGCCGGAGGGCTTTTCCCGGCCGAAGAATCAGACTGGGTAACAGTCAAGCCCCTAATCCAAAACAGAAATGTCCAGACGCTGCGAGTTCGTGGCGACAATGACGAACTGAGTTTGTGGACAACGTTTTCGTCCGACGGCAGACGGTTGGCGTCCATGTCGGGTCGGCCGGAGAACACCACCATCCGGATCCGAAATGACATGTTTTGGCAACCAGAGAGCACTACTATCCGGATCTGGGACGTCATGTCCGGAAAATGCATACAGACACTTGACTCTGTCGTGTCCGTTGCGTTCTCGTCCGATAAGAAGCATATGGCGACTACGGTGTCTGAAGAGGCCATTAGCATCTGGGATCTCGAGTCTGCTCAATGCAAAAAGATACTTCGAAATCATGATGACTGGGCTCGATCGGTGACATTTTCAACTGGTGGCGAGAAAGCTTGCCTAGCATTGACTAATAACACTTTCGAGATCTGGAATGTTACATCAGGCGAACTTGAGAGGACGATTCAAGGGGATGGCCATCGAATTCAGTCATTTGCTATGTCGCCTGAAGGATCTTGCTGGGTAACTGCATCCGGCAAGATGGTTAAAATTTGGTCTGTCGGCTCAGGTAGCTGCCGAGGGGTGCTCGAAGGCCACAGCGATCAGGTTCAGTCCGTGTCCTTCTCATCGGACGCAGATCACGTAGCGTCAGCGTCAAACGACAAAACAATCAAAATTTGGAACGCATGGTCGTGTCGGCACGAACGAACTCTCAAAGGTCATAATGACGCAGTCGTATCTGCAGTCTTCTCAGCCGACGGGACATACCTGGCGTCAGCGTCATACGACAAGACCGTGCGTATTTGGGACACCACGTTAGGCACGTGTATAAAGACTCTCGAAGGACACAACGACTCGGTTACATCGGTAGTCTTCTCCGCTTCCGACAAGTACTTGACATCAGCATCATGCGATAAGGCTGTCCGAGTCTGGGACTTCACTACGGGCAAATGCATGCAGACGCTCGAGGGCCATAGTGGTCCAGTTAGGTCTGTGGCCTTTTCTCCCAGCGAAAATCAACTAGCATCGGCATCAGACGACAAGACGGTCCGTGTTTGGGACCTCTCCAACGGTAACTGCGTGACACTCGAGGGCCATGCCGACTCGGTTGTATCGGTAGCCTTCTCACCCGGCAATACGCAACTAGCATCAGTGTCAACGGATAAGACGATGCGGATTTGGACCGCCAAGTCGGGCGAATGCAGGCAGACGATCAAACGTTACAACAATGATATGTCGTTGGCCTTGTCATCGGACGGCAGTCGGCTGGCGTCGGCTAACGGTAAAGTCGTCCAGATCTGGGACACCAATTCAGGTGAGTGTATACAGACACTCGAAGGTCGTAACGACTCGATGGCATTGATAGCTTTCTCCCCTGATGGAGAGGAGCTGGCTTCAACATCAGACGACAAGGTCGTCCAAATCTGGAATGCTACATCGGGCAAATGCACGCAGACACTTCACGTCGGTAGACACCCCCTTATCTCAGCAGTCTTCTCACCCGATGGGAAGCACCTGGCGTCAACGTCACGCAATGGGATGGTCCGGATTTGGCAGGCCGCATCGGGTAGTTTCACGAAAAGATTCAAAACGGACTTACCAGTAATATTCTCACCCGACGGGGGATATATAGTGTCGGTGTCCGCCGACAACAAGATCTTAATTCGGGATACAAGTTCGTTCAACACACTGCAGATTCTCGAAGGCCACGCCGGGTCTGTCGCATCAGTGGCGTTTTCCCCCGATGGGAAACACTTGGCGTCGGGTTCAGAAGACAAGACGACTCGAATCTGGGATACAGTCTCTGGTAAATGCACGCAGGTCCTAGAAAGTTACGGCAGCATAGTCACATCAGTCACTTTCTCGCCCGACGGTACACATTTGGCATCGGCGTCTACCGAAGGAAAGGTGAAGATCTGGGAGACCGCTTCAGCCAAGTACATACCAGTGCTTGACAGTTCCGTGGGTTTAGTGGTCTCGGTATCCTTGTCACCTGACGGCAAGTGGTTTGCGTCAGCTTCAGCCGACAATTCAATTCGGATCCGGCATACTACGTCTGGCAAATTCACGCAGATACTTGCTGGTCACGGTGATTGGATCCGATCACTGGTTTTCTCGCCCGACAGTAAGTACTTGGCGTCAGCGTCGGACGATAGGACTATTCGCGTCTGGGATATCACGTCAGGGGAGTGTATTGGGAAGCTTGAGGGCCATAGCGATTGGGTCAGATCAATCGTCTACTCTGCCAACGGCGAGCACTTAGCGTCGGCATCTGACGATAAAACCGTCATAATATGGGATATCACGTCGGGCTCGTGCACAAGGAGACTCGAGGGTCATAACGACGCGGTCGTGTCGGTAGCCTTCTCGCCAGACGGCAAGTATTTGGTTTCAGCGTCGGAAGACAAGAAGATCCGGATTTGGGATGCCAAGTCAGGCGATGCCGTAACTTTGCTCGAGGTTCGTGGAGGCTCAGTCCAGTCAGTAGTCTTTTCGCCCGACGGAAGGCGCCTTGCGTCAGTGCTGCGGAACGACACCGTAGGGATCTGGGACGTCGCAACGAGCGGATCCACAACAACATTCTGTGGTCCAAGAATGGTTCAGTCGATAAATGGTCGTTTCAGGCAAGAGCATTTCACCTGCAAGCTGTGCTCTAACCTGGCACGCCACCTAGACATCCTTCATGTCAGGCATTCTGGGTTCTGGTTGAGCAAGCAGTGGCATGTGGATAGCAAATCGCTTCCGGGGTGTCTTGAACACGCCCCGTTATTCCGGGCATTCGGCCTGCTAACTGACAAAGAAGCTTTCTTCTTGGATATGAAGGGGTTCTCGGACAGAGAAAGTCAAACGACTGTAAAAGTTTCGAACATAGAAGGCGCCCGTTCTGGCACGAAACAGTGGACTCTTGCGGTCGCCAGAAGGAACGATGTCCCCCAACATAACGGGATCGGATGTGTGTTGGATCCAGACTGGGCCGATGTCGCCAAGATCAAACTGTGGAAAGACTTGTGCCTGTCGTTACATGGCAATAAGTGCAACGACCACTTGGGGATCAAGTCGAAAGCGTCGCCTGCTTGGCTGATAGATGTTGAGGAGAGGCGCCTTGTTCGGGGCGGAGAGAGGGATGGGGGACGTTATGTCGCATTAAGCTATGTGTGGGGATCCTCTTCCAGGGGCAATGTTCAGATCGAAGACAT
This sequence comes from Pleurostoma richardsiae, assembly GCA_030052745.1. NCBI lineage: Eukaryota > Fungi > Ascomycota > Sordariomycetes > Calosphaeriales > Pleurostomataceae > Pleurostoma > Pleurostoma richardsiae. The sequence continues at coordinate 137,439 of JANBVO010000037.1, forward strand.
CAACGCACTCCAGGAATCCGATGCCTTGACCCGCCCCGAGATCATCGCCAAATTCGCCCTCGCACCTATCGTGGGCCACTCTATGCACGTTACGTCACGTCTGGGAGAACGCTACCTCTGGATAGACGCGCTGTGCATCGTCCGCGGCGATCCAAGCATGGAGGCACAGATCAAGCTCATGGGTGCGATATACGCGAATGCAATACTGACCATCGTTGCAGCATGCGGCACTGCCGATCTGGGTCTTCCCGGCATCCGGGGCATCTCCCGTCCGAGAGAGCAGCGGAGCAGGCTCGAAATTCCTTTTAGAGACGAAACAATTCTGGCCAGGCCGATGGAAGGCGTTGCGGTCGAGTACCACACACGCGGCTGGACATTCCAGGAATACCAGCTCAGCTCTAGGAGGCTCGTTTTTCAGGATGGACTGCTGCATTGGTACTGCACGAGCGGCGTCTGTGCGGAAGACGACTTTGCCGTGCAACCCTTCAAAGGCAATTCCCAAGATAAAAAAGTGCAGATTGACAAGATTCGGGGAGGCGTCCCGGTCCTGGGGGAGCTGAACAGGGCTTTGAACCTGTTCAATACGCGAAATCTGACATTCGATGAGGATGCCTACCCCAGCATATCCGGCTTCTTGAATCTCTTGGATCCGCCCTTTACCGGCGGATTTCTCTTCGGCCTACCAGAGAGACTCTTCGACGGAGCTCTGGGTTGGTTCAGTGCCGGAGACTGCTTTCGACGAATTGCCTCAAGCCGCCCCGCTGAGAAGCGACTTCCAAACTCGGACTTACCTTCCTGGTCGTGGGTTGGATGGCGAGGAAGGATTCACATTCCGAAGCGCCCCCTTGACGAGAGCGACGAGAACAGCGACGAAACCATTCCGATAACCGAATGGTACACGGCTAGTACCTCGGATGGCGCAGATAGACGCAGGATAACGTCGACCTGGTACGAGGATCGCGCTGCCTTCAGAAAGAACTCTAGTCAGCTACCAGAAGGTTGGTCTAGGCATAGACCTCCAAAACCCACCTTTTCCTCGGGTAGACCTAGGACGCCAAACGAAGTTTTCTGGCACAGCAGCATACCCTGGGACTTTCATTATCCTTTCACAATTCTGGACAGGGCAGAAGACGTGGACACAAAGCCACGAGCAACAGAGCAAACGCCATTCCTCTTCTGCGAAACTACGACCGCAATACTCTGGGGTAAGACACATTCTGAACTGCAAGTGAGTGAATATCGACGCCATCATGATGATAGCTTACTCCAAATTTCATTGTACGATGCGGCTGAGAAGGCGGTGGGATTTTTGACAGTGCAAAATGAACAGCAGTATGGACCTTTCCTAGACAAAAGCGGGGAGCGGAAACTGGGCGTGCCGGTTGATCTAGTTGCTATATCTCTATGCAGTCGCGGGTGGTATTCATGGTCCTATAAGGTGTTGTGGATAAAATGGGAGAACGGGGTAGCTTATCGTCTCGGGGCTGGAGAAGTTTCACAGGATGAGTGGAAGAAGCTTGATCCAAAGCCTGTGTCTCTGATTCTAGGATAGTGGAACCGAATACTCATGTGGCTACTTATGTACCTAACCGCTATAATAAACGATATCCATCGTCCGAACACGTACTGTCTGAGCTGATCAGTCCATCAGATCATCAGGCTCCGAAATAATAGCCGTCAATTCTGGTAGGCAGGACAGAGGGGATATTGCTTCTCTCCGCAAGTTTGGTTACTCTTTCTCGTTCCCTTCCTTTTTCTTTTTTCGGAGTTTGCTTTTCTCTTACCTGCTCGAGCCCTGTTTGGAATGTCGGTTGGACATGCTCAACATCTGGTCGTAACTGGATGCGCAAGGTGCTTGAGTTTTTCAATACGGACTCGTTTCGGATATTCTTGGCGTCTTCTCCATGGGCAGTATAGCTTTGAGCAACATGCAAGACATGGAGAACATGTTGACCACATTTATAGTCGAGTTGGGGATTCCTCGTCCTCCGATGTGACAGATATGGAGGGGGTCGATGAGGCCGGGCTGCGATGCAGTCGGGCTGTTGGTCATGTTCTTGTTCGACATTCCCTTTTCTTTGAGCGGTTCGTTCTCCTCGAACCCGAGTTTCCTTTTTCTTGCTATGCATCTCTCTGCTTCTTCAAGGGATATCAAAGACCACCGTTTTCTTTCTTCCTATTCTAGCTCCTGTTCCGAGATCCCCTTTCGACAACTCCTTTTGCAATGCAATGGCCCGATGGCGTCTTGTGGACAGTGGTGCGACTGATGGATGCGACTTGACGACAGGTAGCGTTTCACCTTCTCTCGCGCAGATGAATTGATTGAATGAACAAACCGACTGATCGGGATCAAAAGAGAGCGGATGTCGGTTAGGCCACAAAGAGAGATTGACGGAGCGAGGGACGAATGTAAGATGCGGGCCGGCGAGATGAAGACGGTGATGGTGATGGAGACGATGATCAGGAGTGGGTTTTGGCACGGCACATGAATGAAGAATGATGGATTTTCTTGCCCTGCTGCCTGGGGCTAACACTTGCTCGCTCTTTAGGGGGAAAGAAGAGACGGAGCAGCCATTTTGCCTCTACCTGGCCCTGGAGGGAACAGCCCTTTAGGGCATAGGCCCCGGGCTCTACCTCCGTAGTACATTGGTTGCCGTCTAAATAAAAGGTGTCCCTTACGTATCCCAGGGTCGGGGACAGGGGCAGGATACTTAAGGCAAGATATCTTTTCTGCTACGGCACTCCCTGCTTTTACGCCCTCACAGACTTTCATCCTCTCCTATTCCGCAGGTCTCCTCTGTGCCTGCCTTACTCAGTATGTCTCCTGTCCGTCCTCTCTCCTGTTTTTCTCGTCCTGCTACAAGCAGTCCGGATCGCAGGCCAGTGCCACCGATTGCGCACGCACGGACCTTAGGACCTCAGAGTCAGAGACCTCCTAACGATCATGATTCATTCTAGAGTGTTGCCGGACATTCTGTGGCGCTACAGGTAACAGTGTACTGCCGCATGTCATGAACGATATAGAAACAACCTAAATTTAAATAGATACTCAGTAGCAACCAGCGTATCACCGTCGCGAATGATCTGAAACTAGGGGAATGTTCCCTTCTCGGGGCCCTGAAAGCTTGTTAGATCGTGTTCGAGCAAAGGACGACCCTTCGACACCATACTTACAAAGTATCCTCTGTCCGGGATGGGCATGAGTCCGACGCTGGAACCATCGACTCCGGCCGAGCTGACAGTGTTGCCCCACCAAGAGAGGTGCTTGGGATGGTACTGGACAGCGAAGAACATGACGAGCGCGCTGACGGCCACGCCGCACGTGAAGGCGGCCGACAAGACGTAGTTGTACTTCTCCCACCAAGCCAGGCGGTGGCGGGGCATCCAGTACATGAAGACAAAGGACAAGATCATGCCCGGGGTCTTGTAAGACAAGTTGGATGGAGCCCTGCGAGCAGCGTTGTCAGTATGAAATTGAAGAGTAGCATTCGACAATCCCTGAGGACTACATATCTCGAGAGACAAGAGAAGTAGAAAGTACACACCAGTGCTGGATCCCCTGAATGATGAGAATCGGGTTCAACCAGAGCAGGGAAGCGATGAACGGGAACAATGTCCGGTCGAGAAGGGCAAAGGTTCGCGGCCTGAGTGTCACCCGCAGTTTCTCCCTCACACCGGGCAGGTACTTCGGTCCCAGACCCTGTCCAACAAGGAAGACAAGAGCAATGAGGAAACCGATTAGGAAGCACCACTTGAAAAGCGGATAGAGGGAGTTGAACATGCGGTCGGACCCGAGAAGACCCCACATCAGGGAGCTGGCATACACTGGAGCAAGTGAGGTTAGCATTTCAGTATAAGGCAGAGGAGCCGGACAGAGCGACAACAGTTATGGGAATCACTTACTCGGGGCGCCATCTCCGGCACAGGTGAACTTCGAGGGCTGGGTGGCCGTGCACAAGCCTTCAACGCTCGTAAGGATGAAGTCTTGGGTGCCAACCGCCACGAAGCAGGTGATGACGATGGTAAATATCTGGGAGCGGAACACGGCGCGAGGGGCGATTTTGCAGTAGTGTGCCATTTTCTGCGGAATTTTGGTTAACATGTGTCGGTTTCCAGGGGGAAAAGCCTGCTACGAAACCCGGACACATGACTTACCTGATCTTGCACATAGTTATCCGAGTATCCAGCGCTATATTCTCTGGTTAGGAATGGAGTGTATCCGTATAGGTGTCTCGAGTGGTAAGTGAACTCACAGTGCCCAAGAGCCTAAGCTTTGGGAAAACAGGAAGGCATTGGGGTTGTTGGGCAGCAGAAACCCAGTGATGACCTGAATAAGCGAACCCAGTCCCAAGTTGGTTCCCGTTGTTGCTGAAAGGAACGAGAGCGGCACAGCAAAGATGAGATTGATGGCAATGAGCAGGAAGACCAGCCAGACCGGCGTATCGAGAGGGAAGATCTTGAGGAACACGATCGACAAGATGAGGGCTCCGAGAAGGATCAGGATGAACCACCAGTCCGGAACCTCTTTGTACCTGTTCAAACGCGTATTAGCCAATTTATTTCGACATAGTCTATTAGGTCTTCAACTTACTTCGACATGAGGCGACTGTGCACGTCCATGGCGCCTTCATAGTTACCCTTGCCATAACGCAGCCCCTTGTAGAAGTCGACATAAGCTCGTGATACCGTCTTCCACTGGTTGATCATAATGTACAGGAAGTAGACTGGATAAAAGGCAAAGTTGGCGCCGACGGTCAGGATGTAACCTGCCGAGTAGAACGGCGGAGAGTATTCCTGGTAAAGCGTCTGGTCCAGCTTATTGTTGACGACCACCTTTTGCACTTCGTAGGTTGTGCCGTCGTTCGCAAACGCGGATGACGAGTTGATCGGGAGGTAGGCGGTGTTGTACATGTTGCTGTAGTATATCCCAAGGATGATGAGACCGCCGAGGATAGAGCTTATGTACATCGTACAGGTACTGAAGAAGGGCTGGGCAAGGGCCGCATACGAACTGGTCGCTATGTTCCAGTCAAAGGTAGTCACGGGGTTGAACAATCCTAAGCCGAGGCTGGACCCGGTGAGGATAGCAAGTTCGAAATTCTTCGGGGCAATCCAGGTCATCCAATTGAATGTTGAGAGGGCGGTGAATAGGTACCCGGGGAGCCAGTAGTAACAGAACATGGAGATCGTGCAGATGTAGAAGAATCTGTAACGAGAGATAGTCCAGCCGTTGATGTTCTCCTTGGGCTCCGGTCTCGTCAAAGCGCGGTTCATTGCAATGGTTGGCAAGATTGTTGGCCACAGTGCCTGCCACACACAGTCAGTATCCCCTCGGAAGACATTCCATGGAACGGACGAGTGTCCCTCACCTTGACCGGATAGACACTAAATCGCCTGAGATAGCCAGCGAATCCCATACCCATCAGCTGTACAAACAGCGTGAGCATCAGCTGGTAGCCGAAGGAGATGAATTTTAGGCCGTAGTACACCGGTGACCTCTGGACCAAGATCATCGTGTAGCTGTTAGTCGAATAGATCGCGATGTTGAAAGTGATTGTTGCGAACATCTGCTCTTTGAACGTCCAGGGCCCGGGATTCAAGGAGTGACGGACGCCCCAGACGGTGACGCCCCAGTCAGGAAGGACAGTCTCTAGGATCTTGGCGCACGGGAAGAGCAAGATCTGGATGACTGAACCGCCCAGGCCAATGGACGGGAATCTTGAATTGAAGAATGTCGCCATGAATGTGCCGATGACTGCCCAACCGATGCCGAGGAAATAAGCACGGAACTTCATGAAGATGTTAGTGAGATCTCAGAAACAGGATGGAGGGGCTGAAGTGGCATACAGTCTCGATCGGCGTCTTGTCGTCGTCTAGGATCTCTGCAACGGCACGGACTCCAGGGTACGGCGACGAGTACCTCATCATGACGGCGTCAATTCTCAGGTCGCGCTCCCAAAAGTCGCCATATAGCTTAGGCCCGAGGAGCAGCTTCTGCATGCGCTCACGCATCTCCGAAGGAAAGTTCCAGTCGTCCGAGTGGAACTCGAGGGACTCATGGATGATGGCAAGCGCCTCGTCTTCGGACATGTTGTTGACCTTGTCCAGGATGTACTCGCCTTCGCCATTCGGGGCTAAGACCTCGAGCATCTCGTGAGGGATCTGGTCGCCGATGCGCTCCTCCGTCACCCGGGCCCGAGTCTTCTCCGGGTCGGAGACGGCCGGCTCCACCCCTTCATCGATGATCTCGATGCTTCCCGCCATGCTGAAGGGTAAGACCGGAGACCCCACAAACCCAGCTGACGGCGACAGGAGAGTGTGGGAGAAGAGAGGAGAGCAGGCAAGTTGTACTCTGCCGCAACAGAGGAGTGCCCGGGATAGCGCAGACCGAGCGGCGTGTCATGCCTCCTATAATAATAACTTTGCCGGCTCGCCTTCCCCCGCAAGCGATGCTCCGAGCTAGCAATGGCTGACGACGAGGCGGCCCCAAGCTCCATCCTGTGATACTGTTATCGATACGGTGGATCAACGTTACATCCTCACTACAATCCGCCCTGGAGGGCCGTTGGTGCTGCGGATATAGACGTCCCTGTGCTTGGGCCCCCCGCTTGTGCCCGGATCTAATCAGGACGGTGGTAGGATTGTCTTGGACCCGTGGTTCTCTCCTGGAGGCAAAATGGCCGTTGTCCAACGGTATTGGCCAATGGCGACCCCAATTCCTATCCGGCCTAAAGTGCCCTCGAACTGAACCCCGCAGCAGCGGTTGGCGGTTCCGTCCAACGACTGCCGATCTGCCGGGGTTTCTGTGTTACGGCGCCGGCTTATCTGCCAGGCTCAGGTAGGCAGGTCGTTTAACCCTGGGTCACAAGACGCGATCCTTCTGCGTTGGCTGATGGCAAAAAGCCCGTCGAGTTGGCGGGGTCCTACCCTCTCAGCCCTCTGTAGCAGGACCGTCATGCTTGTGAGCTCAATGCGATAGGCCAGTGATGACCAACAGCTGCTCTGTAGATTGTATGACGTTGGCTTTGAGAAGGATGCCTTCGGAGCAGCAAACACCTGAAATACCTGTGAAGCTGCGTCGTGGTTTGTGACGGAAGAGCCCGCCGTGGGATGGATTGGCGTCTGACGAGCCTCCATGGTTCGTAACACCGAGGCCGTGAACGGCAAATCCACGGTTTGGCGAAGGTGGAACTAATGGGCCGATCCATGATAGCCCTTCCAAGTGGCATGTCTAGCGAGTGGTCGCATGCGGGGAGATGGGTCTCGCAGAGCTCACATCGGTGGCAGAGGACGTCTGTGCCATCGACCAAACTCTGGGCATCCCGTGTAGATGGGACTGCGCCGGAAAGCCTGCCACCAGCGCTGACAATGATGCATTTTAGGATTTGTATCTGAGAAATCATCGTAAATCGAGGATGGTTCCAGGGGATTGTCAGGGGGCACACAGCACGCCCAGCTCCCGGGACACAAGTCATTAGGGGATGATAAGAAACTTCTCCGGAATCGTGCCTATCTAGACGTGCCTATCTGGACGTGCCCAACTCGCCATTGTTATCAGTCAGGCTATAACTATCCCCACTCCTCCCTCCATTCGACAAGCCTAGAATCTGATATCGCCGGCGACTTGGAGATAGGGAGCGATCGGTGACGCGTATTTCCGCCCGCCGAGCAAGCGTCAGTCAGCACGGCGGACCTTATGACACCACGATAGCAGCCCCGGCGGCCTCTGCGGCGGTTTCGGGATCAAGACGCGCCGCTCGGAGCATTCGCGGCTTTGAAGGCGCCGCCCGCGCGGATCTTCTCTGCGAATTGAACGAAGGCTGGGCCGACAACGTCGGGCTTCTCAAACATCGGCGCGTGTCCCGCCCCATGCACCTCTATCTTCTCCACATCGGAGAAGTTCGACGCCACCCACTCCGCCTCCGCCAGCGGGTCGTTCCAGTCCGGGTCGGCGTCGCCGATAACCACAAGAACCGGGGCCTTGACCTGGCCGATCCACGGCGCGACGACGGAGTGGTCGGCGGCGGACGAGGCGTGGAACGCCTCCCAGCGCCCGGGGCGCGTTAGCAGCTCTGTCGAGTGGGCTGCGCGCTCGCCCGCCTTGTCGCCGAGGCCCGGCCACATCTTGGCGGCGTAGGTGCGCCAGAACAACGGGCCCCACGGCCGCAAGAACGCGGCATACAGGACGCAGCGCATCACCGAGCCGACGCCGTTGCGGAGGAAGGGCCCCAAGAGGACGAGGCCGGCGACATTGTCGGGGTGGCGCCCCGCCGCGATGACGGCGGCCGCGGCGGACATCGAGGCGCCCGCCAGCACGGCGGGGCCGCCGCCGAGCTCGCCGATCACGGTAAGAAAATCGTCGGCGGTTGCTTCGTCGCCGTAGCGATTGAAGCGCGCCGAGCTGTCGCCGTGTCCGCGGAGGTCGACGCGGGCGACGCGAAATCCGGAGGCCACGAGCTGCGCGGCGACCGGCGCGTATGCGTCGCGGGTGTCGCCCAGACCCGGCGAGCAGACGATGAGAGGCCCCTCACCCTCGACTTCCACCGCGAGCTTGCCCCCGTCAGTGTCGATGAAGCTGACTGTCATGGCCGGAACCGAATGATTATCGACAAATGGCGTCGCGATTAATCGAAAACCACTAGCTTGTTGAGTTGATCGAGCTGACACCTGCTCTAGCACGATGATGGCTCCTTGATACTGCTAAACACAAGTAGGAGGGGAAATCGTAATGTTCTGATCCCGTCAGAGATGGCGCCGCCTCAATTCTTCTTGGCCCAACTTACCTCAGTAAAGGGTCCAACCACCACAGACAAAGAAATGGTGGCTGCTGCGAGTAAGCCGCCTGCGCTAACAAGTAGGGATGGGATTCCCACGGCATTGGCTACAGGGTGGTCGTACAGGAACGAAGGATGCTGCGGATGTGTCTGCTGGCTTGCACGTTGGCATCACATCCAAATAATCATTGGTTCCTTTTGTCGCAAAACCGTTGACGCGAGGGCGTTAGAGACTGATCGCAGACAGCAGACCTTTCTCGACGTGATGTTTTGGCTGATCAAAGGCGGATGGCGCAGTTCTTGTAAGCCGTCCGAACGCGACGGATTCGGTGGCATGATTCTAACTTCGTTTAGAACGTGGGCTAGGCTGCTGCCTACCTATCCACGCCACCATATTCCATTTCACCCTCTATCTTCTTCAATATATCATTAATGAATACAGCACCACAGAACTTGCCATTTGTTAAGGAGTAGACCTCGCTCACTTGATGCACATTCAGGCAGATGACGCCTTCAGTGGAGGCAAGTTCTATTGACGTTTAACGCCATAATATGCCTAGGAGCCGGGCTCCTTGACAGACAAGCAGCGGTCACCTAAACTCCTGGTTCAAAGGCGCTCCGTCTGTAACTAGAGCAAAGCAACCGGAGATTTACAGTTGGGAAGGATTATAGGACATTTTAAGGTGCCTGCAATTGAGGAGATAGTGAAGAGCGTTGAATTTCTCTTTGAGATCTCAAGGAGAGAGTCACTTGAAACCGTTGCTCACAACGCGTGTCGTAAAGAGTGCTGAACCGACGAGCCTCCTTCCACGGCACACCCTCGCTCAGGAGCACTACTATGCGGACTTGATAATGGACAGTGGGAGCAGGCAGTAAGCATAACAATAAGGATGAAGTAGTTCTAAATGAAGCCTTCATCACTCGCGCCAGGGGTAAGAAGTGCCAGGTAGACGTTCAGATGCTTCGTAATTTGACAACTATTGCACATCCAGACTGGGACCGCCACCAGAAAAGACTTTAAGTAGCAGCCGTTAGATGGTTTCTTTGAGAAATTGACGAAACTATTTCTTCAAGAGGTTTATAGCAGTAGCGTGACAATGTCCTTATTGCTGTAGGATACCTCTAAGGTAACAGCTGAATATTTTCCTTCCTACTCCCTAACTTTGCAACCCGGCTGTTTCAGATGCTAGTTATGAGAGATACATGATCATAACGGAAGGCTCTTCAGGGACTTGTCATTCTGCCTTAAACCCGGCCACTCAGATCCATGTCCAGGTCAGATATCTCTCCATCGACGGAAGCTTGGATACTAGAGACTCTCCCAGTAACTTCTGTTGAACCTGACCAGTCCATTCCTGACATGCCGACAGTCGTCCGCGTCTCTTGACTTGCGGGGATAGTCATTATAAGTTATGAGTTTCGCACTTCATATAGCCCGGTGAACCGTTGAGGATATGCACAGATTTCTCGTACCCCGTTCGCGCGTCCTCGACTGTGTGAGAGAGTCTAAAGCTTAACATACCCACCGCCGCCGTCGCGAGCGACGTAAGTACAAGACGTCTCATCTCAGAAACGCCTCTTCAGAGTCGGCTGGTGAAGTTCACTAGACTCGTCTCTTGCCGTTGACGCAGGCTTGATACGTCGTATTTCTGAACGAAGCCCTCCAGAGCCATCACAGATAGCGTTACTCGCCGCGCTGCCTTTGTCATTGATCGTCCCTTATGATAGAGTCGTGGAGGAGGCGTTGATGCTGAACGACGTGCTATGGAGCGTAGTCCAGGTCGTCTCAACCGCCATTGAGCTCCATGGGCTGCACCAAACCAAGCGGCTCCAAGCTAGCCTGGTCAAAGATCTGCCACGAGTAGTCTAGGCTGCGACTCATGGCTAACCCCATGGGGTCGTTCAGGGCCGAGGGGCTCGGGGTCTGCACGCCCTGGATGCTCTGCTCCAGGCGGGCGATGAGCTTGTCGCGCAGGCTCGGCTTGGGCTCGTTCGTCAGCCGGAGCTTATCGAGGTGGATGCGGATGTTGCGGAGATCTAGCGAGGAAGAGTGTTAGTGGTGTCCCCGGTATGTCGTCGACCAAATCTGCCGCCGCAAGACTTACCATCCGGCTCGGATGCGCCGCCCTCGATCCCCTGGATAACGATGAGCGCCGCCCAGGTGATCATCACGAGGTCCCAGTTGGACCAAATGGAATTATCATTTAGGTGGAGCTTAAGCGTCGCGCGGGCTGAGAGCAACAGCTCGTACTGCTCCTCTGGCGTGATGCTGTTGGAGTAGAGGTTGCAGCCTCTTGCGGGATGGTATATGGACAAGACGACCAGCCTGTGGAGCACGTATTGGCGGAACACCAGGCCGCGGTCTTCCTCCGTGTCCTCCTCGGCCTTGCTGAACTCGACGAGCCACTCGTCCAGCTGCCTGGCCCAATCTCGCAGGACGGCCGCGTCAATCGCAGTGAAGGGGAAGGTGGAGAGCGATGTCTCGGGCGGATAGCCCGTGAAGCATGACCAGATGGTAGGCAAGCCACGACCGGTGAAGTGCGTGAGGCCAGTGTGCATCATCCGGGACAGGCGGTATAGCTGATCACGGTGTGACACCTGAAGCATGGGCAGGGGTGGCTCAAGCGGGATGACAGGACAAGATAGATGGAGAGAAGCGTGTTCTAGATCGACAATCTGCACTCCCGTAAACAGTTTTCGCCAGTCTCGCGATTTCTCGTCGATATGTGGAGGGCAGTGCTCGAGAATCAGGCGGTACGCTATGGAGATCCACACTCCAGTCTCCGGAACATTTGCCTCCATGAGGAGGCCGGCCAGGACAAGACCCAAGACAGTCTGGAAAGCCCACTCTTCGGAGTGAGGGTCGTCGGCCGGGCGGCCAATCTCGCTATTCGGAATACTCAGTTGCCCAATGGCGTTGAACAACACTGTGAGGTAGTAAGGCGCCAGCTCCGACATCTCAGGGGCTCCGCGCGAGCTCGAGCAGCAGAGAATAGAAGCCAGAAGCAGCGGCCGCGGGGAGGAGAAAGTCTGCCGCTTGGGAAGGAAATGCAAACCGGGCATTGCATCGTGAAATGTCAGCCACAGATGCTTGATGGTGCTCTTGCGCCATATGACGGGATCTACAGAGGCAGTCGGTGTGATGCGCTCCAAACAGGCTACGGCATCCCACAGAGAGCGAAGGGCACGACTGTCCTCAGGCAGCTCTTCATCCCCTGGGGCATCTCCCCTGCTAGTGACCGAATCGGAGGTTGCATGGTCATCAGCCCTGGGCAAGCCAAGATAATCCTCGATTATCTTAAGCCTCCGCAGGACGTCCTTGTTGAACTCGACGCTGGCGGGATTCGTCACGGGCGCAGGCAAGATGACTTGCGCAGCATTCGCCCGAGGCACAAATATGCACGGGACACCGGAGCGTTGGCACCGGCGACAGACGTTTCCGTTGTCGATCCGGCATTTCATCTTCTGCCTCCGGCAGTTGACTATGGGCGCGTGAGCATCAGCCTGTAATCATGGCTGGGCAGCTGGGAGCCTCCCGGTGGAGAGTCCCGGTGGATGGTGCACTGACTGCATGCCTTGCGTGCTTTGGGCTCGGCCATCTCCTGGCTTTGCGGGCCAAGCTCACTGCTGTCCGGCGACATTAGGCCGGCTGGGTGCCCCGGATTCCCGGAGGCGAGACCAAGCTGAGGCGACGAGACTCGGAGAGAGAGCCAAGGAAGCGCACGGGCGAATTGGAGCGTCGTAAGATGGGCACTGCGTACTACGAAGGACGTACGTAAACACAGCCCGGCTGGCTGGCTGGCTGGCTGTGTGGACTGTGGACTGTTTGAAGAGGAGAGAAGTCGAGGTCGGCAATCCCGGCGCAGGGTCGGCGGGGTATCAAATAGGAGACCGGTGATTGCTTACGAGCACCAGGACCCAAAGGTACTGCGGGGTACTGTTCTCTCCTCTGAAGCACCATATGGTACTTCTGAGTACAGTTTGGCCCTGGTTTTTTAATCTACAGACGTAGTGCATGTAAACGCCCGGCATCTTCCTCTCCTTTCTCCTCTGCCCCTGATAATCAACACCAACGACTCCTGACTGTTCTTCTTCCGTCAGCCCTCTTCACTCCAACGACAATGTTGTTGAGGTGAGGACCTACGGAGCACAGAATACGACTCCGCGACCGAACAGTCGATTACCTCGTATAATTACTTGATTTATCGGATTAGCGTGCTCTTTATCATGCGGGATTGTCATGACCCGGCCGCCTTCGGCGATCCAAGGTCATATTGCCGGGCTTCACCGATGGCTACTATGGAAGCATTGCCGGCTGCTTGCTAACCGCCCCGTCTTGTAGCTTTGCCTTGTCTTTGGACGGCACGGCCGCGAGAGTTACTTTTACTGTCTCATTACGTCTTCCGGATGGCACCGGAAATCGTGGATCTTCCGCTTCATTTCTTCCCATTTAGCGGCTGAAGAGTCCGTTTAATCCCTTCGAGTTCCGTCTTCCATCCCCCTCGGGTCCCATCATGCTGCTTGTGGCTTCGCTCGGCGCTGTCTCTCGACAACGCTTCTCTCCCTCTCCCGACCCCCACGCAACCCCCATCTTTCACCTCCGGCCATGTCGCCCGGCCTGCTAGCACATGCTGAGCAGGTCGCCCAGGAGTTCGACTTTGACCCTGACAATGTCAGCAGGGCAGCGCATCACTTCCTTGCCCAGATGAGTGAGGGACGACAATTCGCCTGGTGAAGAATCACGGCTGACATTATAGCACAGGACAAGCACTGGGCCACAACAGCGCGATCCAGATACCGTCGTACGTGACGAAGGTGCCGACGGGGCACGAGAAGGGCGTCTTCCTCGCCGTCGACCTGGGGGGCACCAACTGCCGAGTATGCTGGGTCCAGTTCCACGGTGATTCTACCTACACGGTGGTCGAGACCAAGCACATAGTCCCAAGAGAACTCCGAGTGAACCCCAGCCACAAGCCGCTATTCAGGTTCATCGCCGAGAAGATTAGAGACTTCCTGCAAAAGCATGCCGAGCTGGGCGACACGAAGTGCGACGAGGGGGTTACGCTCCCGACGGATCTGAACGGCGAGAGCTACTGGAAGCTGGGCTTCACATTCAGCTTCACCTTCGAGCAGGACTCCCTTGCGCACGGGAGCATGATACAGTGGGACAAGGGGTGGGACATACCGGACGCCCTGGGGCGGGACCCGTGCGCGATGCTCCAGACCGCCATTGACGAGCTGACCCTCCCGGTGCGCGTGGCCGCCCTGACAAACGATAGCGTCGGCACGCTGATGACGAGGTCGTATACCTCTGGTTCACCGACGTTAGTGGGGGCGATCTTCGGGACGGGCACGAACGCTGCGTACGCGGAGCGCTTGTCCAACGTGACGAAGTTGCACGACCGAGAAGCTTTCAGCTCTCCCGGTCGAGACGACTTGATGGTGCTGAACACGGAGTGGGGAGGTCTCGACTCGGAGAAGGAGGTCCTGCCAACGACAAGATACGATGACATGTTGGATCTGGAATCGACCAATCCAAAGAGCCAGCTGCTGGAGAAACGAGTATCTGGCCTCTATCTGGGAGAGCTACTGCGGCTGGTGATCCTGCAGCTCCTCGAGGCCAACCTATTCGACATGGTCCTGGACGAGGACTCCCCCGTCACCACCCCGGAGTCAATTGACAGCTCGTTCCTCTCGCACGTCGCTGGAGATAGAAGCCAGAGCCTGGAGAAGGCGGTCTTGCATATAGCACAGGCTCTCAGAGCACGCGACGTCTCTGCAGGCGACGCCCGCGCAATCCGCGTCATATCTATGGCTATTGCACGGCGCGGCGCGCGGCTCGCAGGCGCCGCCCTGGCCGCTATCATTTTGCAGTCCGGCCGGCTGGAGGTGGAGCACCCGCCGCCAAAGTCCCGGGTCGTCGCATACCAAGAACATGAGCTCAAATCGCCGACTTCCGAGAGTGGAAGCTTTGGATTCTTCTCGAAACCCCTCTCTCATCTCAGGCGGCTCATACGAGGACTGTTGAGACGCCTTGGGCTTGACAGGCTGTCGTGCTTGAATCCTCCGCCGCACGCACCTCTTGTAGCAGATACAGCAGTCCCTGGAGAGGACGTGATCGACATAGGTGTAGATGGGTCACTCATCGAGTTCTACCCCGGCTTCGAAGAGGACATCCGGGGAGCACTCAGGGAGGTCCCGGAGATCGGGGTCGAGGGGGAGCGCAGGGTCAGGATAGGGCCTGCGAAGAACGGTTCCAGCGTAGGGGCGGCTCTTGTAGCACAATCAGCATCATTGTAGGCATAGCGTAGAAATCAGAGATAGAATAATAAAGCATTCTGCCAAGAAATACTCAAGGCGAAGTCAGCAGCAAGGAAACGAGGACCAGTACACACTGTCGATTGATCGAGATGTTCCAGATGTCAGTCTTTCCTTCCGTCGATTTCTGTACCTCTATGAACCGGAAGACGAACGATTATAGCTTCAGGGTCTTGTGAAAACTTCAAGAGTAGAGGTCATAGATTTGAAGAGTCACGGCTCTGATTGAGGTGTGAGATAGAAGTCTTCAGACAGGGAGAAAACTTCAGGCATGAGGTGAAAAATGAATCGTGTTACACATGACCAGGTATCAAATACGCGTGACTCGGAGTCACAGTCTACTACTGAGCATCATAGCCTCTAACTTCCAGGCGCTTAAAGAACACTCTAGGACCATATTAAAGAGCTTGTCTACCCACCTCCTTACTGCTCCGTCTCGATCATCGGGTCGAGGACATATCCCCTGAACTTCCTCGATGGCACCTTCTTCGCGAACAGCAGGTCCAGCTCCTCGTACGTGCGGCCCATCGTCTCGGGAACCCGGAAGTACGCCCAGACCAGGCACAGCCCCGCGAGCCCGCCGAAGAAGAAGCCCAGCTTGCCCTGCATGTTGGCCTGGTCCGGGTTGATCATGTAGGGGATGGCGACGGTCATGACGATGCCCAGGACACCCTGGGCGGCGGTGGCGACGGCGATGGTCTTGGAGCGCACGCGCGTGGCTGAACACTCGCCGATGATGACGAAGCAAACGGGGCCGATGGACAGGTCGTAGATGCCGTTCCAGATGATCATCAGCACCGACTCGGTCCAGATGGCGCCCGAGGGTCGGCCCGGCACGCAGTCCAGGATGCCGATGACGAGCTGCAGCACGACGAGCACGGCCAGGCCGT
This sequence comes from Pleurostoma richardsiae, assembly GCA_030052745.1. Lineage (NCBI taxonomy): Eukaryota > Fungi > Ascomycota > Sordariomycetes > Calosphaeriales > Pleurostomataceae > Pleurostoma > Pleurostoma richardsiae. The sequence goes on from JANBVO010000037.1 coordinate 153,421, forward strand.
AGTTGTAGAGGGTGCGCCGGCCGAAGCGGACGATGAGGGCCCAGGAGATCAGGGTGCCGACGAAGCCGACAGCTGGGAGATTGATGTCAGTTCGGTCTGCACCGAGGAGTATTTCGTTCTCCAAACTTACCCAAGAAGCCAATGGCCATGTTGAAGGCCTGGTCGGTGGGCAAGCCTGCCTGCTGGAAGAAGTAGGTGCCGTAGTTGATCAGGTAGATACCGCTGAGGACCTGCGTGCAGTACACGCCGATTGAGATCTCCGACCGCCGCAGGTTATCCCCCTTGAAGCAGTCCCAGTATGTGCTTCCGGCCTCGAGCTCCGCCTCGAGACGGTCGGTCTCGATGATGACGGCCAGCGTGGCGCTGACGTTGACCTTGCTCGAAGCCAACCGGCGCAGCGACTTCTCGGCATCCTCGAAGCGCTCCTTGCGCACGAGCCACCAGGGGCTCTCGGGGATGAAGAACATGCCCGGGATGAGGACGGCGACCCACACCCACTGGATGGCGAAGGGCAGCGAGTAGGCCCAGTGCGTGTCGAGCTTCTGCGTGCCCGCCGTGACGCCGTTGCCGATCAGCTGGCCGATGACGAAGCACAGGTTCACGAAGGAGGTCAGGTGGCCGCGGATGGCCATGGGGCAGACCTCGGAGGCGTAGGCCGGGGCGATGACGACGTAGATGCCGAGCACGAGGCCGCCGAGGAGCTCGCCGACTAGCAGCACGGCGAGTGACCGCGCGAAGAACTGGATGAAGACCAGGCTGCCGGTGAGGGCAACGCACGCCGCGAAGGTGCGCTTCCGCCCGAACCAATCCATGGGATACGCGCCGAAGAGCGCGCCTACGACCTGACCGACCGGGTTGCCCATCGACAGGCCGGTCTGCCAGGGGGCACTGATGATATACTTGAGCCTCGTTAGCAATTCGAGAATGGACAGCAGCCAGTGGTCGGGAATGGTGCTTACTCCTCCATCGTACAGGTATCCAAAATCCCGCTGGAACTGGGGGATGGCGTAGAGGTTGCCCAGTAGCTGGGGGTCGAATGCAAGCATGATGACGCCGATGGACACGAACGCAGACCAGGCAATGGCGGTGGGGTACAGCTTGACGGCCTCCCAGAAGCCCATCTCGTGCTCGAGCTGGATGGCCTCGCCGGCCGACGCGTCGACGATGCCATTCTTAGTGTCAGGCGCCGGCAGCGTCTTGGCCGTCGTCTCCTTCTTGAGGTCCTCAGACATCTCGTTCGCCCGGTTGCTCAACCACAGCACTACAGGCGTTGATACTGGAGGTGTGGGGATTGGAGAGGTTCCCGCTCTGTCGGCTCTGTCACAAAGGCTGGAGCTGTGCTTGTTGGTCGTATCGGCGCGCCGTGCCCTCTGCCGGGGTCGAGGGATGCTGCCAGTATTTTATGCCCTCTCAGTGGAGAAGCAGCCCGCGGGCACACGGGCGGGCGGGCTTATCCTCCTGCTGATATCGGTCATGGCCTGACCCTTGGTGATAGGCTTGACATCGGCGATGCAACAACGGCCCTGGGATCCCGGTAAACTCATTTGCGGGGAAGGGGATCGCCACGCGATCGATTGCCCGGCTCTGGATCGTTTGGGCAACTCCACCCTGGCGATAGTGCCAGTCCACCAACCAAGCCGTTGCAGTTTATCTTTTGCCGGCTTTCACCGGTCGTTCTATCTACTGCCTGTCCAGCGCTTGATCAACCGACCGCGGCAAAGTTTCCCGCAGAGAGCCGGTGCTCAGATTACCAATGTATGTCTCGCAGCCCGACACCTGACTAGCCACTGGTTCGTTAAGCTTTGCGGGCCGATACAGAACTGAATGGCGCCGGCAGTTATCGTCTACTTGAGTCGGGACCGGTGATGCCGGGACCCTCCCGGTGGTTGCACTCCGGTCCCGTAGGCCGCGCCGATATCCAAGCCATGCTTTTCCGGCCCGCTCCTGATTACCTTAGAGATGACCAGATACGATGTGGTCATAGTCTGCCCGAAATCAAGTCAAGCCATTGATATGGCAGCTTCTTCTCATCTCATGATAAGAATGACGGGACTGCGATATGCAACCTTCGATCCGCATGCCCTCACTAGGCGGGTATCAACGTGTGCATATGGAGTTATTCGTACCTCTCTTGCCTTCGTTAACTCAAATACGTAGAACTTGACATACAAACAGTAGGTGAAGTTCTACAAATTTCAGGCGCGTCGGTTGACATTAAGGCTTAAAATATTGAAGGGAACTCGAACAGGAGGCTCTTGGAGGGCAAGAGAGGCAAAAAAAAAAAAAAGACCACTTGGCCTTCCTGGCCCGGTCCTCGTCGGCTACTGCGCCCCCAGGCCTTTCGGTCGGTCCCTTCGGAGGGCTCCCGGGTACTTCTTTGCGGCTGGTGCCTCCTCCCCTTCATGCGTCATGAGGGCAAGTACGGAGGGGAGCCGTGTTTGAGGATCATACGATGAAAGCTGGATGCATTGTAGGTATACGAATGGCTGACGCCAGTTGCCGCTGCCCTACTACCTCCCTAGCTACCTTACCTGTTGGGATCTTCACTACCTCGTTAACTTACTACGGTGCGGACGGCTCTGAAAGCAGATATCAGACGACCTTTGTGAGTGCCTGAGGCGAGAGGTCTGCTTGTTATCGAGAATATCGCTGTACTATGCTGAGCATGGACTAAGCTGCACCCGACAGCCATTCCGATGGCAAGTTGGCATGAGATCGCTTCCGCTTGCTGCACCTCAGTGAAGCCATCTCTCTCTCTCTGCTACTCGTTCCTGGGTCAGTCCGCCAGCGCGCGCGAGCCTTGACTCGGCTACCGAGCCGGAAGTGCAGCCCCGGCCTTCCCTTCCCGCGTGACTCCATTATGACTCCGCGGTCTCCGGCTTGCGACCATACACAACAGTTCTAGAGGTGCACCGTGTCAGTTATCCACAGAGCCCACTGCCGCGAAGCCTCACTCAGGAGAAAAGGGGGGGAACTCACGTCGCGATCCATCCACAATTACTCTTCTTCTTCACCTCCGCCCTCATCCTCGCCGTGAACACCAGCACCTCCTCGGCGCTCCAGCCCATCACCGTCGTGAACAGCAGCATCCCGAATCCCTCCATGCTCTGGTCCAGCATCGACAGCAGCAGCAGGCCCGCCCGCTGCAGCGCCGGGTCGCGCGGCCAGGCGTGGCACGGCACCTTGAGCTTGACCTCGGTCACGTCGACGAAGCCCGCGGCGGCCATGGTGTCGCGCATGGTGTGCCCGCACGAGATGGCGAAGGTGCGGCCCATCTTCTCGCCCGCCTCGTAGTACATCCGGCCCCACTCGTTGAAGATGTGGTCCTCGGGGAAGTCCCGGTGGTCCGACTGCACCTTGACGTCCATCTCCAGGTCCTGCAGCCACCCGCCGGGCTTGAGGTGCTTGTAGGCCCGGCGGTAGAGGGCCTCCCAGTCCGGGATGCTGCCTGTGAGGTGGGAGGTTTAGTGGCCTGCCATGTCCATGTTACCGAATCTGGTGGAAGGCTTATAAGGGGGTACGCACCATAGAGAGCGCGGAAGTGGACGAAATCGAAGTGGTTCTCCGGCCAAGTCCAGTCCAGGAGGCAGTCGTCGATCTGGAAAAACACGTTGGGCGGCACCCACGCCGGCTGTATCGGGCTGAGGTCTGTCCCGATCACTTCGGCGCTCGGAAACATGTCTCCAAAATCTCTGCGCGCTGCTATCAGCTTCTGCTACCGGACACCATATCCCCCCACTCAACTCTGGCACAAAGTGTCCTCGAATCTACTCACATAGCCCATATTCCGGTGCCGGTCCCCACGTCCAGCACCCGCTGGGGATTGTCACCGATCGGTGCGAGAAACAGCTTGTTGTCCATCACCATCAGCAGACAATTATGTAGTAAATCCAGGCCTTCATTCTGCTGCTCGTCGTTGGGTGCCCAGTACTCGGAAGTCTTGGGTGCGTTGTACGTCCGCCCGTGGAGGGTGCGATATGCGAAAATGCTCTCCGTCAGGGAGCTAGTCGAGGACCGGCTGCGCAGTGTATGTGATATAAGCTTGAGGCTCCCTTTTGTGAAGGCAGGGTTGGAGTGTCCAGGCGTACCTATCGCCACTGATCGCCGAGTCGGCATCGTCGTTGTCCCGGAGGTCGTCATCCTGGAAGTGAATGCACATGTTAGCCGCCGGCGCATTGGCTATGCAGAACACAGGAGCTGCGCACTGCTTGGATGGTGCCTTCCTCTCCCACCTGTGCCGCCTCGATCGGTGAACGGGGAGATTTGGGCGACGCGGACTTTGGCGAAGCTGTCTTTGGTGATGGAGCCTTCGGGGAGGGCGCCTTCGGCGAGGCGGCCTTCGGAGAAGGCGCTTTTGCAGGCGCCGCCGGTGCGTCGGCCATGGCGGGGACGTTTCGGACGGACTTGCGCGGCCCAGGTACCGCAAGGCGTAATCTATATGCGTCTGACAAGGAGAGAAGAGGAGTCTTACACCCAGAAAAGCTCTACGATGGCGGCTGTGTCTCTCGTCAGCAAATCCGGAGGTGCTTAGAAGACTCGGACAGCACTGCAGGTCCAAGTGACACCGCGCCGCCTGTCGCGGAACATGAGAATTCGACATCGGCATTGGCACGCGCGACGGCTTGTCTCCTGATAAGCTGCCTCCTGCAGTGGATCAAGGCCAGAACGCGCCCCTGCGGAGGAAATGATACATCAGAAGAGCAGGCGTGGGGTGGTGATCCAATCATGACCAGAAGGGCGTCGTATCCGGTGGAGACGGACTCCAGTGACCATGGCGGTAAGTGAAGGGAATAACATGGGAATCAACTTGGAAGTAGATCACCGGAACGGCTTGCGAAAGGCCATGGAACATAGAAGTATAGACGTTTATAGTCTCTATTGTGGGCTCTCAATGACACCAGCCATGGCCTCCACAACATGTAGCCATATAGGCGTACAGCTACTGACCGAAGACCCTGGCCGGAAAGGAGCAATCCAGAAGAACACTTCTCTGCGAAATAAACACAGAATAGCAATGCTAAGGGGGCACAGCAGATATTCCAAGCAACCGAAGATGATGATAGACTGAAGTCAGAGAGGAGCAAACAGATCCGGCACCGCAGAACGCTGCTCCTCCTCTCCCTCCTCATTCAGTGCTCGCACAGGTTATACTCCTCGAAGTTACTCTCAACAGCACTGACCATGCGCGTCCTCTCCTGCATCAGCTCCAGCCGCAGCTTCTTAGCTTCCTCCAGGCCCATCGGGAAGTCCTTGACGTCCTCCGTGATCATGTTGATGATCTCTCCCGGCAGCTTCCCGAAGTCGACCTTGTGCACGCTCTTCTCCGCCCACCAGTCGTGCTGCTGCGGCGGCACGTTGCGCGTCGAGCACACGCGGTAGTGCGGGTCGACGAGCCACAGGACGACGAAACGGCGGTGGCCGGGCCTGGCCGGGTCGGCGAGGCGGAACTGCCCGACGCGGTGCTGGAGCGTGTTGGGGAAGACGAGCAGGCGGCCCTGCGGCGTGGCGACGCTGCCGAGGTCCTGGACGGCGGGCTCGTCGCGCATGCTGCTTGTGCCGAAGATGTCCGCCAGCGGCTGGTGCTCGTCCTGCTCGTAGACGAGCTCCTCGTCCTCCAGGGACGCCTCCTGCCGGAAGGTCAGCCGCGACTCGGTCACGTTGTCCACGTCGTAGTAGTAGATGGCCGTCGCGGCGATGTGCTCGTTCAGCATGCCCTCGACGTGCCAGCTGCCGCCCGCGTACTCGGGCTTCTCCGGCGTCAGCTCAATGGAGGCCAGCTTGACGATGACCTGCAGGCCGCGCGCGCGGAACTCGTCCTCGATGGCCACGTTGTAGAACTCGAAGGGCCGGTCCTGGTACGGAACGCCCCAGCCCGGGCCCTCGTTCTTCATCACCGTCTTGACGCTGCCCTGCTTCCACTCCTCGTACGTCTGGCCCGGCTCCGGGTGGCGGAGCTGGCGGATACGCTTCCACTTGCGTTCCAGGGCGCCGTTCAACTCGTAGTTGAACAAGTATTTCCTGTCCTTGGGGCCGTCGCTGATCCTCTGAAGCCGGCGAAGGAGCTGCGAGCCGACCGGCTCCCCCTCTGCCGCCTCACCGAGATCCTCGTCTTCCTCTTCCTCCTCTTCGTCGTCGTGCTCCTCCTCCTCGTACCCCGGTCTGTCGGGCTGCGACAGATACGCCTTGACCTTCTCGAAGAATTCGGGGAACTTCTCGTCATGAACGCTGTGGGGAAGATTGGAGTATTTAGCCCAGTCGGGGAGTTCCGGATCCATCTCGGCGCCGAACGTGTGGATGCGCAACGGGGTGCGACCGGTGTCGCCCTTGACGAGGACGTCGTTCCACAGGGGGATGGACAGCCCGACCATCTTCTCGATAGTGCGGTACAGGCTGGTGTGCTTCTCCGGGTGTAGGTTGTTGACGTAGGACGCGATCCGCACGTCAGTGCCCTTGTCGCCGGTGAACTCGACGTCGCAGGGCAGCCACTGGAACCGGCGCGACCAGAACTCAGACTCGGGCCCCGTCACGAGCGCCACGTCGCCCTGGCCGACGGACGCGAAGATATTGTCGAGGTCGACCTGCCCGCCCTGGGACAGCACGCGCGTCCTGCCGTACACGAGCGGGAACAGCGAGGGGTGCACGAGGTTCAGCACCTGGTCGTTGGACCCGGGATGGTAGTCCTTCTCCTCGTCCGGCACGGCCAGCAGCGGGGCCACGCCCTCGAGCAGCTCGTCGCGCAGCTCCTTGGAGACCAGCACGTCGGACTTGACGCAGCGGCTGGCCGAGTCATAGCTGAAGGTCTTTCCGGTCTCCTCGAAGAGCTTGGCCTTGTCCCGCAGCTCGGTGATGCACCAGTCAAAGGCGTTATCGCTGATGAGCGGCATGGCGGTAGCCTCGGCGTGCCACTTGGCGACGATGGCGTCGTCGAAGACCTTGACGTGCCAGTTGGGCTTGTCGGTCAGGGCGTCCATGAGGCGCAGCATGGCGGCCTCGCGGACGGTCAGGCGCGGCCCGCGGAAATCGTTGACGCCGTGGGCGAAGCGCTCTCCGCCCATGTCGCCCCGCCTGCCCGGGGTCCGGTCCATCTCGAAGTTGACGGGCTTGCCGAAGCCTGGCACGCAGATGGGGCCGTTGCCGGAGTTGTCGAACTCGGCAACGGAGTCGGCGGCGGCAGATGATGGTGCCATCGCCGCAGTTGATATAGCAGCCGATGCAGGAGAGCGGAGGAAAGATCTCAGTGAAGGAATAAAGACGAACGACAGTAGTTTAGAAGGGTTTGGAGCAGAGCTCAACACGCAGATAGATGGAGCAACGTTGATATGCGCTCTTCTTCCTTGGATCTTCGTGAGACCGACGGCGACGGACCTGAGATGGCTTCTCATGAGGAAGAGTTGCCTTCAAGCAGAGGAACATCAGGGCTAGCCAGGCCTTTAAGTAAACGTCCGTCACACTCGTCGTCGTCGTCGTCGTCTTCTCTTCAACTCTTTGTTCCCACAAATCGCCTGGTGAAGCCGCGCTCCGGCGTTGCTCTAGCGTTGCTGGAAACGCGACCGGTGCCTGCACTGCCTGCGAGCGTTGCACCCAACTGGCTCGAGCTTCACCCGCCGTTTGACGCTTGCGGTTCAGCTGCAGGCGCCGGGCGGCTTGGCCCCCCGCTGGTGCCTGAATATGCCTTGAAGAACCCCGTCAGGGTCCAGCGGGAAATGGGGAAATCTGCCTGGCTGTGCCTGGAATCGCGTCTTCTTGACTCAGAAGTCAGTTCCCCCACCATTTCTTCTCTTGCCCCGTGATTCTTCGAACTCGGCTCTGGTTGAATGGAGGTCGCCTATTTTCATGTATATGTAGGGGTCATGTTATATCGTTATTATTTACAAACCCCAGCAGTGTCTAACGGGGCTCGATAAGCCTCGTAGGCAAGAAGATAAGAAGCTGTAAGATTGGTAAATCGCAGTCCAGGTTCACACACCTCATCAGTGAGATGCACCCATCATGGAAGGTTAATATCACCACCCCCATAGCCAACTTGCTACCAAAGGTTGGCCAGTGTACCAGTACATATACCCTACCTTGCGCACTGACCGACCTCCTAGAACACCTAGAGCACCAGGGAAAAGAAGAACGATGATGTCAAGTAGTCAGTGGGAAACCCGCCGTTACATCTGCTAGATGCACGCCGTGAAGGTCAGGGCTCGTACCAGAGGTAGTTCCTTCGCCAATTCTATCACAATATTGTAGTTCGCCCTAGAGACTGCATGCTGACAGCCTGAATGGGTGCCATCATTGGTCTTGACTACACAGCTTCGGCCTTGGAGAGGCACAGCACGGCCGGTTGAGTCACTGCTGGAATTATATCAGTATGAGGAGAATGTAGGTATATATGGTTAGATGTTGTCCACATCGTGTCATCATCACCGGGCCTGTTCAAGACAAAGCCATCAGGACTCAAAGCTCTATAAATACATAATGGAGTCCTCAGAAGAATCATGTCCAAGCATCACCCTCTTGGTCTTCCAGTCTCTCGTCTTCATCGCCATCTGGGTACCCCTTAACCGCTTCGTCACCCTAAGAGGCCCTATCCCTGGAGCCCGGAGAGTCACTCGACTCAATAGTATCCTCTACTCTCTCGCTAACATTCCCCTTCTCGTTCTCATCCTCTCCCCCTCCCACGACGCCCTGGCTCGGCACCTCTGTCACGCTTCCAAGATCTACGAGTACCTCGACGTGCTCAACGTGTGCGCGCCTCAGGCGTTGTCATTGACCTCCACTTTGCAGTGCACCACCTCACCACGCCGTACCTGACGCACATCCGCGTCTTGCGGCACAGCGAGGGGTGGCGGACCATGGCGACTCTCAATACGTTCCACCACGTGTAGATGTATGCCTACTTCGGCGCATGGACTGCTGCGCGGACGGCGCTGCCGTGGACAGGGTCGGCGCAGCTGGTAGCGGGAATCCTAGTAGAGGGACGGCTGCTGTGGCAGAAGGTGAGAGGAGCGACGGGTGCGATGTGGCCGAATGCCGTGGCTCTATACCTTGGGCTTCTTTATCTCGCTCTCTGGGCTAGGGACCTGAGGATTAGGACTAGAGCGGAGCGCAACGAGGAAAAGGACTTGTAGAGAGACTGGCTGGCTACTTGTTTGCGACATGAGACATCTTGGCCTTTCTCTCTTCAGGGTGCAAGGACAATTTCTCTGCGGAGTCGGGTCATCAACACCAGAAGAGGAAAGACATACAAAGTGTCTAATGGGTTCTGTACTGACACAATGACCTCACGATCTCCGACTGAAACACAGATACTTCAAACTGACAGTCCCTAGAAGCCCTTGTCAAACCCCTCGATAAGGAGCAGCAGGAGATCCTCCTTGATGATCTGCTCCTTGTTCGCATCCAGTTCTACAATATCCCATCCGCACCAGACAAACCTGGACTGTAGGAACTCCGCCTCTTCTGATGCATCTCCGCGGAGAACTGTCCCGCCAGCTTGCCGTCCGTCATACCGCCTGGCAGATCTTTTGCACCCGTCTTGCCGAACCCGTCCGTCTGTACGCTCCCGGGATAGATACTCACGAACCTGACCTCAAGGTGCTCGAATCGGACGGTCCCGAAGAACCGCAGCTGCGCCATCTTGCTCGCGGGGTACCCCGACCAACCCAACAGCGGGAAGTGGACGTGTGTGTTCATTGTAAAGACGTTCAGGACCACGGCACTCCTGTCTTGCCCCTTGGCTCGTAGGAGCTTCTGCGTGAACACTGCGCTGCCCAGAACATTTGTCTCGAACTGCTTCCATCAGGCCTTCAAATCCTGCTTAACTAACGAGCCACTGTCTGTGAAGTCGATCTCGTTGTTGACCAGGATGTCAGGAGCGCTGAAAGCGTCGAAGGTGGCGGTCATGGCCTCCTCGTCGGCGATCTCAAGGGGCTAAGGGCAGAAAAGTCAAAGGGCTATAGGATTGCAGCCTGGGATTGCGCTGCAATGTCTATCCTGCTTGCATTCCTGTCGGTGACGCTTGACCTCCCTACCTACCCAGCCGTCATGCAGGGACATCAGTCCATCATCGGAAGGGCTTTTCAACCCTCCGTGGATGCAGCAAGCCTCATGGGGGCTTCCGGCACCGGAAGCCGATGTCCGCCCTGAACTTTCGATGTTAGACGACGACCGGCCCGGCACAGGAGACGCTGCATCACCTTGGAGTTCCGTATGCTTCAATTGGACAATGCTAGAAATTTTGGCCAAGATGATGGGTTCGCTGGGTGCGTCTCGAGTGTGGCGGAATTTCCTCGGGAGATCAACACGCCGGCTAAATTGATGAGGGGAGTAAGGGAATTCAGCCGGGCTTGAAGCTCACCATTCGACGACAACGCACTGAAACTGGGGCTGCACGGGGGTTGAGGATGAAGATAATAAGAGGGGCCCGGACAGGCCTCAGTCGGTCAGTCCGTCGTCCTCACCAGCAAGTGACCAATTCAGGGTGAACCAGCCGGAGAGAAGCAGACAAGATGCCCCTGGTGCGCAACCCGATCCTCCCGGGGTTCAACCCCGACCCATCCATCGTCCGCGTAGGCGAGGATTACTACATCGCGACCTCGACCTTCGAGTGGTACCCGGGCGTGCAGATCCACCACTCCAGGGACCTCGCCAACTGGGAGCTGGTCACGCGGCCCCTGAGCCGCAGGGCACAGCTCGACATGCGCGGCGAGCCCGACAGCTGCGGCGTCTGGGCGCCGTGCCTGACCCACGACGGCTCGCTCTTCTGGCTTGTCTACACCGACGTCAAGCGCAAGGACGGCTCCTTCAAGGACACGCACAACTACATCGTCACCGCGCCGTCCATCGCCGGGCCCTGGTCCGACCCCGTCCACGTCAACTCCTCCGGCTTCGACCCTTCGCTGTTCCACGACCTGGACACCGGCCGCAAGTGGTTCGTCAACATGCTGTGGGACCACACCCACCGGCCGCACCACTTCGCCGGCATCCGCCTGCAGGAGCTCGACGCCGCGACCCGGAAGCTCGTCGGCCCCAGCAAGACCATCTTCCGCGGCACCGACCTCGCCCTCGTCGAGGGCCCGCACCTGTACAGGCGGGGCGGGTGGTATTACCTCCTGACCGCCGAGGGGGGCACCGCCTACGACCACGCCTGCACGCTTGCGCGGTCGCGCGACATCTGGGGCCCCTACGAGACGCACCCGCAGGCGCACGTCCTGACCTCCAAGGACGCGCCGTTCGCGGCGCTGCAGCGCGGCGGTCATGGCGACATCGTCGAGACCCCCGACGGCCGCACCTATCTCGTGCATCTGACCGGCCGGCCCACGACGCAGGAGCGGCGGTGCGTGCTGGGCCGCGAGACGGCCATTCAGGAAGCGTTCTGGGGCGAGGACGGCTGGCTGTACGTCAAGGGGGGGCCAGTGCCGAGCCTGCACGTTGACGTGCCGGGGACGCGCGACGACAGCAAGTACTGGGCGGAGCAGTGGTACACCTTCGGCACGGGGCTGCCCCTGGACTTCCAGTGGCTGCGGACGCCCGAGCCAGAGCGGATCTTCTCGACGTCCGCAACGTCCCCGAGCGGTGGCGATGGAGGAGGCGGCGCGCTGACGCTCTTCGGGCGGGAGTCGATCGGGTCGTGGTTCGAGCAGGCGCTGGTGGCACGGCGGCAGGCGCACTTCAGCTACGACGCCGAGACGGTCGTTGACTTCCGCCCGGCCGACGAGCGGCAGTTCGCGGGGCTGACGGCGTACTACTGCCGGTACAACTTCTTCTACCTGGCCGTGACGGCGGACGCGTCCGGGCGGCGCGAGCTGCTCATCATGCGGTCCGAGGCGTCCTTCCCGGACGGCGACCTGGCGGAGCCGTTCCCGGAGCCGGTGCCGCTGCCCGCGGAGGGAAAGGTCCGGTTGGCGCTGACAATACGCGGCCCGCGGCTGCAGTTCTACTACGGGCTCGAGGGGGAGGGGGAGGCGCTGAGGGAGGTCGGGCCGGTGCTGGACGCGTCGCTGCTGTCGGACGAGTGCGGCGGGCACAAGGCGCACGGGAGCTTCACGGGGGCGTTTGTGGGCGTGGCGTGCTCCGACCTCAACGGCACGGCGCTGCCGGCGACATTTGATTACTTTTTGTACAGGCCGGTTCATGACAAGACGGACAGGTATGAGATATGACAGTAGCCAAGCATGATTGCCGTGTCTCCAAAAAATAAAAAAGAAAGAACAGAAGAGAAAAAAAAAGGAGAGATTCGTCTGCGTGTTCCGAGGTGGTTTCGAACTGAGGGCAAAAAGAACCGCTTTGCGCGACCGGAAAAGTCTTAGTTTTTTTCCTCTGGAAGGCAGCACTATACAGTGCCGCACTACGTGGTTCTTATGGTCCTGCTCCATTGGAAGTTTTCCCCCCTTGGACCTGATACGGGTAGGTTGAGGACTGAAGTTTGGGTGAAAGTGAGGGGGGCCAGGCAGCATGTTACAACACATACTTCCCTACACTAACCCCCTGATATAATGTCGGCGAGTAAACCAGTCCACCTCTACATATCCTCTCTCCTCTGGGGAGGACCGCTGGCCCTCTCGCTCGTCTTCGCATACTAGACTTGATCACCAAATCACGAATGTGGCCGATTTGCCATGCGGCAAACACAAGATGTCGGATTCAGGATGTTCCGAATGGACGAATCGACAAGCAAGGGCAGCAGCACATATCATATCATCCATGTGAAGCTATTTTGAGAACTGTCGTGAGGATAGCTAACGACCTCACAACTGTAGCGGGGATCAGCACAATGTCAAGACAGAAGAGGCCGATTAACTTACATATAGGGGCTGATCAAGATCGTACGTCCCCCCGCAGCTCAGCTGCGGAACCTGCGAGTAGTTGTTTATGAGGTGATGCCGCGTATTCTGTAGAATCTGCGGATACGCTCGTCAGCCAAAGTCATCCTACAGACAGCATGCTTTTCTCCTGGGGCGCCTCACGTTCACATAGCTCTGCTCAGGGTTCTCCCTCATGGTGCCAATGAAAGCCCACGACATCGCCCCCGTAGCAGCCCCCGCGATCGACGTGTCCGCCGACGTCTGGTCGTCCGCGCACCCAGAGAACATCCACACGTCCTTGCCCTCCGTCTCCCAGTGCTCCTCGAAGTTCTCCGGCGCCAGGCCGTCCTCGTCCGCCCCGCCGCCGCCGTTCCGCATGTGGTGCAGGCTGTTGAAGAAGTCCGTAGCGCCGCCGAGCAGCATCTTGGCGTCGCCGACCTTGTCCATGGAGAAGCCGCCCTGGAAGAGGCTCTCGGCGGCTCGCACCAGCCCCGCGCCCTTCTTGAGGGTGTCGACGATGTTGACGTTGCCGTCGGCGTCGGGGCGGAAGACGAATGGGAGCTCGCAGGCGGATCCGGAGTGGCAGCAGTCGAAGAGGATGGTGAGTCTGGCCTGGGGGTGCATGGGCGAGACGAGGGCGCGGTGGAGCTGGAGAGGGTGGTGTTAGCGGCAAGTATCCATGGCCCTATCAACGGACTTCCACGCATGCGTACCGTGCTACTGACTATCTGACCGTTCTCTTGAAAGTCAACAGGGCAGATGGTATCGTCGAACCTGCTTGCTGTCAGATTGGGCCAACTTCAACATTCAATGCAGGCTCGAAGTTCGATGCATACCCGGTTGGCCGGTCGTCGTCGGTGTCCCGCACCTGGCCTCAGGGGGTATTAGTTGTCATTCTGCGCGTAGCATATACCTGGAGACATCTACCTCCGTGACCAGAGTATGACAGCCACACAATGTCTCCCGGCTCGTTATAGCTCGTCAGCCATTTAAAGGCCGCCATCATATTCGCTCCACTGGGCCAGAGCGGAGTGCCTTGGTTCTCCGGCGCATCGGTCATGACGACCGTGTCGTTGGGGTTCGGGGAGAAACCGCGGTCGTTCACCAGGAACTCGCGGACGTTCTCGGCATCGTTGATGCAGCCATTGAGCTGGTACTCGGATCCGAAGTAGTTGATGCCGATGATGAGGGCCTTCTTGCGCGACATGACCGTATCTTTCTTGTCTGGATAGTGTCAAACACGAACAAGTTGCTGATGCTGGTAGCTGCTCCTAGGAGGTCAATTCGGGGGGTTGTCAGCCAGGATAGCACGACAGGAGAGAGCATTGAGCGAATTGGCCATGACCGCCTCCATGCATATCCGGAGGCCGTCAATGCAACTGGCTGGAGCTGCGTAATCTGTTACAGCACAAGGCCCCTCCCGACAGCCCAGACGCGCGATGCAGGAGGTTATTTTCGGATTAGCGCCAAGACCTGGGACGGTCCCTGCGTCCTCTGCGTCACAGTTCCCGTGCAATTCACACCGTGAGGCGCGCGGGGTAAATGGCCTGCTTTCGCACTGTCCCCTACCAGCGGTATCCTCGACATCCACTTAGCCACAAAGGGCAAATCGAGATTGAGACGCTTTCCCACTCACATCCAGAACACGAGTTGAGGGGATTCACCGCGGAAACGCGAAGGATGGTCGAGACTCGAATTGTGAGGCGACAGCAACAAGAAGATCCTTCATGATGGATCGCAACCAGCAGGCCGCCGGCACGAATCTCCTTGGTAAGTAAGACGCACCTCCTACGCCGTCTCCATCCGGGCGGCTCAGTGAGAGCCTCATACACCCGGTTCTAGCTATGTGCGAGGGCCGCCCCCAGCGTCCATGAGATCATCCGCTTGTCTTACTCGTTCCAGAAGCTCACTCCATCTGCAGATCGCGAGGGAAGGGTCATCGCGGATGTGCTGCAGCGGTTCCGCAACCTCACCATGCTCGCGACGGACCGCATCACGAACAAGGCCTCCACAGGCACAGCTGCGTACCACAGCATGGCCATGGACCTTGAGACCCAGGGAATGGTTCGTCAAGCTGCAGCCGCTCCCAAACTGCCAGCCTCTTGTTGCTCCCGCTAACAACTGCAGATCACGGCCATCGAAGACCTACTCGCCCTCACGCGGCAGCTCCGAGAGCTGTGGGTTGTCGGACCCTTGCGCAAGCCCGGCGAGGGTGAGCGGGAAGCGGAGGAGACGATTGACTCTGAGGTCCAGCGTGTCACGCAGATGCTGAATCAGCTCAAGGAGGGATCGCGGCAGAAGATGGTCAAGGAAGGGTGTGGACACGGCGAGTATGTCGTGGGCCGTTTGGAGACCCCCCCGACACAACAACAGGCACCTATAGCAGCTGCAGTCAGTCAGCAGAGTACTGCAAGTCAACAGGCATGAGAACTTGGCTGGATTGCCAACTGCAAGTCTTGGGAGGCAGGCGTTCAGGTGGCTTGGGGCAATGTGAAGAAGGTCTTCAGGAAGGTGTCGGGGTTCATCAAGTCTTTTTTTTTTTTTTTTTTTTTTATTTCCAGTTGGCCGTACTCCCCTGCAAGAAAAGCTCTGGGACTGTATGCCAAGTGTCAATGTAGGCAAAGTAGGACTCCGAGTACGTAGTCAGGCCAAGGCTCCCTCCTGTGCTCCCCGCCATCCCTTCACACGACGAGGGAGTCCGGATAGGTACCTGGATACCTTCTGTGGGTGCTAACCACAACCGTGGCGCGACCTTCAGCCACCAATCAGCCACAAGTAGTGGGGGAAGCACCTTGGCTCAAAGAAACTTCAATTCGCAAAACTTCGGAGCTTGAGCTGCAGCAAAACCGTCCCGCATGCGAGTCTGCAGAGTATGAGACTGCTTTGCTCGCTGGCGAAATGGCAACCGATCAGAAACCCGCCGAAAACATGGCCGAGACTATCAAGCCCTCTTCTCCGGCCCCTGCAAGCAGCAGCATCGCAAACCTCCCCGCTGCTAATATCGAAGCAATGCCTGCAGCTGAGAATGCTGAGGACGGCGAGCGAGGAGACGAGCAGAGTACAGAGCCCGACCGAAAGAGAGGCAACGCGCGCCGAGGGGGCAGAGGGCAGCAAGGCAAGCGAAAGGACCGCGGCGACCGGGGAGAGTAAGCTGTCTCCCATTTTCTTCTGCCCTGCTTGTTCCGCGCGGAGTGAGCCGATGCCAATGGCAACTGACCAGCTCGCAGCGGCGACTCTTCTAGCAAGGGAGACAGAAGCCGTAGGTGGAACGAGTCCAAGCGCCGCAAGGTGGACGATCGTGGCAACCGGGTAGCGTTCAATAAAGACGGCGAGCGCGTCAAATCCTACATGAGCATACCCTTCAGCGAAGAGGAGATCGCCGCCGAGGAGCGCCGGCCCAAGCGAAAGGTCGCGGTCATGATTGGCTACGCGGGAACCGGATACAAGGGCATGCAGATCGCGCACCAGGAGAAGACCATCGAGGGCGAGCTGTTCGCGGCCTTCGTGGCCGCTGGCGCAGTCTCCAAGGCGAATGCCAGCGACCCGCGCAAGATCGCGCTCGTGCGGTGTGCGCGTACGGACAAGGGCGTCCACGCCGCGGGCAACGTCATATCGCTCAAGCTGATCATCGAGGATCCGGACATCGTCCAGAAGATCAACGAGAGTCTTCCCGAGCAGATACGCGTATGGGGCATGGAGCGGACGAATAACAGCTTCAGCGCGTACACGGCGTGCGACTCGAGGTGGTACGAGTATCTGCTTCCGAGCTACGCCTTGCTTCCTCCCCATCCCGACAGCTTCCTCGGCAGAAAGGTCTCGGACGCCGCCAAGGAGAATGGTGTGTATGACGATATGTTGAAGCGGTGGGAGGATGTGAAGGACTTTTGGACGGACGTGGAAGAGAACGACATCAAGCCAATGCTAGACAACATCGATCCAGAATTGCGGAAGGAAGTATTGAGCCTGCTTCACGCGGCAGACGAATTTCGAAACATTGATACGAAGGAGGCAAGCGGCTCAGCCGACGACGAGGCGAAGACGGAGATCACCCCTGCCGACTCCGAGAAGCCATCCGGAGAGGGTGAATCGAAGAAGTCATCAGCGCGAAGGGAGTTTACAGCAGCCGAGATTGCTGCGCGCGATGTCAAAGCGGCGTATAGAACAGCACTGCGGCGGTATCGCATTACCGCAGTGCGGCTGCAGCAACTCCAGGAAGCCCTAAATCAGTACGTGGGCACGCGGAATTTTCACAACTACACCGTCCAGAAGACACACAAGGACCCCTCGGCCAAGCGGCACATCAAGTCCTTCGTGGTGAATCCGAAGCCTATACAGATCCGCGATACCGAGTGGCTTTCGCTCAAGGTCCACGGGCAGAGCTTTATGATGCATCAGATCAGGAAGATGGTAGCGATGGCCTGCCTGGTGGTGCGCTGCGGTGCTCCTCTGGATCGCATCACAGAGAGCTACGGCCCGAGGAACATCAGCATACCTAAGGTGCCTGGCTCAGGCCTGCTGCTAGAGCGGCCGGTGTTTGAAGCATACAACCAGAAGGCGAAGGAGAGCTTCGGAAGGGAACCGATCAGCTTCGAGAAGTATGAGGCCCAGATAGAGGAGTTCAAGAACCGGCAGATCTACCCGCGCATGTGGGAGGCGGAAGAGAAGGAGAATGCGTAAGCACAACCCTGCCAAAGCCCAATCTGTTGTTTTCTGCTATCTAACGAGTATCACAGGTTCCATGACTTCTTCCGTCAGATCGACAACTTCCGGTCCGATTACTTCCTATGGGTCACAGCGAACGGTATCACAGGCTCTCGCGAACGCAAAGAGAAAGAGGAGAACATTCCCAAGGAGCTTGAGGCCGAGCTCGGTGAAGATGAGAACCCAGAGGAGGGCGATGGCTAAGCTGGGACGGCAATGCAGCCATTGGCAAATATAGAAGGAGTGGCACGAAATATGCCCTAGCTAACGTGCACGTTGCGGGCTTTCCATGCAAGATGCATACATAATCTCAAGTCATGGACTCGTCATTTTGTTGTTCTCTCTGCGTGACCACTCTGTTTCGCTACACTGATTTGAATCACATCTATACCCCTATCGCGATTATGCTTACAGTCATCTTTAGCTCGCGTGGGATGTCTGCCTCGCCGGACTCGACACGAGAGCGGCAATGCTATGAGAAACCCGGAGACCTGTGCCCTCCTCAGCAAGCACCCGACATATCCGACGTCTGGCCCCTACTTGTCGAGGTGCTTGAGCCCAATGCTATTCTGGCTCCCCTGGCTCGACGTCCGCGCCTTGAACTGATCACCCCACGGCACCACGTGCGGGTTCTGCTGCTGCCTCACCCTCATCGCCCTCCTCTGCCTCCGCCTGAACAGCACGAACCCCGCCACCAGGGCCGCCAGCCCCGCCACGCCGCCGACCACGCCCCCCGCGATGGCGCCGACGTTCGTCTTTCCGGACGAGCCCCCGGTCTCCGCCTGCGCGGTGCTGCTGCTACTGCTGGTCTGCAGGCTCCCCGTGGCCGTGGCCGTGGTGGCCGGGGCGGAGGTCACCGCGGTGGGGTCGTCGATGGACACGTTGAAGCAGGGGATGCTGGTGGTGAAGTCCGCGGCGTCGACGTAGGTGATGTCAGCGCAGGCGTAGAAGGTCTGGTTGGCGGCGATGTCGAACTCGGAGAGGTAGAGGATCTGGATGGTGGCGTTGGCGCCGGCGGCGGTGCCGCTCTTGGGGTCCGGCAGGGAGACGCACTTGTGGCCCGGGTCGAGGTCGGCGAGGCGGGAGGCGGCGATGACGACGAGGAAGTCGTCGTTGGACTTTGGGTCTGCCTCCCGTGTTAGCTGGGGCCACGGAGCTGCTAGAGCCCGGTTAGGGAGGGGGCCTGCCTTGGCTGTAAGAAAGCGCTACTTGGATGTTCCACGACTCGGTCTGGTCGACGAGGGCGATCTTACCGCCGGCTGTTTGGACGAGGTGTCAGTCTAGGAACCTCTCGATGACGGTTGTTGATTCTCACTCAACGGAAAGCTAGTCCGGTTCCCGACTCCAGAAGAAGAGCCGCAGGGCGCAGTGTTATCCTCGTCGGAGGACCAGGTGCGGTCGGGGGGCCACATGAACGCAGCCGGCCCCATATCTGACGCCATTGTGTCATATCCGGTGCTAGGCATCACGGAGAACGCCGAGGCTACTAGCAGCCTGGCTGCAATATTGCTTCGCATGTTTGAGTGGGAGTGACCGTCTGTTCAACCCCTGAGGTCTACATTCTACACAAAAAGGGAACCTCCAGGGGTCGACCTCGAGGGATAGGAGAATATATGAGTGCTCCCCAGCCCATCGGGCCCCGCTGGACCACTACCTGCTCCATCGTCTCACATACAGCTAGAATCATGGGGACCATGTGGTATCAATGGGGTTTCTGTGGAGGGTGTGGCGGGACAGCGGTGCCACAACACCAGATCGGCTGTTAAGCGAACCTCAGTACGAAGTTTGGCTCACTGCCGAGCCGTCAATAGAGGGGAAAACACGGCCAGGTGCACGACTTGAAGACTCTGCTGTGTCCGCTCCATCCGTCGGACCACTCGCGAGCCGCATCGCGTTATTGCTGACCGCCGGATACGGCATGATGGTGTGCAGTCAATATGTTCATCTGATAAGATTAGATGAGCTTGATACAGGCTCGATGCATTGCTTCTCTCGATGCTGGGGTTAAGTTGTGTCAGACGTGCGGCATGGATGTAGATATCGCGGGCGGGACCAAGAAACACCGCTGAACGACTGTAGATGCCACAAGCATATCCTGCATGGCTCTGGATCTGTTATTATTGCAGAAAAGGTGTCAAAAGCTGCTAGACCTTTAAGGCCCGTTGCCGTTTGTCATTGTGGTGCCATCTAACCTGATGGTCACCCTTCCTATCGGCCGAGTTACCGATGTCGGGGTTTAGGTGCGCTCAACACCACGATACAAGCGCGTCTATCGTATCAGGTCGATTTGCTAGTTTTCTGTCTTGTGGCTTGACATAAAGTATTTTTTTGGGTGTCTTGTTGAGCTTACTGCCCCTGAGACCGGTCCCTTATAAGGACTCGGGCGCCTGATCGTAGGCATGTAACTAGCTCTCCCTTCTTCTCATTCATACTCTTGAGCTTCTTGAGTTTTGAAAACTTAATTCTGCGCCTTATATTGGCCTTAGACATTCGCTTCAGCATGTATTTCACGAATCTCTCCTTTTGGACCGCCGTGGCCATCACGGCGCTCGCAGCTCACGCTGTCAACGTCCTAGACCTCGACGCCGCCTTTAGGGAGCTTCAGACGCGCCAGGTAACTGGCGCTGCGTATGAGTGCCATGCGGACTGTGGTACGTTGCTCGATGAATAATCGAGAGGTTACAAAGTGATGACCAACGTCTTGTGTGTTTAGGATACGCCATCCTTGGTGCTTCCGAGTCGAACTATTGCACGAACACCACTTGGACCGACCTCCTTGACGGTTGCCTCGACTGTGCATTGGAGTACGACATCTGGCAGTACTACGGCACTGATGTAGCCGCGGCAGCTGAGGCGTGCGGTCTTGATGCGACGCCCGTCTCTGCTGGGGGCTCGTCGTCCAGCAGCAGTGCTGTGGCAGAGTCTTCGACTGTTGCAGAGTCTTCGACTGCTGTTAGCAGTGCGACCGTCGTGGCTTCAACCACCTCTGCTCAAGCTGCAACTTCTACTGAAGCCGTGACTTCTTCGACCGGGGCCACGACGGAGACGTCCAGTCTCACCCCTGCTTCTACAACAGCTTCTTCTGTCCCTGCGTCAAACACTGTGCGTATCTGAATTGACAAGTTTACAGCATGGACATGCTCTGACGTTGCTTCCATAGACCGTATCGTCATCGACGCCATCTAATAGTGTTGCCACAGTCAGTGTTGGCGCTGCGGTCGAACGCGGCTCGGCGGGTTATGTCTTGCTTCTGGCGGCGACAATTGCGGCTCAGTATTGGCTCTAATGAGTGCCATACTTGGCACATCACGCGGTGTCTTGCGACTCGCGTGAGTGTATCACCATTGTATATAACGGTGGCTGTATGTCGTTCGGCCGTGTATTAATAGGAATACCCCATTCCGCAATGCTGTCCGCACGACGGGTTCGCAGGACGCTTGGGCGTCTAACTCCATCCCAACGAAGGCCAACGTCAACGATGGTCAGTGGCACACCTCCCGCGCCGATGTAGAAAATGCGTACAGTAGATGGTTCATAGGCCAAAATGTGGACAAAATGATGAGGTTTTCCTGCCACGGAACAGATAGGTACAGGTAGAGAAATTAGCCCCAAGGATGTACAGCTTGAATTCCCAAAGTAAAAGATATTAGATAGTAGGCGGAATCTGTCCCCGAACGCTGCAGGTATGCTAAAAGAGAGACGCCCTAGACATTATGCCAGACACAGGACAGCCCGCCACTGCACGGTAGTCACACATACAACCAAGAGCAGCGAGCTCCAGTGCTTCCGTCAGAGGCACGAGCACACACCTGCTTTTCAGTCGACCCCCCGATGAAGCGAACCAATGACCAACCCCAACACCTACGCTGGGCAAGAAAAGAGGACCAGTCCGGGCTCCTCCCGGCAGGGAGAGAGCGCTCGCGGTCGAAGTCCAGGGGCGCGCGGGGACCTCGCTGGCGGACCTGCTACGAGCCATCAGCCCAGCATTATCCAGGCGTCGGGGCTCTCCTCCGCCTCCTCCTCCTTCAATCTACTCTCGCCATCTGGCGCGGAGTCTGCGCCGGCGTCGTCTGCATGTGTCACTGCCTCCTCATCGCCCTCCGCCTCCGCATTGGAGATGTCATCAGGACATCCCAAGTCCGCCCAATCGTTGCCGTCGTCGCCGTAATCAGAGAAATCAGAAATTAGGTCCGGGAGTTGAGTCTCCAGACATTGTGGGGGTATGGTCGCATCCGAAGAAAAAGAAGAATAAGAGCGCAGGGAAGCAGAAGGAAAACGCGCCGAGTCGTCGAGCTCGTAGATGATTTTCAGGGTCGCATCGACAGCGTGTGTCGAGTCAGAGTTGTCCTGAGTCTCCTCGCCGCCAGGGATATCCACCACCTCCTCATCCAATGGCGAGATCAGGAACCGCGCGATGGCCTCGTCATCCGCCAGTCTGGAGAAGGACAGATTGAGCGGCAGCTCGAAGTGGCCGTCCGTGCCCGTCCCGTGCTCCTCGACCTTCCGTTTCTGCCCACGCTTGCCCTGCTGCCGGAAGTTCACGCTGTAGGCGTACGCCGGCTCGTCGTGTACCACAGCGTCGAGGCTGAATCCCGGGCCGCGCTCGTGCTCGTCGTCGTAGAGCAGGCCCAGGCGGTACAGCTCCGCGTCGTCGTCGTCGTCCTCAGCGAGGCACGTCGACGAGGAGGACGAGCACTGCCTCTTGGCAGTGCGCGCGTCGCGGAACGCCTCCTGGCGTTCTAGCGAAGGCGGCCGGCTCCTGTCGCCGTCGCTGGGCAGCGGGTCGCCGCTCCGCGCTAGGTCGTGGCCCTCGTCCGCATCGGCGGCCCACCCGCGGCGGCCCCGGAAATAGCTCCGGTACCCCGGCGGCGGGGTACGGTAGCAGGCGGCGGCGAGGGCGGCGAGCTGGTGCGGGTACAGGTCGTGGCCGTGGCACGCGCGGTCCGAGACCTGCTGGGCGCAGATGCCGGCATGGCGGACATGGCGGAGCTGCAGGCTGTGGGCTCTGGCGCGGCTCAGGCGGGCGCTGGGCTTGTCCCGAGCCGGGCCAGGCGACAGGTGCCGCTGGTCGGCGAGGTGCGCGAGGGATGAGGCTGGGTCCTGGAGTGCTAGGCCCATCTTCAGTGGCTATTTATGTGCTATGAGGGCGAACAGGCTGCTATGGATGAGGTGTCCTTTGTAGGAAGCGCTCGGGGGCACAGGCCGTCAGATGGTTGTCTAAGATGCGCCTTTTGCTATGGGGATTGCGCAGTCGCGCAGCTTTGCACAGGAATTCTCGCGGGGGAGGAGCATGAGGGACATGGCAGCGCAGGGTGGGCGAAGCAACGAGAACAATAGAGAAGACTCGATATATACGATTGAGAGACACAGAGTTGACTGTCTCGCCGGGCCGCGGCCTGATTGGCCTGTCCAAGGTGAGGTCGGAGTCATGGTCAGCCACCCATCGCCGACTGACCTACTGACGTCTTGGGCCATGATGCAATTGGCCGCAAGGTGGTGAGTGACTCACGCTTGTGTATGGCACTGGGTGCCCTCGTGGCGCAGCTTGGCCTGTCGAGACGGCCAAGCAAGGCGATTAAAGTCTAAAGAGGGGGTCGGATGGGCAGCCTGTCTTGCCTGGCGAGGCAGAACGCCAGCCGCCCCATGCGAAGATGCGCAGGAACAATGGAAGTCATCGGTGTCTCAGTGCCGAACCCGTCGGAGCACGGAGGACTGTCCGGAAGCATCATGACGGTTGCGATCGCACATCGCGCCCGACACTCTGCCTGCCTCGGCTGCATATGAAAAGATGCGAATAAGTGTGCCAATTCACACACTAACACTGGTCATATGGACCTTCCAGAGGGCAGTGCATGGGTGCCATCCTCGATCTGTCTACCGACCTGTGGAGCGGATTCGAGGCACCCGATAGCATATTTGGTGCGCAACGGACATAACAGTCATCGAGACAGCGAAAGAAGCGGGCGTCCCTTGTAACAGCGCAGGGCAGATATGCGGAATTGCGCAGGATCAAGTTTAGTTTGGTTGGCTAACTGATTCTCTCCCATTCTTCATACAATGGAAATCAGGTTCAGCTTCCGCTTTTGTTACTTGGAGTTATTTCCAGGACAAGTCTTTGTAGGGCCCGTTCACAGTGTGTGTATTAAGGCGTCCGCGTACTCATGTCATCACAGCTTAACAGGGGCCTCTTTCGGCCCCGACGAGGAATGAGTCAAAGACAACCCGTACTGTACAGTATAGTATGTACAGTACTGTGCTGTAAACACTTGCCTGTACTTTATGATGCTGTTCTGACCGCAGCAACATCAGTTAGGTGACTTCAGGTAGATACGCTTCAGAACGCACGGGGTATCCAACTACAGGATTTCTCAAATCTTAAGTCATTAATCTCGAACGTTCTACTCGATCTATAGAACGTTCCTCCTCCCACGCCCTTTCATGGTGTCAAGAAAGAAAAAAAAAGAAGGCACTGGTGATCATGATGCAAATCGAAGAATATCAACTGCGCCAGAATTATAGCCTAAGGCGAATACGCCGTCATGAAATGCCGTGCACTTAGGCCTGAAGTTTGGTGGGAGCCAGAGGACATTCTCTCCATCCCGATTCACCCATTCTTTCCCAAAAAAGTAATGCAAGGAGTTTTCATACGGAGACAGACCAGTACTTGACTCAAGACTGAGTAAACCTCGATCTGTCTGAAGAGTACAGCTGTCAACAGCGAAAGACAAATTTGCAAGACTATTTTCAGTGTAAAACAGCTGTCGGGCTTTGCCCGTTGTCGTGTCCCAGAGCCGAACTGTGTTGTCATCGGATGCCGACGCTACCGTTTTGCCGTTTGGCGAGAACGCGACGGCATTGACCGTGACACTGTGGCCCTTGAGCGTCTACCGGGCCCCGCCCGTCGCCGCGTCCCAGAGCCGGACTATCTTGTCGTAGGATGCCGACGCTACCGTCTTACTATCCGGCGAGAAAGCAACGGCGTTAATAGATAAGCTGTGGCCCTTGAGGGTCTGTCGGGCTTTGCCCGTCGCCGCGTCCCAGAGCCGAACTGTGTTATCATCGGATGCCGATGCTACCGTTTTGCCGTCCGGCGAGAACACAATAGCGTTGATCGTCTTACTGTGGCCCTTAGGCGTCTGCCAGGTCTTGCCCGTCGCTACGTCCCAGAGCCGGACCGTGCTGTCGTTAGATGCCGACGACACTGTTTTGCCGTCCGGTGAGAACGCGACGGCGTTAACCGTATTACTATGGCCTTTGAACGTCTGCCGGGCCTTGCCCGTCGCCGCGTCCCAGAGCCGGACTGTGCAGTCAAAGGATGCTGACGCTACCGTCTTGCCGTCCGGCGAGAACACAATAGCGCTAACCGTATTGCCGTGGCCTTTAAGCGTCTGCCGGGCCTTACCCGTCGTCACGTCCCACAGCCGGATTATCGTGTTGTCGTTAGACGCCGACGCTACTATCTTGCCGTCCGGCGAGAACGCAACAGCGATAACTGAGGCGCCGTAGCCTTCAAGGGTTTGCCGGGCCTCGCCTGTCACCACATCCCAGAGCCGAACTATACTATCATAAGATACCGACGCTACCGTCTTGCCGTCCGGTGAGAACGCGACTGCGATGATCGTGTAGCGGTGGCCTTTAAGCGTCTGCCGGGCCTCGCCCGTCGCCGCATCCCAGAGCCGGATTGTATTGTCGTTAGATACTGACGCTACCGTCTTACTATCCGGCGAAAATACGACGGCACTGACCGTGTTGCTATGGCCCTTGAGGGTCTGCCGGGCCTCGCCCGTCGCCGCGTCCCAGAGACGAACTGTCTCGTCGTAAGATGCCGACGCTACCGTCTTGCCGTCCGGCGAGAACGCGACGGCGATAACCGAGGCGCTGTGGCCCTCGAGCGTCTGTCGGACCTCGCCCGTCGCCGCGTCCCAGAGCCGGACTGTCTTGTCGTAGGATGCCGACGCTACTGTCTTGCCGTCCGGCGAGAAAGCAACGGCGATAACCGAGGCGCCGTGGCCCTCGAGCGTCTGTAGACAGGCATCCCACGTCAAGTCAACCTTTGGGGAAAGCAGTATCCATTTTGGGACATAGGTCTCGAATAGCCTTCGAACTACACTCTCCTGTGGCGTGAAGACGATGGCAGAAGCATAGAGTTGAAGAGGGCATAAATCGATTATCGAGCGGTAATTTAATACGAATCGGTTCGCGTCATGTAAAAAGTCAGTCATACCGAGACCTGCACTTTGCTAAACAATTTCTATTAGCAGAACTCTAGAAGAATACTTTGGTTATACTCACATCCGTGAAAGCCTGGAGATTATTGATCATAGAAATACAATCAGATATTTTTCCTAGAAGACTTAATGCTTCTAGCCAATGTAGAAAATGTTGTTTGAGAAATTTATAGGCGGCATGATCATCTGTGATGACTGCTCTGCTCTGTTCGAGATGGTGAACCCAATACAAACACGCATATCGGATTTCCGATGGTAGACACGATTCGATTATGGAGGGCGTGACGCCTGCGCGAGTTGCTCCGAGCCGCTTTAAGTCGCAAATGTCCCTTTTCAGGTGGCCACTCGACGATAAGAGCTCTAAGCTTTTGGCCGCAATCTGCTCGTGCGTTGCCTTCTCGTCTACCCAGAATGGATTGTCACGTTTTTCTGGATCGACGAGGAAATCACGGAACGACAGATGAAACATGCGAACCGGGTGTTTTGTAGAGCTTGGCACATTGAGAACCGAATGAAGGCATTCGAGCCTGCGGTCTACTGTAGCTTCAGGAATGTCGAGAAGACGAGCCACAGACGATATAGAGAGAGCTTCGGCTAAGAGCACAATCGAGCCTACAACCTTTCTGAACTCTTCGGTAAGAGCTCTTTGTGTTGATGTTGATTGTCCGGCAATTAGCTGGCCAAGAATAGGACGATATGTTGCGTCTAACTTGTCTATCCCCGGGCGCTGACTCCTTGACTGGTACTGCAAGATCTTGGACAGTTGCTCGGCTGGGTCGCTCCAAACCTTGTCCTCGATGAAGCGACATACAGTCGCGGCAAAAATGAACAGCGGGATGGCCATCTGGACCACACTCTTGACAACACTGGACTCTGGCCAATCGGGTGGAAGGCGGCGTTCCTCCCGGCATGTACTGTTGTAATCGTGCCTGATCCTCTCGAGCTTGTCGACTAGAAATACTGAAATGTCATGTTCGATAACTGGCTCTGGTATATCATGCAACACCAGATCCTGGTATTTGCCTTTGATTCCGTTAAAACCGAGTCGGATTGGTACCTCGGGACGGCTTGTCACAAAGGCTCTGACATGGACCGAACTCAGTGCCTTCGTGCGCGATAGCAGGTAGACAATCAGTCTGATATCATCGTCACGCTCACACTCATCAAGAGCATCGATCACAAGTATGATCTTCCTCCTCTTGACGGGTTGTTCTTGCAGCTTGCCGAGCGGCTCTAAGATGAGCCTCTCAAACTGCTCTTTCAGTGCCTTGCCGGTGATGGCAGGATCGGCCTCAATCGCAGCTCTGACATGCGGTGCCAAAGTCGGTGCCCAGATGCATAGTTGAGAGGCAATGGACGTAAACAATAGAGCCGCATCGCCGCGATCCCGCTCACCCCTCTTGAAGAAGAAGCTGGCTCCAAGACATTTTTGTTCATCGAACGACTGTGCAAGCGTGCGTGATATCGTTGACTTCCCCGTACCTGCCATGCCATTAAGCCAAAATATGCATTCTCCATGCGGGTTGTCGGCCCATCTTATGATCTCCTTACGAAGGTCGACTCGGGTTTGGGGATGGCATCGTGCGTCATGTTCGTCGGCGTGAGAATCGAAGGCGGCGTATTTCGCGGTTGGCAATTTCGAAAGAACGAGATCCTTGCTCATGGAAAGGATTTCTGATCTGTAGACCATTAGCCTGGTGAAATAGAGCGGATTCGATAGTGACGTGCGTCTGATCAATGATGAGTGCTCCGGCCAACGTGTCTCGATATCGTTCCAGGGTCGAAACGAGTTTGTCGACATCCTTGCTTTCAAATGGCCACTTCAGAGCGCTTCGGCCAAAGTGTCTCATAAGCTTCTGCCTTGTTCCTGGATGGAGCTTCTGCTCGAGTCTTGTTTGAAGCCCGGTCAGTTGGGAAAAACAGCCGGCAAGCCCATCACGCAGTTGCTGTGAGATCGAAAGTCGCGCCCCATTCGGGCTCTCGAGAAGGTTCTGAGCACCTTCAATAGTGATCTTCAGCCGGTCAAGTTCGCCACATAAGCGTTTGATGTCGCTCTTGGCGTTTTTGACGGCATCATAATATTCGAGGCAGAGCAATGAGACCTTGGCGGACAGCTCTATGACGGCGATCACACTTGCTGCGGTGTCTAACCCAGCCATCCCGTTGTGGTAGCATGTCGAGTTGTGGGAAGTCCAAGAGCTGGTAGAGCTGCCTTTGCGATTCCCGAAGGGTTCGCTACCTTAGGTGTCGCGCAGTGTTGAAGCCTAAGGTGTGTTAAGGCATGTCACAAGGCTGCGTGCGGGGCAGACACGCCGCAGCCATATCCTGCCACGAAGCACGAATCATCTTGTCCGTAGATATGACTGGCTTATTCCCAGAACGATAGTCAGTTATTTTGAATTGTTAGAAAAATCTTATAAAAAAATTATAGGGGCAAGCAAAACACATCTATCAGAGATAACCCGTCGAGCCACAATGTTGCCGCGGAGGACGCGAGGAAAGTTCTGGAGATAGCAAAGCGAAGTCAGGTGCTAGAGCAGGTGACATTCTAGCCCGGCCCAGAGTATCCTCTTATGGCTAGTCCGCAGAACAATTCTAGAAGATTCCCCATTCTGCATACCCCGATCTCCCACCTCTTCACTCGTCTCTTTTCGTCCGTTTTCCTCATGTCGTGCTTTCGCCGCTTTGCCTCCTCCAATCGTCATGCAAGACAATGATATTGAGAATTACTTTTTCAACTTTGATAATGACTGCGAGGTTGACTTTAGCACGCCTGTGGCGGGACCCGCCGACTCGGCGGACCACAGAGGAGCGAAGCAGCAGTCCCTGAGTCAAGTGACCAGGAACCTGCCTCTTCCCCTTTCCGTTACACCTTGACATGGATGTTGCGACTGCGTAAAGGAAGTTTGATGAAGCTCACAGAGGACACCATAGAGGGTATCAATGTTGCGCCTGGTGAAAGAGTTGGAAACAAAACCGAGCGAAGCCCAGGAAAGAGTGCCCGAGCCTCAGCACCAACACCACGATACGATTATAACAATATCTACTTCCCAACGTGGCGAACATGACTTGAAAAAGTCCTTCCCCAAACTATAAATTGATTGGGAGGTTATCGAGGATAAACTGAGATCCTGGAGCGACCCGAAGCACAGCTTGAGGGTTACAATCCTGTTGATCTACAAGGAGAGCCCGCAGGCTGCAACAAAGAAGGCTGGACGCGGAGCTACAAAGAAACACACTGTGGCATTGGAGAAACTCGTTACTCAGCAGAACGCGACCAGCACAGGTGCCGTATAGCAAGACGTTTATCGAGTGTTCCTCTGTCAGAGCGACGCGTGTACTAATCAAGGCTTCTATTGCGGGCGCATCGACGGCAGGCACGTTAAACTCGACAACGCAGTTTTAGAGCAACTGGTCGATTGTGCAGAGGAAGGCATCGAGATCAGATCTCATGCCGATGTGCCAGAAAGAATTCGCGAAGTGATCCTTGCACGTGAGAAGGAAGACATGCAGCGCAGAAAGCGGAAAGCTACCGGGACGCTGCCTGATCGCTGCTGCAGGCAGTGCCGTCATAACGCCCCGCCGGACTGCCCTGACAGGAGCCCCGCGCGTGGGGTCGGCTCGGTGAAGCTTAATTTGCCGATGTCTATCGATGAGGCTCCAAAGCCATACACTGATTGGCTCAGTGCAAAAGTCAGAAATGCGGAGTGGCGGGCGTCCTATCGGGCGGCTGGCGTGGTGGCGGTAGAGATGGGGAACGATCTTAGTGGTTTTGCAACAACACAACCGCTGGCATCGATATGCTGAAGGCGAATGGCACCATGCCAGGTATTGCAGAGCAGTTTGTGAACAAAATCGCCGAGTGGGCGGACGAAGTGCATACAGCTTGAGAATTGCGTTTTTTGCCTTGCAATTTACACCGATGTCTCAGGAGGTTGCTCCACGTAAAGCCCAGCATAGCGAAAATGACCCTCAGCACTCGCTCGTCGGCTCCCCACTGCTCTCACGCAGCACTTTCCATACGTCTCAAATCCCTCTGGATAACCCCCCTATACTTTTTGCGCTGCGATTTGACATGTGTCTTGACTTCTCCAAAGAACTCCTCAATTGGATTAGTCCTTGGAGTGTACGGCGGCGTAAACTCCAGCTTTACGCCGGCGTCCGCGCACATTTGCTGCACCTTTTCCGAGTAGTGAAACCCAACATTGTCCATAGTGAGTACGGTCTCGGGATCCGGCCATTTGCCACAGTGACATAGCAGCTGCTCGATAAAGTCCTCGAACAGAGGTTTGTCCATTGATCCGGAGAAGAAACGGCACAGCTTCACCCCTTTCTACGTATATGCTACAATGAACTACACCCGCGTGCCGCGCTCGAACCTGGCTTTCTGCACTGGCGTGATCCCCTTCGGTGCCCATCCTTTACGTTGGAACATGCCCGGTCTATTGACGCCAGACTCGTCGATAAGTACCATGTGATATGATCTGCATCGCAGCATTTTGAGTCTGTAAAAGTAGAAGTGCTGTAGATCAGGCACCTGTTATTGGGCTATGTGCCTCATCACCTTGTAGGTTATTTTACGTTTCTTCAAAGCTCGAGCAATCGCGGCAACAGATATTTCCTCGCCGAACTCTTCATGCATAAAGTCAACCATCTCACGCTGATTCATATCGGACTCTTTGGCTAGCCGGCGGAAGAGCACATCGGCCATTGTAGGGGTGATCTTGGGATCAGGACCGGTACGGTTCGCAGGCATGGTCGTTGTTCCAACCCGCGCGAACCTCGATCGCATGGTCCGAAGGGATCGGAGACTACAAGGGACAATCTCGGCGATCTCTGGATTTGAGAAACCTCGGAGCATCATGGAGGAGATCTGATCATGCTGACATGGCGTCAGCCGGGGAGCCATATCGAGCAGCTGTAAGCCGGTTTTGGCTGATCACGGAATGGCAGAGAGGAGAGGGAAATCGCGCGAGAGGGAGGACGGGGGCTTCTGGGGTCTGAGATTTTGGCGCCTGGTCAGCATTGTGAGTCATGCTCCTGAGATCCAAAAACGGCTCCTGTTAAGCTGTGATGACATGAGTACGGGGACGCTCGTATTCACACTGTGAGCAAGCCCTACATAGACCTATCTTAGATTTAGCTCGAAAAGAGAAAAGCGGAAGCTGAACCTGGTTTCTACTGTACCTAGCGCTGCATCAAGCCGAATACCCTGCTCGTGACGGTGCAGTTATGCACCGATCAAATGACGCCTTCGCGGTCGGAGGAGGATGCCTATCGCCCGTAGATCTGCGCTTGACAGCAAACCCTACTAGCATGGCACTTGCTCTGGGCGTCTTGGGAGTTGAGCGAGACTGGTATCAGTCTCGCTCAGGACGGGGTGCCGGGCGACTGACTGCCTACCTACGAAGGAAGACAAGGCTTCAAATCAAGAAATACGGAGAAGTCGAGGGTGTCGTCAGCGCTCTCTTTGATCGTCAGCCAGCCCACTGGGCTGTTGGACGTGCCACTCCAGGGCTCTCTCAGCGGTTAGGGCACAACGACCGAAACGCATCCAAGATCGAGTCCGGCTTCAGCATCTAGATTGCTTCATCACTCGACAGCTTCTCGCTCTGATGAAGAAACAGTAAGGGCAGGCCAGACTGAAAACGAAAGGGACTGATCCATGGGAGACATGATCGCGGCGAATGGCTGCGATTGACAGGTGATGGGTCGCTACGTTGACCCGTCTATTTCTTCTTTCTAGACGATGTAGATACGAGGCGTTTCTTCACAGCCTTCGGTATCTTCTCCTTGCGCTTTTCCCGCTTCGCCTCCTTGACTGCCTGTTTGTGCAGCTGCATTGTGTTAGCTTTGCGCAACGCTGGTGTGTTGTAGTTCCGCTTACCTTCTTCTCGTCCTTATCCTCGAATTTCCGCCCTCTGGGCCTGCCCTTCTCAAACTGGCTCTCGTCCCCGCTCGCTTCACTATCAAGCGGCGCACCGCTCTCTGAACCCTCATCAGATGACTCACTCTCGTTCTCCTCTCCGGCCTCTTGACCCTCTTCCTTGGCGACGACTTGGTCCGCGAGGAGGTTCTTGTAGACTAGTTCGCCTCCCTGTCCGCTGCCAATCTTCTGGGCATCCTTCTCGATGTCGTAGACCTGCTCCAGCGTCTGCGGAATGTACTGATTCCGGAACACCTCGTTGTCGATTTCAAGGTCCGCTTGAGCCTGGTCGTTGTCGGCCACCGGAATACGTACCTCGTACAGGTGCTCGATGCTTTGTGACAAGCCCGGCTCCTCGACAGGTCCTTCTGGTGCAGTAATGAAGTTGAATATGGTTCGATCAGCCAGAGTGTCTACACCCTGCCGCCGGAAATAGTCGCCGACATTCTTGATGTCCATGCGTAGGAACTCCAGTGACCGAGGATGGTCGTGCTCGACACTCTGCGATACGTCGATGAGGTACAGCTTCTTGTCGTTGTACAGGATGTTGTACTCGCTCAAGTCGGCATGGACTAGTCTACAGACCTGGTACATCCGGCGCATCAGGCCCAGAAGCTGGACATATAACAACCTCCACTCATTGTCGCTGGATACGGGAGCATCCCTCAGCCGAGGGTAGGCCCAGCCCCGCTTGTCGCCGAGGAAGCTCATGACAAGGACATGCAGCTTCAGCTTGATCGGCTCCGGACATGGGATGCCGGCCGCGTGTATCCGCCTCAGGTTCCGGAACTCCTTTTCTGCCCAAAGCTTCACCATCTTGCGGTTGTTCCCCTTGTCCGCGCCCGACTTGAAGCGGTGCTCGCCGGCGATGTACCGCTCGCGGTCCTTGAACACCAGGATGGCCGTCTTGTACACCTTGATGGCGCGCTGCACGGCGGGGCCGCCATCCTCGGGATGCAGCACCGCGCCGTAGACGTTTGCCTCCTTCCCCGTGCTGATGGCGCCGTGGATCTCGCTGACGACGCCGCGGTTGATCATCTGTAGCAGGATCATGCGAGTGCGCTGGTCGAGCACCAGCTCGCTGGTGGCGCGGTCCGCCTTGTCCTTCTCGCGGTCCTGGCTCTGCTTGACATCGTCGAGGCGGATCTTGCCAGCGTGCTTCGACAGCGCCGAGATCTGGTCGTCGACGC
This sequence comes from Pleurostoma richardsiae, assembly GCA_030052745.1. NCBI lineage: Eukaryota > Fungi > Ascomycota > Sordariomycetes > Calosphaeriales > Pleurostomataceae > Pleurostoma > Pleurostoma richardsiae. The sequence goes on from JANBVO010000037.1 coordinate 186,257, forward strand.
TGGCGAACGTGTTCGCCTTGGGCTTCTGGGCGTTGGAGCGGGGCAGCGCGCCCGCGGGTCCCACGGTCGTGTCGTGGAACTGCCGCTGACGGTTGTAGGACTTTGTGAGGTCGGAGGAGTCGGCGCCATAGCCTCCGTCGTCGTTGACGTCTTCGTCTTCGTCGTCGAAAATGTCTTCGAGGTCCTCGTCTTCGTCTTCGTCGTTTTGGATGAGCGGGGCATTTCGAGGGGCAAGGTTCAAGAGCTCTGGAGGGGCAGCTTCGGTGTTCTGGTAGCCATGATTGGCAGTAAAAACATACGGCGGCTCGTGGGGAGCCGCCGACCCTGCGCCGGTATCTTCAGGCATTTTGAGGGTCTGAGATTTGGCGAGAAAATGAGAAAAGATGCAGAACTCCAGTTGCTATTTGCGCAGAGGAGTCTGTATTTGTGTGGGAAACCCACCACAATATTGTAGGCGTCAATGAGTTTAGCAGCAAATGTGACGTCGAAAATTTCCACAGCGCCACACTGAGACTCTTATCTTATCGGCCACTGGCCACTAGCCACACCACCTACGTACCTGGGTACGTAGGTACGAAGTGAACTGGAGCTGTGGCTGTTGATGGACTGGCATGCCCGGTGTTATGCTGCTTCAGTGCTCTTCCGTGAATCCCGTTTCAACACCCAAGACATCTCCCGAATGCAACCCTACAAGACGCGTTTTCCGTGTCCAGAAGCGTCTATTCGAGCGGTGAAATCACACAGGAGTCGCAAGTCCTGCCAGTCACATGAATTGACCCGGAACCGATACGCATAGGACGAAGCCAGCCACGACGGTCTAGGCCAGACGCGTTCCTCCCAATCATCGCCTGCTCGGCGAGACGGTGCCGCTCCTCAGGGATCCTGGAGGGAGTTCCCGCGATGGCAGTCTCGCCAGCCAGACACCGTTATCAAGACACCTCTGATGCTTGAGACAAATGCGCCTGATCCCGGATCGTGGATCTGTCAGGATCCGACCGTGCCATACTCATCACCTCAGGTCGTTCCAGTATGAGATTTCTTATCTCTTCTTTCCCGTTCGCCGGCCACTTTAACCCAATTCAACCAATCGTCAAGGAGCTGGTCCGGCGGGGGCACGAGGTCTTGTGGATCACTGGGAGGGACTACGAAGCAAGGGTGACTTCGCTTGGCGCTGACTTCTACCCCATGAGCGAGGAGGCACTCATCCACGACTATGAAGACTGGGAGCCTGTTCGAGGGTCAACCGGCTTTTCTGCACTAAGCGCCGTTTTGCGAAGAGTCTTTATAGACCGGATCGTTCCCAGGGTACGGGACTACCAGGCAGCGGTGAAGACGTTCCCGGCAGACCTCCTGTTGGTCGACTTCCGTCCTGCCGGTGCTCACACGTTCTGCGACCTGACCGGTATCCCTTACGCGACTTTGGGCGTCAATCCTTTAGTGACGCCCGACTCAGAAGTGCCCCCGTGGGGTACTAGAGAACTGCCCCCAAGAACGCCTGTAGGGCGATTGTGGAACGCACTGCGGCACTCGTTGGGGAACTGGCTAGTCCACGGCAAGTTGATCGCCGCATTGAATGAACGGAGAGTTGAGCTGGGACTGCCCCGCTTGCCGCCGAACACCAGTTTCTACAGGATCATGCAGTCCGATATGCTGCACATCATGATGACCACACCGGCTTTCGAGTTCCCCCGGGCGCATTTCCGGCCCTCGGTGAAGTTCGTCGGCCCACTCCTTCCTTCTGACGATGACATCCGTTTTGTGCCACCGCCGTGGTGGAAGGATCTGCTTGCTCATCCCAGGGAACGTGTCGTCCACGTGACTCAGAGCACAGTGCACGCTGAGGATGCAAGCTTGATAGAATCTGCCGTCCTCGCCCTCGCGGACCGGTGCGATCTTCTCGTCGTCGTCACAGGCGGAGGTGCCGCCAACATCTTCAAGGGTTGCGAGCATCATGGCAGTATCGGGGAAGGAGACGTCGCCAAGATGCACAAGCCGGCCAACGTTCGTGTTGCACCATTCATACCACATCCCAAACTACTTCCCCACGTCGGCGTTATGGTCACCAATGCTGGATACAACGGCGTGTTGACGGCTCTCGCCTGTGGCGTTCCGATCGTCTGCGCCGGAAGGACCGAGGATAAGCCAGATGTGAGCAGTCGAATAGCATGGGTCGGCGCGGGCGTCGACTTGCGTACCGATAAACCCACAGTTAGCGCATTGCGGAAAGCTGTGCTTGAGGTACTAGCAGAGCCGCGGTATCACGAGGCGGCGAGACGAATCCAGATCGACTTTGCCAAGCACAATGGCGCTGTTGAGGCGGCGAATGAGCTGGAGAGGGCTGTCAAGAGAGTCGAGGCTCATCGAGAGACGTCTACCATAAACAGAGTGGATGGGGAAGGACGAATGCTGCGCTGCAGTCAGACTCTCCACAAAGGCGGAAATACTGGGCAACGCCGTACTCGAGGGTCTTCATAACCCCACATGATGAGAGAGGAGCAGTTGCACCGCCATCATGGACCACAATCCATAACGGAAGTCTTGCCGGGATGCCCACGGTCTCCCACAGATCAGACAGCACTCGTTATCATCAGCTGGATGGAACCCCGGATGATGCCGAGGTCCAGGAGCAAAGTGCCTTCCTCACTAGGTGCCGATCCAGGAGTTCGGATCCTTCATGCCTCCGCAACGATGCTAATGCAGGTCCCACCTTCGTGACAAGCTGCAGCTACTTTAAGCAGACCACTCACTCACGACCCTGTAACCGGCTGACAGTCCTGATGATAAGAGGCTTGGTACTTCCTGAGCGTTAAGGTTAGAGCGATTGCTAGTCACGAAGTCCGTCTGTGCTTACCGCGCAATCAGACCGTCTCTGACTCCCAGCATTGCAGCGTTGTCGTTATCTGCGTTGTCTGAATAAATGCCAGAGGATGGCAGTTCTCATCTTGCTTGGGAAGGGCCATGTCCCCGGATTCAATCCTTAGACTCAACAAGGAAGCCGAGGGTTAGAGGGAGCTGTCGAGAGTCAACCGACGTGAACCATGTATTAGCAACTGCAGGAGAGTCGTCTGGTGCAATCACTCCACCGGTCCGCGGATAGTCGTCTCCGTTGAAGATACCAAATGGGTCCCGGGCGATGGCAGGCTGGTAATTGCAATGACTGAAGGCCAGACTGGCGCCGATGTTTACACCCATCAGACAGTGATGCGAATTATCTCATCGCAGAAAGAGCCAATGATGCGGCCGGGATAAGAGTTCTGGTCTTTGCCAGTTCCGGGCTAAACACCGTCCGAGGCCTCGACAGCGCCTCCGCCGAGCCCACGTGGAGTCCCACCTGCGACCCCTAGGCACCTCGGGGGTCCCACCAGCGTCCGACGCTATCTCCATCCAGCAGTTCGTCGCGAGGATGAGCATGCGGGGAGGAGCTGTGATTGGCGGGAAGTTCCTCCCTGTTGACGCATATGAATGACCATTTGTGATAACGCCTGGAAATAAGCATCAAGGAGACTCCTCTGATCGACTGTCGCCTTCAACTTTCTGGGCACCGCCTTGGCTTGCTGATCTCCGATAACGGGTTGGCTGGCCCTGTCGGATGGAATTATGTATATCATCATCCGCCGCCGCCTTCCGTTCCAAGACTCTGGTTCACTTGCAATGCTGAGACCTTAAAACCTTAACGATCCTTCCTACCAAAGGCCGCTACCACATACGGAACAGTGCCGGACCGGATCCGTCGTGCAGGATGGCAGCTAAGGAGTCGAAGGCCGATCCGATCACCGCGGCCCCAAATGCCGGGACGGAAGCCGAGGCGAGCAAGGAGGTCGTCATCAACGCCTCTGGTCATGTCCAAGAGCTCTCGCGGGGTTTCAGTTTACTCTCCCTGGCAGGCGTCGGCCTTGTTGTCGGCAATGTCTGGCCCGCAATTGGCGGCACCATCCTCGTCGCCATTGCTAACGGCGGCCCCCCAGGTGTGTGCAACTGTCCCGTGGAGACATTGGCGTTGAATTGCCAGGATTGCGACTAACCAAGCTCTGCGCGAAGGTGTGCTTTACGAGTTTATCGCAGTATCGGTATTCTACTGGCTCATCGCCGCGAGCATCGCCGAACTGGCGAGCGCCATTCCGAGTTCCGGCGGCGTCTACCATTGGGCCTCTGTGACCCCCGGCAAGAAATGGGGTCGCTTTGTCGGCTTCCTAGCCGGGTGGTGGAATTACTTCGCTTGGATCCTGGGCGGCGGTAGCATGGCAGCCATCTTGTACGTCGCTCTTGATCGAGCTCCCGCTCACATCTCAGTCCTTTAGTATGGCGGGACTAACCAATATCCAGCGGAAACACAATCGTGCAGATGTACGCTGTCAACCATGACGGATTCAGCGCCCAGCCATGGCACGTCTTCGTCGTCATGATCATCAGCATCTGGATCGCATGTGCGTCGGTCTGCCTTGCCAATAGCGCAATGCCCCACCTCAACAAGCTGGGCGTCTTCTTCGTGCTCGCCGGCTTCTTGATCACTCTCGTCGTCGTTACCGCCATGCCGGGACACGGCGGCAGACCGGCACATGCCTCCAGCGACTTCGTGTGGAAAGAGTGGGCTGCTGACATTGGCTACCCCGACGGCTTCGTCTTTGTCGCCGGCATGCTCAATGGCGCCTACAGTGTCGGCGCCGTTGACGCTGTCACCCACCTTGCGGAGGAGATTCCCTACCCGCAGCGCAACGTTCCTGTGGCAATCCTGTTTCAGGTCGCCATCGGGTTCATCACGGGGCTGTCATACCTCATCGCCATCATGTTTGCCATCAACGGCACTGACGGCCTCCTGGGCCTGTACGACTCGCCGTACCCCATCGCGACCATCTACCAGCAGGCGACCGGCAGCGCTGCCGGCGCGGCGGGCCTGCTCGCGCTCATCATGATCTGCATCGGGCTGACCCTGCCTGGGCTGCTCATCACCAGCGGCCGCACGGTGTGGGCACTGGCCCGCGATGGCGCCACCCCGTTCCCGAAGACGCTCGGCAAGGTTAACCACGCACTCGGCATGCCGCTGTACTCGACGCTCATGTCGGCGGTGCTCATGTCGCTGCTCTCGGTGATCTACGTGGGGAGTACCACGGCGTTCAACGCCTTTGTCGGGTCCTTCATCCTGCTTTCGACCAGCTCGTTCATGGCCGCCATCCTGCCGAACCTGCTGACGCGACGCCGCAACATCGTCTTCGGGCCGTTCCACATGAAGGGCTGGATCGGCTTCTTGGTGAACGGGATCGCGTGCGGGTACATGCTGGTCTGGTTCGTCATCTACTCGTTCCCGTACTACCTGCCCACGGACGCGCAGAGCATGAACTACGCGTGCCTGATCTGGGGCGGGCTGACGATGCTGGTGGGAGTCTGGTGGTTCGTGGGCGCTAGGAAGGGGTACGAGGGCCCGAAGACGATAGGCGGTACTATTGGAGAGGCTGAGGTGGTCGGAGCCGAGCACGAGCATTAAATGTCCCGTTGCCAAGAGCATCAGTGATAAGCAATTGAGGACCAGAATCCTCCACGGATCAAAGTAATGATAACATGTCTCCGCCCCCGTCCCCGTTTCTTGCTGCCTACGCCTGGTGCTGCCTTTGACTCGCGGAACTCCACATCCCTTATCAGATTACCCAGTCCGGGCATCCCGGATGGAGACATCGGCCGTCTATGCCTCGGCATCTCCAGACTAAATCAAGGCGCTAATTGGTCTATTGCCCCTGATGCAGCTGACACAGGGCGGGAAGGATTTCACCTCCAAGGGTTACCATCCTATTGGGTGCCATCCAGGCTGTGCCCCCAATACTGTGCGTCGTGATCCGCAAGACAGCCTCAATAATATTGCTACCTTGTCATGTATATCGCTTATCAAGGTGTAAGCCTAGGCCTCGAGTAAGCTCTAGGGAAAGCCACCCTAGGGAGACCGTTCCTGGTGCGAAAGCGCCGTGGAGTGAGTATATGTGGAGAGACGCATGGCACCACCGCCAACGTCTTGGATCCGAAGAGGCTCCACGTCTGGCGAAACCGGTGAAATCTGGTCACCGAAGCACCGATTCTTTTAAAGCAGCTGCTCGCTTCTTACTTCCTCCCTTCTCTCACTCGTAGTCATGAGGAGAGTGCAGTACACTCCTAGATCTTTTCTGTCTATCTTGAGCTCAAGAACTGCAGCACCCACGTTGCCTACGTATCTCTCCCCCGCCTCCCACAACTCTCCATGGCCACGAAAAGGGACGCGCCAGGGCTGCCAGGCTTCAAGCCGCTGTCGAAAGAAGTATTTCTCTTCGACCCGGCTTCTGGCAAAGGCAAGGCGATCTCCTCTCACAGCCACCCAGATCCCAGTGCGATACTCCTGTTCGGCTGGGGAGATGCGCACCCGAAGCACCTGGTCAAGTTCACGGACGGGTACAGGAAGCTCTTCCCCAGCTCCCGCGTAGTCCTGGTCCGGTCCTCCATGATCGAAGTTATCTTCCAGAACGTCCACCAGCGCTCCCGGGCAATGCCACCCGTCATCGACGCGGCGCTCGGCGCGGAAGGCGCCGTGAACGACGGGTCCAAGGGAGGGATCCTGATCCACATCATGTCGAACACGGGGTACTTCTCCTTCATCTCCATGTTGGCCAGGTACAGGGACCGGTACAAGACCACCTTCCCCACCGCCCTGCTCGTCTGCGACTCCACCCCGGGCAGCTGCGACTTCGGCAGCCAAGCCCACCGCATCGGCACGGCCCTCGCGCGCATCACCGGCACGTGGCTGCCCCTCCCGTTCCGGGTGCTTCTGGCGTTCTGGCTCTCGGCCGTCTGGGTCGTCGAGGGCATCAAGCGGCTCACCGGCGGCGGCAATGACCTCATGGTCATGCTGCAGCACTTCATGGACCCCAACTTCGCGACGCTCGCGGCGCCGAGGCTGTTCCTGTACTCGAAGGGGGACGACCTGGTGTGGTGGGAGGACGTGGAAGAGAATATTGCGCTGGCGAGAAGAAAGGGGTATCGCTGCGTCGCGGAGGTGTTCGAGGACACGCCGCATGTTGGGCACATGAAGGGATACCCGGAGCGGTACTGGGGTGCTATCGAACGGGCGTGGGAGGGGACCTTGAGCGCTAATTAGGTAGGGAAGCTGGTGGGATAAGGACACTCGAAAGGCTATCGAGGCTTTGGATGCTCGATCGCATCTTGCGTTAAGCTCTCAGAAGCCACACTAATATGACTGCTCCTCTCTTCTTGACCGGTATGATATGCATACATCGGCATGATCTTAGAGGGCTCACAGCAGCTCAGCCCGGCACGGTGTATGTGCGAACAACTCGTGCGCACAACCTCTAACTCAGCATCAATTTATGTTCCATGGTGTACATAAATGATTGAATTCTACACAATCTGCTTTTCCTAATGTCCATAAGGAGCTTCAAATACACATTTGCGGAATCCCTAAGCTGATCTTCCTATCCAGCAATAGCAACCTCTTTAGCATCAACCCAGTTACCATGCAAGCCTGCTCTAAGCCTGAGCGGCAGCAGGACAATGGCCCTGGCGACCGAGAAGTCTCGCGTGTCGACAACGTGCAACTCGCTGGACATAGTGGCGTAGTTGTTGACCAGCACAATCAAGAATCCATCGCCCTCCGGAGCGCCCTGCGAACGGGGGGCAAACACCGGTTCCTGAACCATGTGTGTGCGGCCCGGGAAGTACATCTCAAGCTTGCCAGTCTCGTGGTCAAGGTGGCCGAGGGCGTTGTACATGGCATGTCCACCCCCAAGGACCGGGGCGATCGCCGCGAAATCCGTGCCTGCCTGGGGCGCCATCGTGTCGAAGAAGCTGTGGCGGTGGCGCGCCATCGCTATGCGGTCGTCGATCCGTGGGAACTCCATGTCTTGCGGGAGTATGACTTCAGGGGTGGGAAGGTTGAGGTCAGTAGCCTTTGGGTCGAAGGTGAAGCGCACATATTGGCCCTCGATCTCCCGAGGATCAGGGGCGTTTCCTTCGGCATCGGGCCACCAGAAAAAGACGTTCTTGTCCGTTAGAGGCAAGTCTAGCACCACTTTGCCGTCTGACGTCTCATATGCATTGGTACAGTGTCCAGGGAAAGCATTCGGAGCTCGGAACCACTGCGGATTGGGAGTACCATGTCAGAATGACTTGGTCAAGTTTGGATATTTGTCACTCACCTTAACGTCGGTTCCTTTCGCTCCCTTCCGTGGAAGGACACCCAGATACAAAGGACTGTCCGGGTTCCATTGCCAGTGCTCTCCTCCCTTCTTGAGCCGCTCCATGTCGCAGTTTAGTGGGATCATGGGGAACATCACCTGCACTCCTGTTAACTCCGGCTATTGTCTTCCCAGCGGCACCTTAAAGATGACGTACCCAGTTCTCAGTCACAGCGAAGTCATGGATCATTCCCACCAGGGGAGAAACCAGCCACACGACTTGGGTTACCTTGCCCTCCGAGCTGATATTGTAGTAGCAGATGTCCGGAGTGCCGTCTCCTTTGGCCTCATAGCCGAAGCCCACCAGCTCCTTGGTGATGGGGTCAAGTTTCGGATGGGCTGTGAATGTCAGAGTCGGTAACTGACCGTCACAATCGTAGATTCCGATTGTGTCGAGGGTAACCGGGTCCATGGCGTACGGTAGCGCATCTTCCTTGATAGCAAGCAGAATCTTGTTGAAGTAGAAGATATTGGTGTTGGCTACCGTGCGCACTTGGAACTCGACCGCATCTGTGTACTTGTTACGGTATTTTCCTAATGCCATAGTTAGTTGGGGTCCGCGATGTCGGCGTGTCCGTTGCCTTCGCGGAAGTGCCCGGCAATACAGCAAATAACATACCACCTAGAGCACGTTGTGCTTCCCTTTCTCGTACGAACTTCTCAGTGTGTACATATTTCTGCTGAAAATGCACGTTTCCCTTGTGGAAGCGAAAAGCGCTGACGCTCCCGTCGCCGTTGAACCACTTTAATGATCCACGTCAGCATTGGACTGAAGAGACACCTATAGCCTAACCGCCGCTACTGCAGAGACAAGGTCCAGGCTCGTCTAGCAATATGCACTCACCGGATCATTCTCAATGAATGGCGGGAACTGTGGGTCAGGCATAACCCTGTAGAACGTGCCATCCAGCTCCTCGGGCAGATCACCCTGTACCTCGAGGTCGCGGACTTCGCCCTCGAAGCGGCATGGCTTCATGAACCCCGAGAATTGGGGCAGGTTGGGAAAGGACTTGCTGACCGGAGGCAAGGTGCCGCGGAAATGTCCCGCCATCGTGATTTAGGTACGGGGAGGAAGAAAATTACTCCAAAGGCAGAGTGTGGTTGTGGCGACTGTCACTACAACAGAAATGGCGTCCAATGCTTGGTAGGGGGTCGCACTAATTCTCTTGTCGTCTATCCGGACTATCTAGGCTGAACTTTCAAGGCTTATATTTCAGCAAGGTCACGTTTGTCAAATTGGCACGAGGCTGTCGAAGATGTGGGCAGCGATCCGATATCTCCCCGCCCGAGTTGCCGACGTCGTTATCCGGCGGGGAAGATTACGACGCGTCCGTCTCGCCTCTCTAACCTTGACCGTTGCAGAGCTGTGGCTTGCGCTATGGACGAACTCAAAGGGACCAGATAGGTTCCCCGCTTACGTATACCCCACACGGCAGTTGTGTTGCAGGAGTCTTCTCCGTGTTGAGGACCACGTACGGACTACTTATGCGGTTGTGCCGTGGAGCTAGCGGGATCTGCCATCCGGGGAGGCCGCGGGATCTCTCGCGGAGATTTCACCAACTCCTAATTCCCCGTGGGGAAGGGCCATCGCCGGCTCTGAACCCAGCCCCTAATCAATGCAGCCTTTCGCCTATCTAGGGGTCCAGGGGTCCAGATTTGCAATGTCTTCAGACTTCCTCTTTTACTAAAGTCTGCTTTCTGAGAGACTGTTCATCTTCGAATCTATACATACCATATGAAGAAAAGTGCCGTTGTCAAGTCTGTCTGAATCAACAGGACAACCGTAAAAATGGCAGCGGAGAACCATCCACGAAATCCGATATCACACACGGCTGAGCACGTTGTGATTGACTCATCGTCTAAGCATCACCATGGCCTGGGATTCTGGCCACCGCCGTCGAGCGATGAAAGAGACCCGTTACGCTGGCCGCGATGGGTCAAGGTCCTCGCTCTGCTATCGACAGCGTTCTTCAACTTCGTTGCAAACTTTGCCGGAGCTGGGCTCTCTGTAGCGACTGTCCTGCTCGAACACGAGTTTCAGAAGAGTGCACAGCGCGTGAATTCTCTTCTAACGGTATGACCGTGCCTTCAACATCATTGCAAGAATGTGGAAGTCCGACCTTGTGCTGATGGTAGACACCCAGTTCAACTTCCTCCTCCTTGGCGCAGGAAACATAATATGGGTTCCATTATCCGTCAAATTCGGCCAGCGACCAATCATGCTCATCTCAACAACTGTATTGTTTGCAATTCTCATATGGACCGCAAAGGCAGAGACTTTCACTGAACTCCTCGTTGCTCGATGTCTTTCCGGATTCTTTTCCGCAGCAGGAGAGGTGAGTCACCTTAATCTGAAGGACTCGCTCGAAGATAGCACGATGAACTAATATACCATCCAGAGTATTCTCCCAGGCATTGTCTCCAACATATTCTTCCTTCATGAAAGAGGCGCCATGATGTCCATGTGTGTACATTCACTTGCGAAAATTCCCAAATTCTTCGAGGACTGACCTATGCCATTTTGATACATTAGATACGTCATGCTCATATCCTCTGGATCAGCTGTTGGACCTCTCATTGGGGGTTTCATGGTTCAGAGCAGCCCTGGAACATGGAGAGATTTTGTTTGGCTCTGCGCGGCTCTCGCGGGCTTTAACCTCCTGGCAATCTTTTTTCTGTATCCCGAGTCCTCGTTCATTCGCCCACCACTGCCGCCCGACCTTCCGTCCCCGATTCCCAAAGGCGTTGCCAATGTGAGCAAGGAGGATGCCGGAGGCACGTCCCATATTGTCGAAGACTGCTCTCAACCTATATACAAAACCTATCACGAGGATTGGGTCGTCACAGTTTCATACCCGAGGGTCTGGACCTCTTTCTTTCGGATCAACCGTATGGTCAAGCTACCGAGGGCCTTCGCGATACCCGTCGTATTCTTGCTGTCGCCTCCAGTCCTCTGGACTACCTTTGTCTACGGATGTTCCCTCGCGTGCCAGGTCATAATGATGTGAGCTCAATTTCATTTTGCTCTCCCGTCAACTACCTTCCTCCCACCGCTTTGAATTCCGAACGATCACGGACTGACCAAATGCGACACGTTTCAGTTTTGCTTTCCCGTCTCTCCTACTCGCTCCACCTTACCTGTTTGCATCAAGCAGCGTCGGTCTCATGCAAATAGCTGCGATCATCGGCTTTGCCATTGCCTGCTACGGTGGCGGTTACATTTGCGATGTGATCACTGCCCGCCTCATCATCCGGAACCGCGGCGTCTTCGTCCCTGAACAGCGGCTTATATCCCTCCTTCCGGGATGTTTCATCGCACCAGCTGGCTGCATTTTACTTGCCTTCTCCTGTCAAAATAAGCTACACTGGATAGCCATCGCTTTCGGGTTTGGCATGGGTATGTTGTTGCACCGACTATCACCTCCACCTCTTCGTCCAGTCATGTCTAACGAACTTTGTTCTCAGTTTCCTTCGGGACTGTGTACGCCCCGAATATTGCAATGACCTATCTCCTCGACTGTTACCCGGCCTTTGCCAGGGAGATTCTGGTTGCGGTCAACGTGATCAAAAACCTCGTGGCGTTTCTGTTCCTTTACGTTGCAGTCGATTGGGTGAACTCCCAGGGCTGGGTCCAGGTCTACATGATCATGTTCATGGTTGTCACGTTGGCGATGCTGTTGGCAATCCCGCTGTACTACTTCGGGGATAACGCACGGACGGCATTCGAGAAGATCATCGTGCCAGTCATTGGCCCTTTGGATGATGCTCCTAATTAGTGGGTTGTGGATTAGTTGCAAGTCTCGTCATAATCTTCCTGCAGCATGATGGCCCAGAATACTCAGATGTCGGACATCTGAGGCATACGATATTTGTTCATCTCACCTTCATTGTTGAGTTACATGTTGACACTCCTATCCCACAATGAAACACTCACTTTGCCGACCCAGGGTTAACTAACGCCGGCCGCCTGAGTGATGTGTAGATGCCCTCTTTGCCTGCTGCGCGTAAATGGACATTGAATCAAGTAGATATTGTGGATGGCAGGGTACCGTGCGTGGACCTCGTGGTAGAGATTTCTCCCGTCTCTGTCATTGGAGTCACAAGAATCGACCGTCTGAACAGATTCAATTCGAACAATTGCAAACAGTACATCTCCGGTAAACCCAGGCAGTCGCTCTCTGAACACATGTCAACCATAAGATCAACGAGATCCTCGATGTCTGGTGAAATCTAGAGCCGAGCGGAAGGGATAGCTGAATCGTAACAGACCGCAACTCAGGCCGTGGATGGGGTGGCGAGAGGCAGTATCATAGTACGGATTGATTGGTTGGACGAGAGCTTACGGCCTCTGATCGGTCTCCGTAATGGCCCGCTTTCTCGGTCATTCATGCTCAAATCCAACCCGACGACACACACCAGTCCACAGCCACATTATATAGACTGCCTCTACGTACAGATAGTCTTTCTCAATCCTCGATGCAACAAGCCACATTCTCCGGTAATGAATTCAGCAGAACAAGCTGTAACCGACCCGTACAAGCGCAAGACATGCATCCCTTGTGCCAAGTCCAAGCGCAGATGCGACAAGGGGACGCCAGCCTGCCAGCGATGCTTGGAGAAAGACGTAGCTTGCCGATATCCCAGTGTGCCGCGATACACTCGTGTCAAAAAGGGCGCTCAGGCGAGCCCAGACGCCGGCAACTCCTCGGCATCTCAGCTAGAATCGCCTAACACTATCCGCCTAACAGGAGCCTCGTCATCAAGGCCAGACCAAGACACGTTGCGCGGTCATAATTGCCGCTGTGAAGGTGGACAGCCAGCACCTGCGGACTTATCTAGTAAAGACTCGGGGCTACGAAACGGATGGTGGTTCCTAGGGCCCGAAACGTGGGTGGTTGATCATTGGACGCCTTGCAGGCCAATCCCCGCAAGCCATATGTCCATAGTAAACCTCTGGGTCGATGAAGTCCGAGGATGGCTGCGGCAGTGGGTTGAAGAGGGCCACAATCCGTTCATCCATGAACAGTTATACTTGCACACACGTCTTCCCAAATGTCTTCAAGATGCGTGGGCGACACTCACTTCATATCTGCTAAAGACAAAACGGACTGATCTCATCGCAATGGACATCGTGCAAAACCGCGCAGATAACCTCCTGACGGAAAACGGACTGGGCGGGACCTTCACGGACGGTGTACCCATGCTCGGAACGGCCGACCACCTCGCCCGCGTACAGGCACTTTTCATCTACCAGTTTATCCGTCTATTCGACGGGAACATCAGGCAGCGAGCCCTTGCAGAAGATCAGCTACCTATTCTATCTACCTGGTGCGACCAACTTTGGGACTCGGTTGTTCTAGGTATCAGCGGCGGAAGCTTTCCCTCCATGAGCGGGCCTTTCGATGAGACGGAAGATGCAACTACCAAGCTATGGAGAAGCTGGATTATGAGTGAGAGTATACGGCGGTCATGGCTTATTGCCAAGGTCATGCAATCCGTGTATCTCACTGTTAGGGACGGTTGGTCAGAGTGCCCTGGAAGCATCTGCATCACGGCGCGGCAGGGCCTTTGGGATACAAACTGCCACATCCCGTGGGCTAGATCGACGCGGGACAAAAGCCCGCTGTCAGTAGGGTGCTTTCAAGCTGACCAGCTTTTTGAGACTGCTAAGTCCAGCGAAGTTGACGCGTATTCGACACTTATGCTCAAACTGGTCTGGGGAGATAAGAGGGTTGAGACGTGGGCAAATATCGAGCCTACGTGAGTTCGCTGCCTGGTGCGTGTAATATTGGTCGATATGTAAATAGAAAGTTGCTGCAATTTTAATTGGTGAGTATGACAGGAAAAACACTGGATTGAGGTCCCTTCACTGCAAGAAAGTAGGCCACAGACAAGAGTCTTTTCGCATACGACTTGGGCAGCGACCATCCTGTCCGTGTCGGACTGATTGGCAAACCGCTAACTCCGCAAAGTTCAGGCCTTCCAGGGTGCTCAGTAGGCTCCTCGGCAGTCGAGCGGAACTTTACGAGCCTAAGCGGAAGATTTAGACCCACAATGTTCCGCCAGACTTCCTTCCGCCAAGCTTCCGTTCATTCCACCGTGGCAACTCGGACAGCAAAGAGCGATGTACCGCTGTCTGAAACAAGCCGGGGGTTGTCGAGAACAGTTTGGAGACCAAACAATGTTGCATGGGACCTTGACAGTGTTGTGGGGATTGGGTGAAAGACGCTCGGCATCGGGGTTGACTGACCTACATGGCTCGCCAGATCGATTTGACGATGCCGTTTGTGAGAGTAGTCTGGCGGTCAAGCAAACCTGGCCGAGTGGTAAGAGGCGGGGCTCCTTAGGGACTCTCAAGACTCTAAACTGGGTATCGAAGACACCATAGTCAAGCATATAAGGTATTCTTCAAGTTCAGCGAAACGGGGTATCAGGATCGAGGGCGGATTGATAAAACCGACTTCGCCGTACTCAAGATGAATGTGACCACAACACTACTGGGGACGACTTAAAAGCGGAAATTTGGTTAAGAATGACAACTTCGAGCTTATTTACTTATCGGTGCTGCATCCTTCTATCCTTTCTAGTCTAGACCCAAGATCTTCAACAGAGACGAGCTCTTCAGTCACTGTTATCAATGCCAACTAGCTCACACGACACCTTCCACAATTTTGCCGCCTTTTCCTCGTCAAATGCGTAGGGAGCATACCCAAGATCATCAATATCCAAGGGCGTCGCCTCGGGCTTCACCGGGCCTTGTTCCTTGCAGTTGGCAAGGTAGATGCCTCCGCGTCCCTCCAAGTCCTTGCTGATGGCCGCGTAGACGCTCGTGGCCGCACCCTGCTCGGGACTCGCCAAATAACGCCGGAAATCCTCGTTCTCGGTCATGTTCTTTATCATTTCAGGGTCGACGTACTGACTAAGGTTCGTGGCGATGTTGCCAGGGTGCAGGGCGACGGCGTGCAGGCCCTTGGCCCCGTACCGCTTCTCAATCTCACTGGCCAGGTAGATGTTCGCGGTCTTCGCCTGGCCGTAGGACACCCACGGGTCGTAAGAGTCCTTCTCGTCGAAATTGAGGTCGTGGAATCGGACCTCGCCGCAGCGGTGCCCCAGGGACGACACCGAAACGACGCGAGAGTTGAACGACGGGGTGCTGCTTGCTAGGAGAGCCGGTTTGAGCAACTCAAAGAAGAGAAAGTGGCCGAGATGGTCGATCCCGAACTGCGTCTCGAAGCCGTCCTTCGTCCGGCCTGGTGGCGTAGCCATGACACCCGCATTGAGGATGAGAATGTTGAGCTTGGGGCTCTGGGCAAGGAAAGCCTTGGCCGCGGCGCGGACCGAGTCGAGCGAGTCGAGAGACATCTGGATGAGATGCAAAGACTGTTTGTCGCCGCCACTTGAGGACAAGATGTCGTCTACGGCTTGTTGGCCCTTCTCCAGGCTCCTGACCCCGAGGAAGATCGTGGCGCCGGCGGCGTGGAGAGCGCGAACTGTCTCGAGGCCGAGTCCCTGGTTGGCTCCTGTGACGAACACAACCTTGTCGGTCAGTTTGCCGACCAGACCGGCGCCTTGCACGATCTGCAACGCCGTGGGCCGGGCATCACCGGGGCCTTGGGGACTGTCATAGGCGGCTTGGTACTGAGACATAGTTGGCTTGGTCTACTGGCGCAATGCAAAATGTTATGAGGCGTAGAATGCAGGCTTGTAGATTTGAGGATGAATCCGTTTCTAAGACTCTGGCACCGGATCGTATATATACAAAATCAACCACGGAAGAATAGGGATATGGAGACATCTGCCCTTGTTGTCCACCCGTCTGTTGCCGTGGGTCAAATCTTCCGCAGAAAGTTCCGCCTGTTGCTTCGCCGGTAGCCCTCCTATAACATGACTGACTTGTTGGGCGGGTCACTGTATTAAACATGCCAAAGGCCTAAGGGGGTCGGACTTAATTCCCAAACCCACATCTGCGGCGGTGCGGCCGCCGGACCCGCACTGCGTCCGAAATCCCGAATGCCTCATCAGCCCATGGCTATTGCATCACGAACTCGTTGAAGCAGCTGATTCAAGTTTGCGTGTGCCTGGGCAGATGCTGCAGGGATCAAAGTATGCACGGGATTTGTAGACTTGATGACTTTTTGGCGGCCAGCAAATAGAAGTAATCAATCGCTGAATTCACGGGAATAGCCGGAAATTAGGTTGACTCCTTTGCTAAACACACAACTCAATGCTTAACAATGTTTTACGCGGAGACTTGACAACGTTGCCGGTAGTAGTGAATATCCGAATTCAGATATCGTATTAATCATGGAGACTCTTAACTGGTCGTAAAGGTACCCAAGTCTGTCAAGCTCACACAGAAGGCATAATTCGCACCACGCCGCACAGTTTTCATCCACCGACAAGCCAACCTTTATTATTCAAATTCAGCACTTCTTGTTGGCTGTCTGGGCTCTCGCTCTTTCCCGGTCCTTATACTTATGCGTGTGCCAGTTCTTCGTGCTCAGCGCCGTCGAGGCGGTATAGAGGCTCAAGCTTCGCGTCCCTCTGGAAGAAGACGTAGCGCTTGATGAACCACGGCAGCCAGGTGCGCACCTGGTAAGCGACGTGGCGGTGCGTCGGGACGCCAAAGATAAAGTCGAGCTCCTCGAGTGTGTATCGTCTGGTGAAAGTGAAATCATTGTTAGAGTCATATTCGAACCATTTGCAAGGGGGTCATATCGATGAGTCGGGTAGACTCACTTGGTCTCAGGAACAATGAAGAAGATGACGATGAACGCAACGATGTTGAGCCCCGCGTAAAATCCGAAGGCTCCAGTGGCACCCAGCTTGGCGAGGAGGGAAGGGAAAGTCAGGCTCAGCGCGCTACCGACCGAGTTGTTGACGCAGATAGTGAATGCTGCTCCGATCTCGCGGTGGGACAGAGGAAATGATTCTGAGAAGTAGATCGACGGCATCGGTCCGATTCCTATTTTTGTCAAATCAGCGTCTTGCACCAGAAACCTGACATATATAAAGTCACTCACCAGGTCCGTAGAGAGCAGTGAACAGGTAGATGAAGAAGGCAATGAGCGGCACCCTGGCGCTCGAGTCCGTGGGCAACAGGAAGCACAGTCCGGCAGCAAGCAGGCACCACGCCATGTTGGGGAATGTAAGTAGCAGGAGGTTTCGGCGGCCGAAAGTGTCCATGGTGTATACTGCCGGGAACGCAAAGACGAACATGATGAGGCCAAAGCCTAGGGAAGCGAGAAGGCAGCTGAGCGTCGAGTAACCAGCCTCGGAAAAGATGGTCGAAGAATAGAACGACCTGGGATAGCCAGTCAGTAACCAAAACACAGATATAGACGTCTGTACTGCTCCAAGGGGGCTCCTACATTATATTGATCCCACTGAATTGTTGCGAAATCACGATCCAAGAGCTCGCTAGCGTAGCCCGCCGCAGACGGGGGACGGAAACGAGTTCCCACATACGGCGGCCGAGGCTGACTCCGGCGAAGGCATCACGCTCCTCGAGGACCTGGCAGTATGCGTAGTAGAGATCTCGAGCGGCCTGCATCTCCGAGTTGCGGATTCTGCAGAAGGACGCGAAAGACTCTTGGTAGCGGCCCTTCTTCATGAGCCATCTTGGGGATTCTTGCCTGAAGTTAGATTGGACGTCTTCGGAACGGAAAATTCTTTGTTAGGGGCAACATACCGGGGCAGAGCCAGACAAAGATGCACACAGGGATGGCCGGGGCAAAAGCAGCAGCCAACTGAAACCGCCACGCGAGCTCTCCGATCCGGTAGAAGATGAGGTTCGAGCAGAAGCCAATGAAGATTCCGAAGGCCACCCACAGCTGGAAGCTGGTGACGAGGCCGCCGCGGATGGATGCCGGGGCCACCTCGGCCGAGAAGACGGGGATCGTGGAGATCTTAATGCCCATTCCGAGCCCCATGAACAGACGGCAGAGCAGCAAGCCCCACCAGTTCTGTGTGAAGGCCTGGGCCAGGACGGGGAAGATACAGAACAGACCGGTCAGGAAGATGGTGCCCCGGCGGCCGAGCCAGTTGTTGATGGGGTCGGCAGCCTAGGCGCTGAGCAGACCGAAGAGAGTCGGGCCGGAGTTGATGACCCCAACGAGCCAGGTGTTGTGCTCGATGCCGAACTCCTGCGGGAACGAGAGGTTGGCGCCGTTGGCGCCCGTGTTGTCCCAGCCCTGGATGGCGGAGCCGAGGGAGCACAGCGCAATGCTGTAGTACAGTGGGCGCGGGAGATGCCACTTGTGGCTGACCTCACGCTCGAGCCAGTACTTGTCCTCGTCGGTCAGCTCAGGGAGGCCCTGGTAGTTGTCCGGGTTCTGGGCTGCGAGGGCGCCGCGGAAGAAGACATCCTCCTTCTCGGTGAAGCCATACTGCTGGCAGAAGCGAGAGACGTTGGCCCTGAGGTCACTCTTGCTGATGCCCATCAGGGGATTACGGATTCTAGGTGGTTTGGATTAGCCATGATGGCGAGATGAGAAAGGGAGAAGGAGCAGGATCCATCACTGGGCCATCTTGACGTACTTGGCGTTGACATTGCGGGAATACTCCCGCTGGACGTCCTGAACATGAGCGACCTCGAAGCCGTCATGCTTCACGTCGACGCTGTGGATAGACATGGTGGCAGTGGTGATGAAAGCAGGTCAGACTCTAGCTGCGAGACTCCCGTCGGTTCCGGACCTGATGATCGATTCTGTGCTAGATGTCGTCGGGTGGAGATGCTGGCATTATATACATTTACTCGAGACGACCATCGGATCCGATGCCATGGCCCTCCGTGCCTTGGTTCTTACGGCACGACGTCGCCATCGACGCCAATCGAAGCCTCTGACCCGATCCTGGACTAGCGGCATGACTCTGCGGCCTTGGTCGACGCGCGGAGACAATGTCCATTGCTCCACCGCATCCCCATGGGGATGTACGCCTAGTGCCCCGGAGTATGGCACTAGCCTGTAGTCGCTGACATGACGGCGTGCTCACGGGATTCAGGAGCACAAGGGGGGAGTTTGGGACACCGGTGCGATGCCAAGGAATGCTCATTTCATAGTCACGGATCCGTACTAATCCCATAGAGCGAATCCTACGAGCCACTGCCCCGAACCCACACACGCAGGGCAGCCAACTTCAGTCACCACTCCGAGACTTCCGCAAGCGAGCGTGGCTTACCCCCAGGAGTCCACACTGACACAGAGTCCCTGGATGGACTGTACAGGACAGGAACGTACGTCCAGCAGCCCAAACGGCGCCATGGTCGCTGGGCTGGAGTCTACGGAAGCACCGTGAGGGGCTATGGCCACGCGGGAGAGGGGGAAGCGAAGAGGAGGATGTCGGCGTCACGAAGAACCGGCGACATCGGGGCCGGAGACAGGGGTACCCCGGGCTGGTCCTGTGCAGGCCGCGCCCAGCGACCGCCCAACCGGGAAAAGCGGGCTCCACCGGCTCTGCGGGGTAAACTCTGCTCGGGTCCGGCCCTGTTAACCGCACCAGGCCTAGGATGTATTTGCACGCTCGGGGGCATCGTGGGCTGCCTCAACACTCCGCCAGCATGATCCTGTCTTGACAATAGGGCGATGCATGACATAATCTATAGCTCTCCAGCACATCAAATGAATTAACGGCAAATTGACAGCTCTACACCATTGCAGTGATGATTTGGCTCTCACTTCCTTGTTAGCTGTATCAGACGTTATTTGCACCTCCACAGCTTCAGGCAACCAGGGAATCTGAGCCTGTAGCTGTCAGCTTACTGTAGAGCATAGAGCCAACGAGGAGAAATGATCTGAGATTCCAGCGATCTTGAGGCCACCCCTTGGAGAATTAAGCTCAGGTACCGTACCCATGGAGGAGATCCAGCGACGTCAACCGTCCCTGCACAGGGAGGAGGGCATTCATGACCTCTCCCTGCGTGTTCCCCCACCCACCCCCGGAGTAATGTGTCAATTGCCCTGCGTGGGTGCCCTGCGTGTATCCAGCCCACCCCAGGAGTCTCCCACACCAAATCAGGCGTTCTGACGGGTACGAGTGGGGGCCAGCCTGCCAGGACCTGTAGTTTCTACCCGCACTTGTACGACTCTGCCTTGCCGATCCCACCGTTGAGGAGGGAGGACGTCAGGCAAGTCATGTGAGACCACGTACGACTGCAGAATGCAGAGCCGCCTGGATGAGGCTCTCCAATGGACCGTGCCGCAGTCCAGTGGGGTTTGGGCACACGCAGGTAAGGCCAGGTGCGGGGAACGGCCAGCTCGACGACGGGCGATTGCTCTGCTGGGCCATCTTCCACTAAGCACAGCCTAGCTTGAGAGGAGGTTTCGTATATAACAGCTCCCCGAGCAGGTCTCAAGCCATGGAATCGACAGACAACAAGGTCATCAACCCAGCAGCTGTCCAGCAGAGCCCCGAGCAGTCCTCCGCCATCGATACCAGCGCCGAAACCGACACCGCAATCATGGGCAGCAACAACCCCGTCACATGGCTCGAGAAGCTCGAGGAGCAGCGTAAGTTTCTATTATGGGCGAGGGAGGCTGTTCCTGAGAAAGGAAGCCAGGATGCTAACATGAACACCTAAATCAACAGTCAATGTCGACGTTGACTGGATGGATCCCGAGTACATCAAGGGCATGCAGCCCTTCAAGTTCCACGACCAGACCAGCAACCAGCTCTGGGTCGACATCCAGCTTCACCACGAGTCCAACAGTGACCTGCTCCTGCAGACCGCCAAGGAGCTGAAGGACCAGGGATGGTTGGCCATCTACACCCGCATGGTGCGTTCCCCCTTTCCCCCTGGCACCCTTCCTCCCCCCCTTTTTCCCGTTCCTCACTCAGTCAGTGGCCTGTTTCTAACGCATACCCCACCCGCAGGCCGTCCTCATGTGCAAGAAGAACATCGACATGATCTCCGGCCGCGTCCTGCTGCAGACCCTCCCCTCTAAGGCCTACGATACCCAGGCTACCCTCGACCACGCCCGCTTGTACGACAAGGAGTTCGCCCTCGCCGGCATCGGTCGCGACCGCTACTGCATTAAGATCCCCTCGACCGGTCCGGCCCTCAACGCCGCCAAGATCCTCTCCACGGAAGGGATCCCCACCCTGGGCACTGCGCTGTTCGGCCTGCCCCAGGCCATCGCCTGCAGCCAGGCCGGGTGCCTGTACATCAGCCCGTATTTCAACGGTGAGTGGGAAGGAGGCGAGGTGTAGAACACAGCGGCGGAGAATGTTTCGCTGATGAATGAGGATGAAAAATAGAGACGCAGGCGCACGACGACCTCAGCCTGTGGTCGGATGTCGAGGACCCGGCCACGCAGCACCCCATGTCTCCGCGGATCGTGCAGATCCTCGAGACGTACAAGAAGCTGTACAAGGAGACGGGCAAGGAGCAGCCCCTGCTTAAGAACGCCAGGTACGTTCTTTGAAACACCCCTCCAACCTCCATGCGTCTTCTTTTCTCCATTCGCTGACGTACTCGACCGTACAGCTTCATCTCCGCCAAGGAGGCCATGGCCGCCGGCGAGCTGGGCTGCCACTCGGCGACCATCTCGCACACCGTGCTCAACCAGCTGGCCAAGCTCCCCTACGACCCGGCCCAGCAGCCCGGCGAGGGCCTGCCCAAGCCGGCGCACCCCTACCGCGACGCGCGCCCGACGCCCGAGCGCCTTCGGAAGCTGGCGAGCATCGACCCGCTGGCCCCGGCCGGCTGGGACGGCAAGCTGGCGAGCACGGACGTCGACTACCTGGCCGACGGCGGCGCGGCGCTGGCCAAGGCCATCGCCGAGGACCCCGCCAGCACGAGGCGCCTCAAGATCGCGCTGGAGCTGTTCACCGGCGGCGAGGAGCGGAGCAAGGCCCACGTGGAGGAGGCGCTGACGAAGGTGTAAGAGGGGTCCCATTCGACGGAGACTGGTGTGGTTCTGGCTGGGCTGGACCGCTTGACAAGCTGGACGAGCGAAAGCGTCTTCTTTGTTGCTGAATGTCGTTCCTTTCGGATTATCGCATAGTACCTAGGTAGGCAGATAGAAACTTTTGGGAAATTGAAACCAACTTGGGCATAGAACTGGGGACGAGCATAAGTGCAACACCATCGTGTCTATTGGTGAAACAGTGGTTGCCGGATGTGATCCATGTGGTTCAGGTTGTCGAATGCCGGGAAGAAGGTCATGTGTTCTGGGATCATGGCTGGGTTGACTCCGTTGAGGAGGTTATCGTGAGATAGTATAGGGGCTGGAGCGGGAGACAAGGGTGCTATTTCGGGGGCGAGCTCCGTAGACATGTTGACTGCCGTCGGGTCGATGGGTATGGTGCCAATATCACCGCCGTCCAGCGGCAGCGGAATCTGGAAGGGGTCGTTACCGAGCGGTAAGGAGTCCCACGAACTCGGCCACATATCATGAGGTGGAACCACCGCATTACTCTCAACAGCTGGGTTCTCCGGCACAGCAGGATCGATGCTAGGCCAGATGAAACTCTGGCTCTCCTGCAATGAGGAAGGCGGCTGCTGTAGATCACCAGAATCTCCATCTGTCCCGCTCTGCCACGACATGGCGCGAGGGGCGAGAGGTGGTGAGGACTCCTGCTCCCCCGCAGAGCCAAGCAGATCAGCGACCTCCTCGTTGGGCAGCACGACCGACTGCCGCTGCCCGAGCTGGCCGCCGTCGCTGTAGCGTCTCCTCCACTCGTTGACCTCCGCCAGCAGGTCGTCGCGCTCCCGCGTGAGGGCCTGGATGTGCTGGATCGCCGCCCGGCATCGTGACTGCTGTAGACGGTGATGGGCGATACTGGTTTCGAGAACTACGTGCTTGGAGAGGCGGCTTGGGTCCGTCTCTGATATGGTGGGGAGCAGACCGGAGAGTTCCTGGGGCATCAACGTGAGCATGATGGGCCGGAAGAACAGACAAGCGGCTACTCCTCCTCCCTCGCACCCACGGGGGTCCCAGGACGGTTGATCTACTCACCACAAGACGCTCCTTGAATGCCTCCCGACGTGACCTCTCAAACACGGCGTGGGCGGCGCGGTCGTTGGCAGTGAAGTTGCGGACACGCTTCTTCTGTGACTTCTTGGTGCCCTGCTGGCTGCTCCCCGGCCCGAGCTCCTCAGAAGGTTGCCTCCCCGGGGGAGACGCGTCTGTCTCCATGGACGGCATAGGACTCGGCGATCGCGTCAGATTCTCACAGAAGTAATCAACTCGACGCTTCAGATCGGGATTTCTCAGTCCGGCAGGTGTGGTCGGTGCCTCGGCAGAGGGGCTTCAGAGCTCACACTCGGAGAAAAGGGGAGGGAGGAAGAGGAGGGGAAAGGTGCTGGAGGTGAGAGGGATTCGCGCTAAGGAGGCGAGAGCGCTCCCGACTCTCCCCTTCCCAGCTCCCCGGCGTCGGATAATCATGGATCGTCAGTGCTCATGGGCCATCGGGGCCATTCTTCGCTAACATCAGCTGCCAGCATTGGGGTAAAGACTCCACTGTCCCAGTCTTCCCCCGCTTCCCCGCCATCTGCTTGGCGGCAGAGTTTGTTCACGAGTCATGTCAGCAAGTTGTCCAGGCAGTGTTGGTGGGGTGGAGGCCCCCTTACCCAGAACGTCTAGAGGCCTGACCGGCTGCTGCAGCTGGTTCTTTGGATGCCTTGGTCTATTGCTTCTTCGTCTCTGGCTAGGTGCTTTGGCCTGACTGCTTGGGCGGTGTTCGGTGTTCGTTTTCCCGATCTGTGATGTCGCCGCGGAGGTCAAGATGGGAGGAGATATTGTTCTGCATGTGATATTTCCTATATCCCCCGTCTTGACGTATCAACAATTTCTATTTCCTCATGAACTCTCTACTAATTTCTAAAATGTCTGAGAAACACAGTTCCTGTATGAGAGTATCACCCACAGCCTCCTGTATACATGCGCCAAACCCCCCATGCTGGATATCCCATCTATGGAAATCTAGAATATCCTCTACCGCGAGGCCTCCCGAGCCGCTCTATCGCCTTTGGTGTACACTGCACCTCTAACATTACTCCAACTTCTTCTCCTTGTGGATCTCAATGCCGGGCGGCGCGCCCACCAGCGCCTTGCACTGAGCGTAGATGACGAACTGGCCGGCGACCAGGCCGCAAGTCATGAGGATACGCGGGCCCAGGCCGGTCAGCAGCAGCCGCTTGGGGCCGAACTCGCGGGCCAGCGTGAACATCCTGCTGGTGGCACTCTGCTTCGGGTCGCCGGCGCCCTTGTTGATGGCCGACAGGAGCGTGTCGGCCGGGTGCGACAGCACCGCCGCCGCCACGCCGGCGACCACGCCGCTCGCCAGCTCCACGCCCGTCGACTGCAGCTGCGTGAGCCTCGCGCGGCGCTCAGGGCCCATGGTGCGGTAGATGACCTCGACGGCCGCCTCGTGCACCGAGAACTGCCCCACCGCGTACGGCACCTGCTTGAACAGCAGGGGCACGAAGCCCGAGTAGAAGCCGCGCATGCCCTCCTCGCGCGCCAGCCGCGTGAACCCCGAGGCCAGGCCGGTCGCGAACCCGCGCTGCGACACGAGCCGGATGCGCGTCGCCTCCAGCGGGCACAGCAGGATGTCGGCGAAGAACTCGGCCGTCGCCGACGCCCCCAGGTAGATGGCCGTGCGCCGCTCCGTCGCCTTGGCCGGCCCGCCGGACATCTCGATGAACTTCTTCTTGAAGAACTCGTACCCCGCGAACTTGCCGCCGCCCTGCACCAGGTAGCCGACCGCCGTGGGGCCGAAGCCCGTCAGGAGCGCCGCGGCGCCCTCGCCGGCGACGATGCGGCGGCCCGCGGCCACCATGTTGAGGCCCTTCATGGCGTCGTCGACCTGTATCCGGGTCTTGACCACGTCGATGGGCGTTGCTGCCTGCAGGTAGTGTCAGTATTTGGGTCGCTCTGCGCCCGTCATTGCTAGAATGACGCCCGTCGGTGGTACTCACGCCGTGAGTGAGCGTCGCGGCCAGCGCGCCCGCTCCGAAGAACTTGACATAGTCGGTCGGTGCAAAGGTAGGCACCTCTGTCGATTTCGCCGTCGCCATAGTGGTAGGATTGGCGCTCTATCTGTCTCTACAGCTGGGAGGATGAGGTGAAGTGAGTGCTGTGAGAGGCGGTGATCTGATCGTTTCGTCACGGAGTGTCGGTCCAAAACTCTTTCAACGCCGCTAACGTTAATGTTTATCTTTGAGACACGCTCGGTCTAGGAGCATGAGTAAGCGTGCGGGAAACTGCTTATCTCGGGGTTGGAGTAGCAGCGGCGGTGGGAGGAAGCGAATGTAGAGAGATGCGCAAACTGGCAACCAGGAAAGACGCGCAACAACCGAGACGACGGGCACAGATGGACACTCCGGGCTGCAGACCACGCTGGATTTCAGCCGCGACCGTGATATTTATCGCAGATGCCGTCATGACCCAATCAAGGCCCGCTGCTGCGCATGCCAGAGCAAGGAAGCACTGATGACGTAGTGCCGCCGGATGCGTCGGGACCTTCGGTGTCGGGAGCTTCCGGCCGGGAAGGCCGCATCCCCACTTTTTCACCTTCGGCATTTCGGAGGTTCTCCCACTCGCCGAGAAATGCACTCCCACGAGCCCAGGCGCCTATATACGGAGTAGAACGCCATTCGTTCCGTGACGCTGTGCCACTGTGCCGGCCTTGAGGCTCTGATACGTGTAGATGCAGTCGGGCCGGTGAGGAGCGGCGCCGCCGGATGCTCCCCGTATCGAAGCCAATCTGCAAATTTGTCATACTAGGAAAATTCTCGCGACGCAAAGCCTTGCCCAAACTTGTGCTGGGCCTTGATCGAGATTGCAAATTGCCAACAAGTTCGAGGATAAGGGACTGCACAGTTCCAAGCACAAAGCTCTGTTCGTCATCTGCAGTAGTACAGAAATGAGTCATGGGAACTACGACAGATTAGGATACAGTGAGCAATCCAAGCCAGGAACGCCAGAAGCCCTCCAAACATACACAGCCTTCAGAGGGGGGGTATCCGCAAGCCAAAAGACGATCGGGCGCCACATGCCCAGCCAACGGGTACGCCGCCATCCAACGATCAATCACCTCACGACACGTCCGAGCCGCTGCTTCGCAGCCTCGACGACGCTCTTGTCTAGGCCAGGAGTGCTGTTCTCCTCCTGCTTGCCGCCTGGAGCGCCCGCGCTGTTACTCCCCTCCGCTTCCTCCTGCTGTTGCGCCTGCGCCGGGACGATGTCCCACCTCTGCAACGGGCCGCTCATGCCCACCCACAGGTCAGTGGGGAGGAAGTCGCCCACCTCCTGCCGAAACGTCTCCCTCTCCCGCCAGTCCGCGTCGACCAGCCGGTCCACGCTGTCCCTGGCCTTGCGCCAGATCGCCTCTATCCGCTCCTCCACTGATCTCCGCCGCTCGACCTCTAGAATTAGACTATCGTACGCCCCCGCATACCCTTCGTAGAACTCGCGCAGCCCGTCCATCTCCTCCAGCCGCGCGGCGATCGCCTGCCGCTCGTCCTCCCACCGCTCGAGGTACTCGCCCTCGGCGGCGACGTAGCTGTGCAGCCGCGAGCCGATATCCTCCAGGATGCGGAACGCTGCTGTCGTCGCGGCGTACGCTTGCCGGACCTGATCGGCCTGCTCCTTGAGAGATGCAAAATCTGCATCCACCTGCCGGAGTGCCTCGTGTAGGTCTTCCACTACCTCGCCGACCTCAGGAGCGTCCTGGACGACGACCTGGACAATCTCCGCTCGCTCTTCCGCGGTCAGGGGTTCCAGGTCGGCGACGTCGGATTCCTGCTCCGCGATGACGCCCGAGATCGAGACTGGGTCCCCGCCGTCTTGCGACTCGGTTACCTCAGCGGCTTTGCGGCGGGCAAGAGCCGCACCGCCTTCTGTTATCCGGACGGCGGTCACGCACATGTCGAAGTGCCTAGTTAGCGACGTGAGGTGCTCAGCCATCGCATGAGAGTGCTCTGTCAGGGAGGCGAGCAGCTGCGGCATGGGCTGGTAATTTGTGGATGCAGATGGCGAGGGCGGCGACGGAGCGCCTGACAATGCCTGTTTCAGATGCCGGATATCGGTCTCTAAGCGGAGAAGGTCGCCATCGAAGGAAGTCTGGATATTCTGCAGATGGAACAGTCATGTCAGCTCAGGGAGCCATGCCGGATAGGCCTAATCACGGGGATATGATTGATAGAGTAGGAAATGCTCATCGTGTCGTACCTGTAGCTCTACGATGCTCTGCTTCACGGCGTTTCGCATGTCATCGACGCTCTTCTCGTCCACAAAGTCCAGCAGATTCCGAGGTTCCTCCCCGGCAGGCCGAAATATGGGCTCTACAACCGTCTTTCTCAGCATCTCCATTGTCTGCTCCAGCTTCCCGTTGGCGGCGTCCAGAGTGCGGATGAGGTGCTTGAACTCGCGCTTGCCGTTCTCGTGCGTCCTGGCCATGCTCTTGCGGATGCGGAGGAGCAGCCTGTGCTGCTCTCTGATGCCGCGGCGGAGGAAACCGGTCTGCGCGGCGAGGATGACAGCCTCCTCGTGCAGCTGCCTGGCCTGGGTCGTCAGGTGGTTCGCATGCAGAACGAGGGTCATGGAGTTCAGGGCCCGCTTGGCGGCTAGCAGGTGTTCCACAAGGGTCTCGACGGGCACGGAGGCGGCGGCGCCGGGGATGGAGCCCCGGCGAGAGCTCGCCGGCGAGGACGAGGCTGCGCTAGGCGAGGCCATCGTGTGTTGCCTCCGTCCTTCCTACTGCCCCCTCTCTGGCTGAGTTGAGTTGGATATTCTCGGGGGTGATAGCAGTCATGGATTCACGTCTGTGTGCTGGAATCAGCTCGGATGGGGGAAGAAGCGGTCGAGCCGCGAACAGTCAATCAGTCAGTTTGGTGATGTCAAGATAAAGTCACAGATCCGATCCGGCAGGCAATTTACTTAGACAGGTGCACGTGCCACCTCCACATTTCACGTCTCGCTTAAGTTAACGGGATGCAACGCCACGGGGGCTGTGTAGATAAGGTGCCACCCGCCTCGTAAAGGTAGAAGAACTATACGCAGTGCAGAGGTATCTACGGGGTTAATCTGATGTAACAGAGTCGATCCACCGACATAGTTACTGACTCGGTTCATTTACGTCGTGTTATTAACCCTGTAACCTATAGGTTATAACCTGGCCTACAACAACAGGATTTCTAGTGGATACGTTGTAGGAACGAGGAAGCCCAAACCTGTATTCTGAAGTAAGAGCCGTCCTTTGTAACGTCCAGCGGGACCCGAAGTGGTCCTGTAAGGTTCTGACATGTAGTATATAACATGTATAGATGCCTGCATCTACCTCCGTGTGATGTCCCATCCTAGCATCTAGCTCGTTTGCACACCGCTCCTATACCCCAAAGTGTCAACTTCGCTATGTTACAGAGCGTGGGGTCCGCTCTCGCTCCTAGCTAAGCTCAGCAGAATACTCCGGGCACGATGACCACACAGGGGCGGTTCCACGTGGAGGAAACGCTGGGGCTTATTCGGTTGAACCGTCTTGAGCTTGAAAACAGGCCACCAGGGCCGGTACCAACGCTATTTCGGGTATAAAAGTTCCGTTTCCGCAAAAGGCTGAGCCTGTCGAGAAATATTTTTGAGACATCATTTCCAGGAAGACTCAGTAAATAGTTAGTTCTCTTCAGTTGTTCATCTAAGCGTCTTCTCGTTGGGTCGGTTAGGCAGTCAGCCAGAGCCTCGTTAATTCCGATGTTCGAGACCGTTGACAGCTCATGCACAGAGGTCTCCAATGTGGTCAAGTGTCCTAGGGTCAGGAGATAGAAGGAGGTCCATGCGATGCTCCGCCATGACATGCCCCAGCCCATCGGCTCCGTCATCCCGATACGGGTTCTCATTTCCGCCAAACTGGGGGCGGCTCTGGTTCAAGCCTCCCAGCACAACTTGATTTTAGCAGTGGCCCTTGCAGTGCGTCGTATCCATGGTGGGGATGTAGGCATGATAGGTCTATGCCTCCCTTCTTGCGCATTCCACCCCTTTGCAGCTCGGTTAGCAAGTTGAATCGCCTTGTTGACGATGTTCTTGATTCTTGTCTGATGGACATCGGTTACAAAGTGGATATTGCTGAGCATGTCGATTCGAGGTGAGCTGCTGTCTCAGCTTCGTGGCCTGAGTTTCGATATTGCTAAGGAAGGCTTCATCTGTCCTGGCAACTTCTATCATCTTCCTCTCTTCGGAGACAGTGACGCTGTTGCTTCTGTCATGTATCGGTGTCCGGTGTGTCCACGGAGATTGGAAGGCTGTAAGGCCGACTCTGGACGTGTTCTACCTCCTGCTTCATATTCAACAAGTCGTCGGACGATTTCTCATACATCATGTTCTTGTCGCCCTTTCGAGAATTTATCTTCGTTTCGCATCATGGTGTAGCACTCAAGGCTCTGGGCCCAGTATCTCTGCTGCTGGACTAGTATGCGTCTCTTAATAAGGCGGACTAGTCATTGATGCTTCCAAGCAGTAGTATATGTGAAGTTGAAGAAATCAGGGGGCGGATGTCCACAACAGGGTAGGCAATAGAGGCAAGGAACCCAAACGTCCATACAACGATAAGAGAGTATTCATAACATAAGCCGCTTTTAAGTGCTGCAAACGATGAGGCAGGACAGTGACGGGTCTTGCCTCAAGAAGCCATCGTCAACAAAAAAAGAATCTAATCTAGTACACATTGTCATCCCCTGAATACGACATAACTCCTAGCCAAGTGGCTACCAAGATTCGTGAACACGCTGCGCCTTCTGATCGCCGCTAACCTGGCTGGTCCTGTCCTCAGTGACCTGGAACTCGTTCGATACCATGATCCCCTTGGCCGGCGTCTGAGCCGGTGCCGGCCCGGCGTAGACATTCAGGTTCTGCATCTTGACGTCGTTGACGATTCGCTCCTCGCTCTCGGTGAACGGAAAGGCGTCGGTGACGGTGCCGTCCTTCTGGCTCGAAGTCCCACGACGCCGGCTCATGCTGTGAGATTGGTCGGTGCCGTAGCCACCGCCGATGGTCCGGAAGCCGGTCTTCTGCTTGTATGTCTTCGGAGTGGAGCCGAAAGCGTCGCCGAACATCGTCTTGAGCAGAGTCCTGACGAGAGACAGGAGCATGGGAAGGTTAGTGACGACCACCGAGGTGAAGGCCTCCCGCGTGCCCCACTCGCCAGCGGCCTGCGCGCCGTTCACGGGGTCCTGTTGGCCAAGAACCGTTAGAGATGTTTCTTTGCCTTAACAAAAAAGGGGATAATTGGGCATGAGGGGTTCATAACACCGGTCGAGACTCACAGTTGTGACAAAGACGGTCTTGAGGAGAGAGCAGACGAGAACAAATATGCCTGCACCGAGCACGATCGTGGAGCCGATTTTCTTGATGAGCTTCAAGCTGGTTCCCCAGAGCATTGGAAGAGGAATCATGATTAGGTAGATATCCGTGACCGCACTCGAGACGAATGTTACCCAGACGACCGGCGGGGCGATGGCGGGCTGGCACTGGGCTAAGGTTGAAGGCAACACTGTCAGGAGCCATTGATGGTTATCGATTCGAGGAGAGAAGACTTACTGCCAGGGTTCGGATTGATCTGCCAGTTTGCCTGCAACGGCCTGCATGCGCCGAAAATTGTGACCACTGACGCGATGAAGGTTGCGGTGACAATTCCAAAGCCGATCCAGACACCCATGCGAAAGCGCCTGCTGAGTCCCTCCTGTCCGATTATACACATCAGTCACCGGGCAGACTCAGGGGTTCAGTGGAAGCATACCGTGAGTCGGATGTAGAAGACGAGCATGGCCATCTTGAGCACAAAAATCAGGCACGCATAGCTGGTCCAGCCCACTACCTGGATCTTGGAGCCAAACACTCTGAGACGCGAGTCAGTTCACGACCATGTTCCTGCAGATTCTCCGGCTTTGTTGGGTCGTGCAAACCTGAGATGGTATTCCTCCGAGTCGGGAGACAATGCAGCCCGCTCGGCGTCCGTCATGGAGTTGTTTGCGAGGCCTTGGCCATGGTTGACGGCGAAGAACGCCAGCGTTGACTGGGTGGTGTAGAGTAACTGCGGAGATGGCCGGTTGTTAGCGACAAAGGGGAACGGAGAAGATAAGAGAAAGCTGTGGGATTGATTCGGTGAGACAAACAATTGCCAGCCACACGAGGAAATCGTCTGCTCGGAGGTTTGCAAAGCCCACGGAGTTCACCCGAGCATACGTCCTGAGAACCGTGATAAGGACGCCAAACGCATAGAGGGTCCAAAGCTCGATGTTGAAGGAGCGTGTGGCCGCAGCTGCGGCGGCAGCAGCAGCCGCTGCAGCCTGTGCAGCGGAGTCAGACATCTGAAGATGCCCTGGCTACTTGAACGGGTCTGTGGAGAGATCGAACCACGTTGTCAGCCAGGTTGTCGTGTTGAAGATGGAAAGATTTCATGATGATCAAGAGGGTCCTGGGGCCCTCCATTTGTACAACTCCCGGGGCGAATCTCACTGCCGAAACAGAAGGCTGTTCCCACACTTCTGGGCATCTGCTTGGGTTACAGGAGGGACCCTTGACGCCATGGCAGAGCATATCAGCAACAGGGGGGCGCGCCGGCGATCAGGCCTGTTTTAGGCCGCCGTCCGTATCCTTAGTCAAGGATACCTCTGGGCTAGATGGAGTCGATGGGCACTCGGTGGATGCTGGGGTGGTATGGCTGCACCTTTTGCGACTTAGTTTGTCTGCGCATACCGTTCTTCACCAGACTAGCGGCGCCCGTCTCTAACGCCTCCCGTCTCTCCCGCTTTGAGCTCTACCGGTATAATTGCCATCGTTTCATTAAGAAGCGAGGATTGTCGGATATTGCTTATAGGAAAGACGGAAAGAAAGGAGTGGCTGAAGTGTCTAGATGCGACGACGGGCGAGCAGACGTCGTCGATATTAAGCTGTCAGATATCATCAACTCGGCACGTCACCCCCGAGATCAAAGAGTTTAAAAAAAAGAGATCGGCGAAGAAGATCAAGAGATCAAGAGATCAGCGGGCCAGCTGAGGAGGGGCCCAGAGATCGTCAGCAACTTCGTCTCTTTTGGGGGTGTGAAGACGCAGAGCCTGCCGGCCGGGCAGCAACGACATTGCACACCAACCTAGAAGGACAAGAGTGACATGGGGGTACCACGTAATGGCCCAATTGGACCCGCAAGTTCACACTAAAAGAAACCGTCAAACCAACTGCCCCCTTCAGGGGCTAAAGACCTGGCTAACCCGACCGCTTGGACCTCTGAGGACTACTCTCTACACTAGAGTTGATAAGAACGGCTCGCTTCTCTCGGGATCTCCAGGCGAGCTGTCTGTCAGCGTCGTAGCTTTGCTCTCAAAACGTTATCATCTGTCCGCCCAGTGGAGCTGAACAGTGCACTAGCTAGTCATCGCCTGCGGAGAGCTCCGTTGGCGACATCCACCCGAAGTCCCTGAGGCCCCGATACGGAGGACCCTCCGTCGCCCGCCTGGCGAGGTGAGTGGTCAGGCGGCCTCAGTAGGTGATCGCCGTGGTGGCATCACCGCTGAGACATCAAGGCCAAGTTTCCACATCCGTCACAATTTCCGTATCGATGGGGGTCCACTGAGCCATTTTACACTACAGCTGCGAAAGCGCACCTCCTCCGACTGACGACTCCGTTTCTTCACAGCTGTGCCTGCGTTAGCGCGCGAGCGCATGACTTGGTCGAAGTTGCTGTACTCTGCCCGGCCACCGAAGGATCGCAGGGCGATGTTACCAGAGTGCTGCCCCTTGTTCAGTCAGTCAGTAGCGTAATCGGGCTAGCGTAGGACCCCTGGCCAGGGTACAGTAGGCGCATGCAATTAGTGTCTTGGGCATGACAAGGAGCATTTGTCAACGCTGACTGTCGGGCGATGAAGAGCTCCCTGGAAGTGTTTGGCAAAAGGGAGTCAGCCGCGTCGTTGGTTGGGAGTTGACAACCAGCCAAGACGTCTGGGCTCAATATGTTACCAGCGAATGCAGCAGTGCGGCACGGAGCAAGCCACACCTTACCACAGACTCGGGAACGGATGAAAGACGAGGAAATCACGGAGGAGAGGGAGGATTGGGGCAATGGGAGTTCCTGAGCCAGGGATCTGCGGGCGTTTGCCCGGTTTGGTCTAAGCCGGGTCTCTCATATCCCCGGCTCCCAGGATCTTGGCCCACCACTCACTCCAGTCCGGATGAGCACGCACAAGCAAGGTTGCCATGTGCAGAACAGCATCCCGAACAGGGGCAATTCAACAAACCGGGAAGGTAGGGTGATGTATATATACCTCACCCTGCGTTCCCGCGGTGCTGATCAGTTGCACGGCGCATGCAGAGCACCACCCCAGGTCGCCCGCCAGTCACTCGTTATTTTTTGTTTTGCCTTTGCCCCCCTTACCCTCCTTTGCTGTCCCCGCTCCCATGCATCCATTCACCCTGAAGGCCGCGGCCCTCTCCGCGTGGGCTGTGACCGCCGCCCAAGGTGCTTGTTCCAGCGACGTGAACTACTCGCAGCTCGCGAAGAAGCTCTCGGGTCCCGCCAAGATCTACCTGCCGGGCACGGACGCGTTCGACGATGCAGTGGCACGCTGGTCCGCTCTGGATGAACCCGTAGCCAATGCCGTCGTCGTCCCCGGCACGGAGCATGATGTCGTCGAGACGGTCAGTCCCACCATGCCCGGCGTCCCCCGAGTCTGCATCGCCGGCTTATGCTTATCTTCTTGACGGTTTAACAGATCAACTTCGCGAATGAACACTCGCTGCCCTTCCTTGCGACCAACGGTGTGCACGGATCGATCACCACTCTGGGGAAGATGACCCATGGTATCGAGATCCATCTGAGCCAGTTGAATACGGTTCAGATTGCTGCCGATGGGCAAACCGCCAAGATTGGCGGTGGCATCCTGTCCAAGAACCTCACAGACACGCTTTGGGCTGCCGGAAAGCAGGCTGGTTAGTACACAACCCTTAGATGTTTACTATGAGAAAAACAAAGTCGTGGTTGGCTAATATTATGGGACAGTGACCGGAACATGTGAATGTGTCGGCTACATGGGTCCCGCCCTCGGCGGTGGTCATGGCTGGCTTCAAGGCCATCATGGGCTCGTTTCAGACCAGTTCGTCT
The DNA here is from genome assembly GCA_030052745.1 of Pleurostoma richardsiae. NCBI lineage: Eukaryota > Fungi > Ascomycota > Sordariomycetes > Calosphaeriales > Pleurostomataceae > Pleurostoma > Pleurostoma richardsiae. The sequence continues at coordinate 220,555 of JANBVO010000037.1, forward strand.
CCCTGAACGTCGTCCTGGCCAACGGAAGCTTGATCACCGTCGACGAGAAGTCGGACCTCTTCTGGGCTATGAAGGGTGCCGGCCACAACTTTGGCATCGTCACTTCCGTCACGTCCAAGATCTATGACCTGCAGTACCCTAACTACGCCATGGAGACCCTCATCTTCAGCGGCGACCAGGTCGAGTCCGTCTACGAAGTTGCCAATGAGCAGTGGCTTACAAACGGCACCCAGCCCGAGGGTCTCATCAACTGGTCCTACTGGTACTATGATCCTACCACGGACGCGGAGAAGGTGAGCGCAGAGTCTAGATAGCCACGCGGAGACATCATCACTCTTTTGTCCCGTACTGACCGTCTTCATAGCCTGTCATTGCGTTTTACATCATCCAGGAGGGTGTTGACACCGTCGACGCGGCTTATATCAAGCCCTTCTCCGACATTGGACCCATCTCCACCTCGTCGCTGTCGGGAACCTATCTCGACCTGGCCGCGTGGACCGGCATCGACGTCTCTTCCACGCCCTGCCAGAAGACCGGAAACGCCAACCCGCGCTTCCCCATCTACCTGAAGCAGTACAACCCCAGTGCTCAGAAGGAGGTGTACGAGCTCTTCAGGCAGGCGACCACCAACGCCTCGACCCCCTTCGCCAACGCGCTCTTCATGTTCGAGGGCTACTCCCAGCAGGGCGTGAAGGCGCCCGGCGACGCCGCCACCGCCTTCGCCTACCGCTCAGACAACCTACTCGTCGCCCCGCTCCTCACCTACACGCCCAACGGCACCGAGCTCGACAAGCGCGCGTCCCAGCTCGGCAACCAGATCCGCCAGGTCCTGCTCCAGGGCAGCGGAGAGTCCCACCTCAACACCTACATCAACTACGCCTACGGCGATGAGACGACGAAGGACTGGTACGGGAGCGACTCATGGCGCCAGCAGCGCCTGAAGGCGCTGAAGAGCAAGTACGACCCCAAGGGCAGGTTCAGCTTCTACGCCCCGATCGCGTAGATGGGAAAGGGGTAAGCTCCACCTGTATGTATGAAACGCCGCTGTTTCTCTGGCATAATTACCCACGCCCTCGTTCCTTGTCGGACCACGTGCAAGGGATGAACCCAAGAAGGGGGGTATGTCGTTAGCTGTATGTAGTACCTACACAACCAATACATGTGAATACAATCTATCCTCAAACAAAAGTCAACAAGCGAGAACCATCAACTAGCTGCGTCTGAAGTAGACTATTCCAATAGCCCTCGCGGGAGACAGGCCGGAGACACTAGAGATGAAGGAGCGTTTATGTTTCAGTAACGGCCAAAGGGCCTAGACTACGACACCTAAACTTCGCCTACATCATGCACCGTTCACTAGTGATGGCAGGGCACGGCCCATACTTTCCAAGCTTTCATGATCCAAATTGCTTCAGAAGACAAGGTACCCTGGGCCCCTTATCTCACACAAACGATGCGGCCTTCTCCGTCGCCGGGGGGCACCCCTGAGCTGAATCAGCCACATGTAAGCCACCAGACCCGAAGAAATCGTTGCTAGTTCTCATCATGACTAGCTAGATTAAGGTAAGGTTGTCACAATGGAGTTGGTGCGAGGAGATGGCATAGAGATTTTGCAGGGAACGGCGTGGCGATACTATCACTCCTAAACGAATCAATAATGATCTAGCGATGCGAGGGCAGGGATTTCGCTGTATTGCTATCTGCTTCTTGGAAGTTCAAGGACTGTACGGATTACCCTCATCTCAAATCCGATTCCTGGATTTGATCCGGCGGATAGGGCTATGAACATTCCAATGTCACTCTCGACTGACTCAAACTCGGCATGCTTGACGTTTCCTTCTCGACAGATTGTATACATAATACCTAGAAGCTTTAGACTAACGTCCATATGTCCGTCAGCAGACTGTCATCTGCCGTCTAGTTCGTAGTTATACTTGCCAGCGCGCTCTCCGTAAAGAGAAAGACCGGAGAAACCAAAGCCAGCTGCTCACCAGTCGTCTCTGAACTCACACCTCAGTTGCCCTCTCGATTAAACTTCGCAGCTGTGATTGGGTTTCCATGGAAAGTGTTCTGAGTCGTTACGGGGTGATTCGACCATAACATCACGTCACTACTTCTCACTACTTCTATATGTGACGAAGAAGATATTCACACTAGATCTCTTTTCATTTTCTCTCTGAAAGGCGTTTCCAGGTTCCCTAGACTTGCAAACGCCACACCTCACACGCCGTTTCCGCGACCAATCTCAGGAGGATGGGGAGGCGCTGTGGCGCTAACTTCCGGCTCCTGGCGCGCCAGGAGACTTTCAGTTTGAAGGAGCTGCTGCAGCACTACGTCGCCGGTGTGCTCGATGACCTCGCCTTCGTCCAGGCCTTCGACATGCAGGCCAGGGGGGGAAGGTCCTCGCAACGTCTGTCGAGCACATCCTGCTCACGGCCGTGACGGGTGACTGGCCCGCCGAGCTCAGGGGGTATTGGTTTAGGGCGTCTGTAGCATAGTTACTGGCTTGCGGACACTTTTCCTAGCACGGGCCTGGTGCGCGGAGCGAGCCGCGGAGCGAGTCCAGGGAAGGATGGCGGCCGTCGAGGGCGGGCGAAAAAGGGGTAGTAGAGCAGAGCAGGAATAGCCTAACGAATTGATTCTAGCTAGCGACCCGTTCCCCGGCAATAGATTGAAGCAGCCAGACCTGTAGGCAGAAGCTTAGGGTTCATGCGAGCCTCTGCGAAGCTGGACTGTGTGCTGCTACCTGGACGCTGACACTCGCCATAGAGTGACCGGCAGTCACACCAAAGGGGCCATGCCACCCTTGCTGTTCTGACACCTACTACACGCGTCCGACGTATCTGGTCAAGTGCGCAGAGATTGATAGCAATCCTGAGCAATTCAGGACTGCATAGCCGGCGTACTCGTTTGCCACTGTCGAGAGCTCCCTGGTTTTTCTTCGGCAGTGCGTCAGGGAGAAATACAATCTCTCCCCCATAATTACCATGCCCGTGGCTAGGCAAATAAACAGCCCCCAAAGACATCGTCCTAAATGGACGGTATATCAAACCACGCCTAATCGTCCCTTCTCAGTCAGGTAAAAGCATGCCAAGTTCGACCTGTAACGTATTTATTCCCGGATATGTTCCTGACAGTCCGATATAAAGACATCCGTCACCGTCTAATGTCACGCCTGCCATAACAAGGTCGACATCTACGACACCGACTACGGTGAGCTCAACTTCTCTGGGTAGGCTGAGTCCGTGACGGGGGCTCGGCCCGGTACCTGACCCACTTCGGCCTCGGAGGCCGCCGGTGCATCGGACTCTGGCCAAAGCGGATGTCGATAAGCCCGCCAGCACGCTGCCGCGCCTGTTCATGTTTGGACTCGCGAAATTCCGGGGAGAGAACGCGCGAGGGCAGGGATATCTCAAGAGCAGGCTGCCCCAAACGATGAGTGCGGGCCTAACAACCTCGAGAACCCGCTCTTGGTCACGACTAGGGTGACGATGGCAGGGACTTCCGCAGATCGATGGGGCCTGGTGTGATCTTATTCTGACAGCAACCAGTTCCTTAATTTGTAGTCGACGCATATGTAATGGGGGTTTACTATAGCGCGCTGCCGGCTTCTATCTATCTTAGGAAGACCATGGTCGTTCCCGCTTCCCCTTCCTCACACTGCCGAAGGTACCTCCCTTCCCGGCCCATGCTTGCTGACAGTCATAGCCGATCCCAACCTCTCACTATCTCCAAAACAACACAGGCACGGGCTAAGCAAAGACATTCAAATGCATAGAGTGTAGTCGTCCCTTGAATTTCATCTATAGCTTTATCTAAACCCAAGCACAAACCCACATGGCTCCCTCCAAGCAAGCTGCCAGTAAACATAAACCTTGCCAATGTCAAGCCCTTCCACCCCCGCTCCAAAGCCGGCGTGCTAGACAGGAGAAATCCAAAAACTACCGAACCAGTCGGCGAGATAAAAGAAGGATACCACGTACAGCCGCCGTCACCAAACCCTCCCCAAGAAGGGTCGGAGCGCCTAGGCCACTCATGACCAGATAGTGATATCCTGTCATTGACGCCGCAAGAATAGGTCACATCCCTTCTCAGGAGACTTCAAAAGAAGTGACTGAAACGAATCGCACTTCGACAGCGGAGATAAAAGAGCAGTACGGTTCTCAGCCGTCCATGACGGGCAAGCGCCGAGTCCATCAACAGGATCAGCAAGAAGAATGGAAACCAGCGATTCAACCCATAACCCGTAGGAAGCATCGACGTCAAGGCTAGCCACACCACGATGCCCCATAGAAGCAACAAGGGCAGCCGCTCACAAGCATCAGACAAGCAGACACAGAAGAGGCACGCACGTAACAAGACACACCACGAGGAACCATCTGGCGCGAAAACCAAATTATGCATTATAAACGGAGACACCTCCCGATTCCCCTGCCATATACTGACTGATTCCTCGGATAAGAACGTTATGTACCCGACCGCGACTGACAGCCACGCTAGCTGGACAAGAACAGCCGGGGCCGGATTTTTGCCATACTGTGTGTGGTTCGGAGACCAAACAGCGGAAGCAAAGAGAGACATTCATGATAGAACGACCAGAAGAGCAAAAACCTTTAGAACCCCGTGACTCCTTTGCTGTGTAGAAACAGACCCTTTCAAAAGCCATGGCCCAAGTTCCAGTTCCGAGCCTTTTTGTCCGACAGCCTTATCGTATACCTCGGCCTCGTCGCGTCATGCTGCAGAAAAACCAATTTGACCTGTCCTTAAACTCCAAAATAGCCGAGGGATATGCATGACGCGATGGGGAGAGGAGGAAGGTGATGAGAATGGAAAGTAATACCCCACGGGTGGCTAAGACCACAGGGGGGGGGGAATGTACACTGATGTCGGGTCCGGGAGGAGGATGGAGCCCGTAGCGACGATCTGGCCCGAGGCTGAGTGAGCGGTGGGTATCTGTCGTGACATGACCGAAGTAGACGCAGCAATAATGTGACGCTCGCAAGATCCAAAACCAGCCAGCGAAGGCAATGTCAACCACCAGCCTGGGCCTGGCCGGTGACAGACGGACTATTCCTTGGCAGTGGAGACCTACTAACCCCTAATCGCAGTCGCTGCATGAGTCTCTGTGCCGGAAAATGGGAAACGCTCGTGCCTCTCGTATGCAAAATCATGCGGCGACGTACCGGCGAAGGGCGGCTGGAAGGAACCCGCCGTCGACGCTGGCGATGCCGTCCGTGCCGAGGCCTGCCCTGACCCCGAGGGCACAGAGCGCGGCTGACCAACAGAGGGGCTGCCAGTCTGGTGTGGCGGTGACGTCGCTGGGGAGCCGCCGAAGGCCATAAAGTGGCCGGCGTGTTGGAAGTAAGGATTCGGATCCTTCGGGTGGAGAGTGTGATGCAGGGCTGAGTTCCCGTAGCGATAGGGCATGGAAACCACGGGAGAACCGATTCCGCTAGAAGTTGAGCTGTTGGTGCTGCCCGTCGCGAACACGTCGTCGGTGCCGTCGAATCGTCCGCCCCTGAGGGTCCCATCCTTGATCTGAGGGCTTGACTGCTTTGAACCAAACTGCGAGACAAGCAAAGTGTTAGTACTCTCCATCATGATGGGTCATATCGAGGCATCCGATGGCGAGGCCTAGGATTGAGCTGTGTTTATCCCGACGGTACGTACAAAGCAGTATTTGTTGACTAGTTCCTCATAGGACGAAGACGAGATGGTCGCAGAGCTAGGTGAGCCTGTGCCAGGGATGGTCGGCAACGTGTTGTTCGAGATGATGGACAGCTCATTCGTGACTGTCGGTTCCTTAGACGGCAACTTCTCGGCCCGGGCGGCTGGGGCAGATGTCGGAGGCGGCGTCGGCCTGCGATGCCCCTTCATATAGAGGCCCTCAGGCTTAGGAGACGGCATGGTGTCTTTCGTGGCCTGCAAAGCGGCGGTGAGGGAGGCGTTGAAGTCGTAGCGGTTGGCGAAGGCTTGGCCGCTAGGCGGGGACACCCTGTTCGGCAGATTGTCGCTAGGAATACTGCTGGTGGACTTAACACCTTTCAGTCGTAGCGACGTGGGTCCCGACTCGCCCAGATACTCGTGCAGCGAGCGGTCGAAGTTAAGCTTGGAGCTGTCACCGAACTCGTCGAAAGCGACAGGCAGAGACTTCGGCCGTGGGCCGCCTGACTGGTTCAATCGGCGCGTGCTTCTCGGAAGAGGGTTAGCAGGCCTGGAAGCAGCGCCAATGACGCCCTTCTTGCCGTTCTGCGGGAGCATCTTCTTCTTGAAGTCGATCTGGAAGTTGGTCCCGCCATTGTTATCCCAGAACTCTTGACCACCAACGTTGTAGCGAATGCAGAAGTACAGCGTCTTCGTCTCCAGATTCGCGAGGTCGGACAGTTTGATGGTGAAGTTAAAGCGGTCGTGCCGCTGCTCTGACTGCCTGGGCAGAATCTCTGACATGTATTCGGCAGAGACCTCCGACGTGGTCTTCCAATAATCGAGCGTAAACCTGCAGGTGACGAACTTTTGAAACGCGAGATTGGCCACAGCAACTGACCCTATCAGGCACTTCTGATCGCTGGACAGCCAGACCCGCTCGAGACGGACGGATTGGGCTTTCCGCGCTGGCGTCTCGACAGGGAAGTTGCTGATGATAATTTCCCACTCATAAGGCGGCGACCGTGCACCCGATCGCTCATCGCCGGGGAAGGGGTACTCGTTGTCACTGTCGTAGTTATCGACCGGCGATGACCCTGCGCTGACAGCGAGCGGCCGATCCACCTGCAGGAAATGCCGCACATGCTCGAGGTGAGAATCGAAATGGACTGCTTTGGAGAACGTGGGTGTTCCCGGCATGCTTGAAGGTCGTCGTCGGGAAGGAGGACGCAATGCTGGTCGGACGAGTTCGCCAGACTTCTTCCGAACCATCTGCGGCTTACGCGGCGTCTCCTCTTCTGACTCCTCTTCAGACCCAGTTAATGAGTTGTCTGCAGACTTCGTCACCAGAACATGCGGCTCAGTGCTCGATCTCGCGTGGGAGATCCTCCGACCTCCCCTTGCGAGTTCGCCCATGGAGCCTGTGCTGAAACTGTGATGCATACCTTCTGCAATCGCACCCGACTGGGACGGCAGAACAAGCAGGTTTCGGGCAGCATCGGCGAGGCTAGTTTTGGCCGGCGAGCCTTCGCGGTGTTGAGGTATCTGGCTGATGGCATCGTGAAGCTCCTTGAGGTTCTCAATCTGCCGGCCACGAACCTCGGGCAAGTCGTCCTCGTCACTAGATGATGATTCCGGAGGCGAGATGATGGCTCCCTTAGGCATCGACCTGATATCCGAAATTGGCGGTGGTGACTGTCGGATGCTGCTACTGCTGCCTGCCATCCCGCTCAGATCTTCCGAAGTTGCCTCCGGCGTTGGCTGACCGGCCGACCCATTGCTCGCTCCCACAGCCGAAGGTGTCCTTCGGTGCTTTGTCAGGTATGAAGCTGATCGCGGTAGCGAAGGTCGCGGCGCGGCTGATCCCTGGAGGGATGGCCGTCGGCTCGCGTCTGGGGATGTGGGAGCTGAAGTGGCCGGCGATCGAAGGGCGGGGGGAGTGTAAGGCATCCCCACGACTGGGCTGCCAAAGAGGGGAATCAAAGGCTGTGTCGAATTGTCGAGAAGACAAGACAGAATAGAATATTAATCTCGCAGGAGTGGTAGGCTCATGAATGACGTCGAATCGGGATGCAAGAGTCGACTCGGCGGTTCAGTTTGCCTGCAAAGGAATAGGGACGAGGTTAGCCAAAAACGCTTCTTGAGCAAAAAGATACGGATCCATTGGATATGTCAAGTAAGGCGTAGGAAATGGAAGGAGTCAACGGCGTGGTGATTGTAGGAGAACGCGGGGTGAGTTGGAGAGGTGAAGGGAGCGCAGGCTGACAGCGTGGAGGTGGCAATGTTGTGGTGAAAGTCGAAATACGCTGCGCGGCCGATGACTCCGAGCTGCAGGACAACCCGGATTTTTTTTTTGGAGGCTCATCAACTCACCAGACGAAGATGTAGGAAGAAGGGACCGACGGTGGCAAGAGTTTGCAAAGGCAATATTCCAGCAAACTGAGCAAGGCTCTTGCAGCGTAGGGGAGGATGAAGGGGGTATAAGGAGACTCGTCTCGATCGTCCGTGCAGACAAGAGTTCGAGTACTCGTCAACCGATGGGAAGAGGTCGGTTTCGATCGTGGAGGAAGGCGCCGGACGGAGCGACTGGTGACAAATGCACTCTACGTAGGACTCTTGTCTCGGCGGGACCGGCAAGCAGGCGAAGGGCTGCTCGGCTCGGGCTTGTTTCTTTCCCGCTTTCCTTTGTGCTGGTGAGGTAGAAGGCTGCCCTGCCTTCTTTGTTGAGCTTTCCCGGTGCGGACGAAGGAGGTGATTCGACCGCTGGCGAGTCCGGGGAAGGGAAGTCTTGTATCCTGTGCTTGGCTGCGTGTCGTGATCAGCGACGAGGAGGGAGGAGCGCCAGGCAGAGCACGAGGGAGGAAGGAAGGACGAGGAGGAGAGGGTGATGCTGTAGGTTGTGGCACGTTGTGGCCGGGCGAGGAAATACGAAGTGGAGGAGGATCCGGCGGGAAGCAGCGGAGGGCGCTTGTTTTTGAATGTGACGGCAGCGCTGCAGCGGGCAGGGAGGAGAAGAAGACTGGGAGGGAATGGCCGCTACATCCTCGTACACAACAATACGTACCTGTTTTTGCCCTTTCTCCTCTTTCTCCTCGAGTGAGGCAAACTCGATATGCAACCCAGCAGCAGCAGCTACACACGGGTGGGAGCAAAGGAAGGACAAGATGTGGAGGAGGTGTACAGCAGCACTGCAACCGTACGTAGGAGACGGAGGAGGTGGTGGAGGGAGCGCAGCAGGAGGCGCAGGTAGAGTATTAGTATGACGGATGGGGGAGGAGGAGGAGGATTAGTATGGATGATATTGCACGATTGGTGAATTGCTGGGTGACAAAAGCACATCAGACAAGAGACATGGGCCCGCCAAGGCCCGAGAAACTCGCAGCAGGGTGGGGGGGAGGAGTGCGCGGAGCGAAGAGAGAGGCGGCGGCGGCCAGGATCATGGATGGATGGTGTTGATGATGGGCCACCGATGAATTTTGATGGGGCGGGCTAAGGTATGGGCGAGCCATGGGCGACATGGGCCTAAGGTAAGCCGCACGCACCGGCGAGGCCCTGCACCGTACGAGGCACGGTGCGGCTGGGGGGTACGTACTTGTACTTTTACCTCCTCCCCGTGCCGGTTTTCCCTCCTCCTCGTCGGTGGCTGTCCGTCCCCTACAGAACCAGAACCAGAGCCAGAAAACGCTTCGATGCGCCTCTCACGCCTCGCACGCCTCTTTGCTTGCTTGTCTCACCGTCTGTTCGCTCGCCCAGCAATCTGGATACACCGCCCGCTGCATTGTTGGACAGCGACCGCCGGGCATTGACGAATTGCCGCATCAAGAGCACCGATCGCCGAACTTATTGGCCAGCCAGGCATATTGAATACTGCAACTGCATACACACACTCTCTCTCTCTCTCACGCACAGCAATCACCGCGTGTAACCATCCGTACTCTGTACTCCGCTCTCCTCTGTACCTCCGCTGACAGCGAGGTCGGCGACGATTTGGAGATGAATGATCGATCAATGAACAGCCTCACAGCGAAGGTCAAAGGATCCCGGTCGGTCATGTCCGGACTGCCCGGAGAGAGTCGGGTTGCCGTAGCGTGTAGCGTGTAGCGTGAGACTCAGACACCTGGGGGCGCGTGCCTCGCATAAAGGTAATGGGAACGCGGAACTCACTCCATGGCCGTTACGGATACCACGATTTGATCATGATGATAACGACAGCCGCCTGCAAAATGACACTTTTGGTTTCCTGACAGGACTAGGCCGGCTGGCGCTTGTCGAGATGGGGGCAAGTCGCCCTGCCCAGTCGGGTCCCCCTTGGTCCTCGATGAAACGGCACAGAGACGCAGCTCCGGCAGTTTTGCTCCCGACTGCGCGACTGCATCGTGTGGTTTCTTCTGGCAGCATCAGGAAAGAGCGTCCAGGGATCAGTCGCAGTAAATGATGGGGCCGTACGGTCCATGCAGCACGGGTTGCATTGCGTGATGCGGGCGCTGGGCGAGACCGACCATCGAAATGCAATACTCACCTCCGTACTCTGTGGACGGGAGTCCATGGAAGCGCATCCATGCAGTCCGCGCTCCGCAGTGTAGGTACATGTACTTGACGGAGCGCTCACATTGTAGTGTAGACTGCACAGCACCGGGCCACACACACAAAGACCTCCCATCCGTGGGTAATGACGTCGCCGGTGAAATGCTCGCTTGCTAACGAGGCGCCTCTCCCTCTTTTGGCTTCTCCCAACCAAAAGTGTGTCTCTCTTCTCCGCATGGAAGCATGGAAGCCACACTCAAATCCTCCCTCGTCTCTCCCCGCGATTGACAAACCGCTTGTCTCCAGGTCTCCAGAGTCTCCTGCTTTGTGGTTCATTCCAGCCTCTGGGGAACTTGTCTCCAAGAATCTTCCGCTTAACACGACAGCCATCTCGAAAGGCCGGGTTCGTGCTAGCGCCCAGACTGTGGCTTGGCCCCCTTGGCCAACGGTTCGCAGCGCGGGCCCCGAGTCCGTCCGTCACACCGTTTTCGCAGCTCGCTTAACCTGACCGATCGCTTCACCGTGCCAGTGGCATTCTTTGTCCTTTTGTCTCTTGTCTACAATGGCGTGTTTTTTGAAGGAGCTACCGCCGCCAGACTACAAGACTCGTGCCCGTCGAGCTCTCCGAAGAATATGCTCATGGAGGACGCCGGTCGGTGTTTGAACGACTTGCCGAAAGGCGACCGGCCATGAGTAAGGCCCGTGACCCGTCCTTGCTGTTGGCCGGAGGACAATCGTTTCAGGGGAAGCGCCATCCTAGCGTGTGTTCGCCGCCGGCCATGTTGCTCGGGATGGGAACCCCGATATCACGAAACTGCCCTTTTCCTCTTCCTCTCGGCTCCGTCTCAGTAGACGCCGCTCGGCTGTGGCACCTCCTCGCGTCCGACACTGTATTGCCGGCGCCTCCACAGCGTGATATCCATTATCAAGCGCTTTTTTTGTGTGAAGCTCGCTGGCAGCTTGTCCTGAGTTTGGTTGAGACGGCTAATCCCATAACGGCAAGCTGATTTGCCCCTGTGGCTGCAGCCGGCGCGGGAATGTTGGCGAGGGAGGCAAAATGCACAGTAAGACTGATAAGCCGGCGGGCAAAGGGTCCCCCGACGTGAAACGGACACGATTGGGGACGGACGCCGTCCGACACCGGTGCTAGCCTGGTACCGGCCGGCAGTCACCATCATCACCTCCCTTAGATAAGCGGACTACCTATCTACTCAAAGACGCGTCTAGTACCGTACTGCCGACCGCCGACCGTTCATGATGGATGACACCACTGCAGCTCCGCCCGCGGTGGAGTAATTATCATGAACCGTGGCCCAGACTGGAAGGCAAGATCTGGTGGATACTGTCAATTGAAGACGTGCGTGCCGCGGCACCGAATCCATTCTCAGCTCAGCGCCGGGAGTCGCACGCACAGAAAGCACTCTCCACTCGATGCGAGCAGCGCCACAGGAGGCGTTTTAATTCAATGCAACAATGCGTTTCTGCCGATCTGTCCAATCTCCGCTGCCCCAACAGGCCCGTGCAAGCACAGACGCAGGCCCCCGCCGGCCGACTTGATAGGCCGGCGGCGGCAGGGAACCTGGCTGTCTCGTACTAGAACGGGTAGAGTTTTCCTAGCCCTGTCAGTTTCGATGCTACGAGGCCCAGCGGCTCAAGCAACGAATTCGAGGCATCGAGATCTGCCGTGCCTATCCGCCGCCATCGAGGCTTTACATAATATATCCGGCCTGACTATTGATGGGAGCTACGACTAGGAAGTCCTGAGTTCCAGCCTCTTGACCCTAATATAACAGTCTGCCTTGGCGACGTAGCTCTTTGTGCAGCAGGCTTGGATTGGACGGTCGCCGGGCGTGGTGAGAGTGGACCGCTCCCATTAGCTACAAGTCCTCCCAGTGCCAACACTTTGATGGGCTGTTTCGCCTCCTGTGGTGAGAGTGTGTCCTGCTCGTCGTACATACTCTCATCTTACGACTCGTGTCTGCAGAACAGAAGTCACCACCGCCGTTCCGCAGCCTGGACGTCTCATTCTCCCTCATTACCTAAGTCTCCATAAAACTTCCCCGTGGTTCACAACAGGGACCTCTGCGGGGAGGAGGAGAAAGTTTCAACCGGCCCCCTGGGGGGAAATATCTGCCTCCGGACTTTTCGAGCTTGCTAAGTGAGCGTTATTAGGTAATCTACCTGACTCGTTTCCCTTGACTCTGGTCTGATGCTATCCGCACGCCTCCTGGCGGCCGGCACCGACTACTCACTACCACAGTACGCAGTACCTGACTAGAGTGCTACCTACCACTATCGGGGCTCCTTGCCGTGCCACTGCCGGACGCTCACTGGCGCGGCGACAGAGCTGCTAGCTGGCGGCACCGGCTCTCGTTACCTCACGGATGATACCCGTCCAATCACTGCCAGAGGATCCTTTCCACATGAAGGGCTTGCTGAAACAGTCAATGTAGACTTCCTGCGGAGTAATATACCTACGCTCGAAGAAAGCAGAGATCGCCTGCCTGACTTCCTCTTGTTGAGGGAACGCCATTTTCGCAATTTATACGTGCAGGATCTATTTTGCGGCATGCAGAGTCGCATGCATATATAGCTGCCGCCGCCACAGATATTTCCACAGCCTGCCGCTTCGTATTTGCTTATTTGCTTATCATGGACAAGAGCGAGAGACAAAAGGGCCACTAAAAAGTCGAAGACGGCGTTAGATTGGATGGTAAACTAGACTTTTGAGGCTCAACAGGCAAGGTGATTGGCTCGTCTACCTTGCCCGGCCACAGACCCTGCTTGGCCTGTTCCCCCCCCCTTGATGATGGATCTCTGTCTGCACTGGACGCCATACCACAGAAACACATGCGATAGATAAATGGTAAAATTCCGATGCAAGGCGGCTGCGAATATAAGATTACGTGAGGAGATATCAAAGCATACACCACAGAGTACGGATTAGAGTAGATATCTCTCCTCACATCTCTCGCTACGGATGGCTGCACCTGTCAATCGCCGGCCTGGCCGGCATTCACACGCTTTCCGACAGTTGTTCTCCTAAACCCCCACAGGTCCCGTACGAGCGCTGCACGCGTCACATCATCATGGTGCCCGCTGCTTCAAACTACGACGCTCCTCCCCCGCAGCAGTCACTGCGCTGATACAGTATGCGTGCCAGGCACTTTACGGATACTCTGCTCAACCTGCGGTGGTTGGACGCCAAGTCTCCCTGATCGTCACTGATAAGGCTCCGAAAGCGGCGGCGTGGAATCCTGCAGCATGGCTGGCAAGCTGGAGGATCGAATGGCATCAGATCATTCAGCACCCCTTACAAAGCCGATCCCCCATAAAATCGTCTCGCACAGTCCGCTCCGCATCCCTCTCACCGCCACGATGAAGTGCTCCTCGAGCTCAGGAAGCTCCGGACACCAAGAGGTCGCGGGGTGATGTCCAGCGGACGTCGAGATCACACCAGGTGAGATCGGCACCCGGAGGCCCTTCCGGGCGGCGACAGATGAAACCCCACGCAACCAGCGGCGCGGGCAGCAAAGTGGGTAGAGCGCGACCGCGGGAGATAGGCCGCCACCCCTAAGGGATCGCTCGGTCACGATCACACGCGTTTCGCTAGAGCGGAGATCATCACGTCTGCCACGGGGGTTAGGGTGCTCTCGGTGAGCTTAAATCAAGGTCAAGCGATCGGTGGCCTCGTCAGCAATCGGCTGCTCGGATCAGGAATCACCTGATGAGCCTTGTCGTCAGCCCGTGCGGAGCGTGGATGATCGCATTCGCTGGCAGGTGGGCGTCCATTACGAGAGAATCATATGCTATCTACTGCCATGAAATGTTTCTGCTTGGAGATCAACAAGGTAGGCAAGTTTGGCCACTGCCTCAGCTGGTGCTGGCTGAGGGGATGCCTGCCGGAACGTACGGGAGAGGGATCGATGATCGATGATGGAAGACGGTGAATGAGTGAGCCTTTTGAATGGACCCCTCGGTGCCGACTCAGCCGTCCAACCCGCGCAAGACCCTGTTGATCACCAGCAGTATCGGAGGACTCGCCGTAACCAAAGCTCGTGCGGCACTTACGTCGCTTGCCTGTTTCACCTTGGGCCTTTTCAAGAGGAGAGGTTCGGAGGCGGTTCTCTCGAGTCGGACTCCGTTGGTAGGAATACCTCACCCGTAAGGTGGCAGGGAACGGGCGTGCACCTGTGAGGCCTGATGTACCGATACATCTTGAACCAGGCCATTTCTGGCTGTTGCGTCTCCCACAGTCCGCCTCTGTCAGCCATCGGGCTCGCAGCCCTATCACACCAACAAGATTAATTGTTGGGGCATCCCAAAAAACCAGATGTTGTGCAGCTCGGCAAGAGATTCCATGCCCAAAATCGCCACTCCATATGTCCGTTGGATGCACTGTCGTTGAAGCAGAACTGACGGTGGCTTGCGTCTTCCTGCCAAGCCGTTGCAAAGGCTTCCATTTCTTCACCTCTTTGGCGAACGGAGACGAGGGATGAGCCCACATTTTTGACGCCCGCGCATCTTAATCCCAAATTAGCAGGACGATGCGTGCACACTGTGTGGTTTCTGCCCTGCGGGCTAAGCCTGATTGGGCGCATATAGCTGACTTTATGTTATCTTCAACTCTCGTCCGTCGATTCCATCTTTTCTCTGGCGCCGCACTAAGGGATTGTGCCATGCAGATGCGTGGGGAGGCAGCGCCATCGCCATCGCGACGCACGTAACTTTGCTGCACGCTCTTGCCTCGAACAGGGCGTTTCGGCCGTCGCAGGTCCTTTGTTCTGCCTCCGACCTGCTCCTATCTTGCTCGGACGGGAAGGACCCTTGATGCGGCGCTCCAAGGGACGAGACGAGGTGGGGTGAGGACCCCTAGAGGCGCTCGTATCGCTCAGAGATTTTTTCTTCCCGTCGTCGCGGTTGTACGGAGTATATCTGCGCTCCAACCCTACTAAGAAGCTGGATGGGGCCTTCACCGCCTCGAAAAGGAGATAACGTCGCTCTTGCATTGTCGCCAGTGGCGATCGCAGGAGGTGTATCTGGCGGGATCTGACACGCAGGCCTGCCAGTGCCCGTGATTGGTCTGGGTCGTTCGATGCGATCTCTCCTCAATTGTAACCTGTCTCTCGGCGCTCAATAACCTCAGATGCAGCGCGGGAAGACTAAGCAGTGCCTAAGCAAGAGAAGGGGATAAACCGGAGCGCATACATGGAATCATGTCCTTTGACAGCTGTCACTATCAGACCCCTTTGCGAGCTCCGGTTCATCCGCGCCCAGTTCGCGCCCATTGTCGGGATAGCGAAGGGTTCCACGCGGTCACCCCGGGCGTGCCTATACTCACTCCATTGTTACCAGCGATTTTTCGGCGACGCGCTCCTCTCCAGCAGCGGCCTAATTTTTGCCTTTGCTATCTCTGGGAGCACGGAGACGGAGCCACGGAATTCTGCCTGGCCCATGCTGGCGCTAAACGCAGGCAGGGCTGCGCAGGTGGCCGGCTCTTACGTAGCTGCTGATAGAGTGCAGGCGGCTAGGGGCTTGACAGCTTACTGACAGTCGACGAAGGAATGGTACGATGCTCCAAATGTCTTCCGTTTTCTTCTTCTTCTCCGGAATGTTCCCTCGCATGTGATGCTGTCATTCCCCCGGGACCCCGAGATTTGGATTCTTCAGCCTCCACTTGGTGGGGGAACATGGGGATGGCCTCATCATGAAGTTTTTCGTCAGGCCACGCCCCGCGCAGTCTAGGCCGGCCCCTCCCTTTTGGGCTGCGGTTCGCCGATAAAGACCAGGAGGTCGGAGATTGATAAGGCGTGCCGGCCGGGCCGGACGGACATTTTGGGGCGCCCGCTCCGACTTGCCCCTCCTCCACCCCTCCTACCCCCCCCAAAGCGAGCCATTGGCCAATAAGATGCCCTGTCTGGAGCACACCCCCCCGGGGCCGAGGTGTGGCTTTGCGGATTGCACCAGCCACAGATCTGGGTACGGGTCCCGAGCATGATTTGGCCAATGGGAAGCGGCGGCGAGAGCTTCAAGCTTCCCACCCACTGAGCATCGTCTTGCCTGCATCTCGTTCTCCGGAGCCCAGAGCAGCAAACTCCAGCCAACTTCCCCAGACATCTCCCCCAGGCCAAGAGGATGCTCCCCGCAGTGCTGCACTCCATCTTTGCGTCCTCGCTACCGCCCAGCTGTTTTAGCTTTCGAGATCTCCAAAGTCATCCAGACGTCAAACAGCGTCATCTGCTGCATATGTGTGCGAGCATAGCCCGCCTTCCCCTCAATCTAGCCCTCCCCAGGTCCTCGTCTGGGGTGACTGCATGTCCTGCATAATGCCATTCCTGTGCCGTTTCCGGGCTGTCTCCCAGTCTCCCTCGGATAGGACGGGTCTGTCACTCCTTCATCCTGGTGCATCCAGACTCCCGCCGCTGCTTCGGCTCCCTTCGAACCGTGTCGTCCAACACAGTGAAGGGTGACAGCAATCGCTGCTTGGGAGGGAGCGTGGAAGAGGCTGTCGCGGCCAGAAGGTATGATAAGCATGCTGGACAGCGGTATTGCTTTAATCGACGTGCTGCAGCAGCCCACTTGGCCATATGCAACTTCGCTCAGCTTTCCCCGGTCTACGCACAATTGCGGCGGGGAGGGAGGGTAAAACGCTCCCTGGGGGCCGACACGAAGTGGGAGTGTGACCGCCGGGCGGGGCCAATCCAGCATGGACTCCTGGACGCGCATCAAGCGTTGCAGCGCCGAGAGGATTCGAGGACTCAAGGGAGGGGATGGGGATTCTTGCAGCCATTCTGAAAATCCCATGTAAAGTCCTAGCCATTCGCTTGACTCTAGGCTAGCTGGCTTCCCCTTCATACCTCCTGTACGTCGTTGCCCCGCCCCGGAGACCGTCGGCGGGCCGTTCTGACTTCGGATCTCCGCCGATAATTTTGGCGAGCGCCAAGAGAATCTCTCCCCTGATGGATTATCAGGGACGAGCCGTGAATTGCAAAGCAGGGACCGGCACATCGCTCGATCGACAACGGGAAGCGGGCGGCTTTGCGCGCCGGTGCCTGGAAGAAGGAGAGCTGTCAAGTCCTGACACATTGACGATCCCTTGACGACGGGAGGGCAGCACCCCCCTCCACGACCATGGACACCGCTCTGAGGATGGAAGGGGATGGTGAGTTGGCTGGCCTCCTTCGTTCAAAAGGTGTGGTATCCTGTTTTGTCTCTTCGATGTACACGGAGGGCGGACGTTGGCGCATATCTCGACTTGTAGTCTACAGCGACCCCGGTCGATGCCGGTGCACTAGGTGAGCAATGCTTGCTCCCCGGCCCCACCCCCGAGCATGGGCTTACGAGTGGACCTTGCGAGTCTCGACCAGCGGCCCCGCTGATCGACGAGAGCTGTTGCCCGGTTCGGCTGGGGACGTGGCCGCACAGCGAGGGTGAAGGCATGGCAGCCAATGGCAACGAGGACAGACGCTTCTCCGACTCGAAAAGAGCTCTGTTAGCCTTCTATTGGCCCGGTGAAGCTGGCAGGCTGCTGGTTGGCGAGAGAAAGATATTGGGAACCGCGTCTGTGACGGCGGCGCTGGTGCGCAAGAGCTGTCTGCTTGCAGCCCGCTATATGCAACGGCGCTGGTGTGCCCAAGACCGATTATTAGTCACTGACTCGAGCAGCAGGCGGAGTGGTCGAGGTGAATGGCGCATGCAATGCATGCATCCCATCCGGCATCCACCTTCGACACGGGCTGGCCTCAGTTTGAGATGTCTAGAGAGACAGAGTTTTCTCTCTCCGCACTGTCCTCGCTTGATCCCCAGCTTTTTTCTTGTACCCCAGCAAACAAAGGCGAACACGAACTGGAGGTGGATCAAGAGAAGGACTCGAAGCTCCGCCAACGGGTCGGCTACCCGACACTGATCCATGCGATGCGATGCATTCCACCCCTTGTTTGCTCGCTGCAGCAACGACGCCTGGGTTGACCTAAAGGGGATCTCCTTGACATCGTGACGGGTGCATGGTCTCACCAGTCGGCTGCTCTGGCCCCTGGTCTGCCTAGGGCTTGAAGACCTCAGGGGAGAAGCGAAGGGGTGCTTTGCTCAAATTATTGTTGGGAATCCTCGAGCAATTCTTTCTGCCCACGGACAACAGCCTTGCCTGGAACGGGCTAGTGGAACTCCCGCGATGGAGGGCGTTGGTCGTCAATGACGTCGCGATGCGTTTCATGGCCGTTGGCTCTCATCGGGCATTTGGCTGGCGAGATCGATCGGTGCCGGCGTCGAGCTGCTGTAGCCCCCTTTCGCATACCTATATAGCAAGGCTCGTCGAGCGGACTGCAGCACCGCACGGCCCGCTAAAGGCGCCGTCGGCTCCGCTAATGCGCAGCGCGGTTGCAGGGCAGCTACGGGGCCTTTTTGGCTCTACACTCCACTGGAATTCCTTGGTCGATGCGACATTCTCGTCTGGTCGACGTTCCAGAGAGTTTAGGAAGGCGAGGCAGGTGCGGGAAATGAATGAGAGAAAACCATTCTCACCGCTATTGTCCTGCTATGGGGATCATGGCCAGCTCGTACGAATGTACAACGGCATGGAAATAGAGCATTCTTTCTCTCTCCCCTTGCCTGCTCCTTTGCGACGCCGGGCTCAAAGATCCCCCGGCCTGGCGCCGGACTGAGCTACTAGAGCCAAGGTGGGCGCCTAGGTGCTCAAACCCGCTTCTCCATGGAGGCTGACAAACGCCCTGCCTTGCTGATGACGTGAGAGGACAATACCGCAATTTTTAATGAGATCTTGATGCCATCATACCTGCTTTGGAGAGAGAGCGCTCTAAAAGCAATGGGCATCAACTTGTTCCTTTGCAAGAGAGTTCTGTATAGAGCGCATACACGGAACACACGGAACATTCGGCTCCTTGGAAATGAAAGCATTACAGGTTTTGCTACAGGCTAGCCGGACTCCGAAGCTGTCACTCAGACTTGGTCTTCCAAGGCCGGTCCGTGTCGATCAGCGTGGGAGTCACCAGGCACAAATCTGGGAATCTCATCCAACTGTGTGTGTGTACGGATCATCGTCTTTCTGTTTGCCACTCGGCCCATCCCGAGCGAGCAGTCGTCCATCCCCCTAGATCTCCGCCTTTCCTGTCATCAGTGTTGATCTATCCGTGATGTACTCGCGCCTACAGTATGGCACGCTGGGCTGACAGTCCGTCTCGTGTCCCTGACCTTGGCCTGATTCTCCAAATTCCTGTTTGTTTTCTCCAAATTCTTCCCCTCTCATCGATCACGTTCTTTTCCCCGTACCTGAGCGCATGTCTCAGAGTCAGCCGCGACGAAGCCCACGCCCTGACGCGCAGGCACAGCGGTCCAGGTGACCTGCCCTTGCCTCACTCGCAGGCGTGACGGGGGAGTTTGCTTTCGAGAAAACAGGTCACGCTGAGGTCACGTTCTGCGCTACGGGCTGCAGTCGCGGGCGTGCCGGCAAGTTGCCTTGCCAATCGCGACCCCCAGCCATTCCTACCGCCCGGACGGTTCTCTCCTGCTGCTTGCTGTCCTCGTCAGCTCGAAACAAGGAATCCCACCCCCGCACGACAAGGAGACGCCCACGCCATGAGGACGGCACGTCCGCCCCCCGGTTTGCTCGCGTGGCTCGTCGGCCGTCTCTGGTGGACGGTGAGAGGCTGGTGAAGGTTCCGATCGTCTTGCTATTCATTGTCTTGTGACTGATTTCGGAGCAGCAAATCTCCTTGATTCTGGGCGATGCTCAAGGCACGGGCGAAGGTCCGCACTGTGCCGCCTGCGCTAGCTTCTAGCCGCCTTTGAGGACTCAAGCCACAGAAGGCAGACAGTGCTGGCTGTTGGCTGCTGCCCTGGAACCGTGCTTTATGGTGTGGCAGCCGTAAATGGCGGTGAGGCACCGCACCGCGCTGCCTGTCCGCCCTTGCGGCTGATCGCCACGCGATGCCACTGCTTTGGGCGAACGTTGGGTACCCACGTACCTACTTACACGCGGCCTCGAGGCTGAGAGCCACGTCTCTTGGTCTTCTGGGAGCGGAGGCTTGTCGGCTATCATAGCGTCCTCAACAATTCTCTGTCTGGATCTCTTCCAGAGACTGTGTCAACAGTCAGACGGCCCAGGGCCTTTCGCTACTTGACAGCGCACAGGCGCCGGAGGAGGCTCCGCCATGTCGGTCTCATCGCACGGCAAAAGTGGACCACGTCGCCGGAGGCACGTCCGGGTCCCCCACTGCGCACGCACCGGGGCGTCCACGGCCATTCTACGAGATACCTCTGTGTTCAGCGAAGGGTGGTTGCTAGCCGCCTGCGATGGAACGAGCTCATCTCCCCGTGCGTGATACATGTCCCGCGATGTCGGAGTGCGCTGTCTGCCAACCCGTGTCATGATAGCTTGATTAGTAGCGCGAGGCCGTCAAGTGACGGGTGTGAGCTGCTGTGCTGTTTGCACGAAGGAATGTACATGGGGACAGTGAACTCCTCGGGTACGACGCCTGTCGTGGTGTTTCATGGTTGTGTGAGACAATGACGGCTGTGTGCCCGAGGCTTTCGGGTGTAGGTCCGGACCTGTTGATGGCCTCGCGAGACTCCTTACCACTCGGGCGGCGCAGCTGCCTCATGGCCACGCCACTGGATTGTACGAGAAAGCAGAAGCTTGTCTTCCCCCGAACTTCGATGTTGGGAGGTCATGAGGCTCTGTCTGGCGTCGAGCACCAGTTGCACCTTTCGCTCGTCTCCTGGAGTGCGCCGGCCTTGCGTGGACGGAGGATCTGTCACCCACGACTGTTTCCGGTTGGTGTGCCCGGGTCCTTGCAAGTGGTCAGGAACTACAACCTCCCATCTCACAATGTGGCTCCAAAACTACCCGCGTACCGGCAGTGGCATAGACGACTCCTCTAGGTAATATCATGGCAGTTCCACGAGGAGTATAACTGTCATCTAGGCATCTATACTCCGGTTTCTCCCGTTCGCTTGTTACGTCCCAGACAAGGTCCATGGGAGACATATTGGCTTCACTGTTGTGCGACAGGACGGTCTGTCAGGTTTGGTTTACAGCATGAGCGGGTCCTTTCCTTCCTCTTTCCTCTTCGCAGCCTATGCTCACCTCCACGCAATTCGCCTGCTACTCTCAGTAAGGGGCGGACGCCGTGCCAGTCAGCCGGCTGGTCATGGGGTCGATGGTTCACGCCCCTCGTCAATATGCAACTGCATGGAGACACATTTGAGGACGAGGAGTGGGCGGATATTGGACATCCCCCGCAATGCACGGGGCTGTCAAGACGCGTTTCACAGCGCCGCTTTTGCAGCGGGCGCGACAGGTTTGACGCCTGCCCGACATTGTCTCCGTTTTATTAGGCCAACAAGCCTAGTGCATCCGGTGCGAACGGCACTCGGCATGAGGGAGTGCGTTGACGAGCATAGTGCGAGCTGCAGTATGACTCTCGAGGGGCGAGGTTATTCGGAGTACCGGTACCAGTGACAGGAAAGTCCTGCGAGGGCCAGGACTACCCTAACGGCCGCGACTCCCTTTGTAGGGGGAGGTCATCACGAACGTGCATTAGTTGCCTCATTCCTCGATGCTGACTTGCCGACAGCCGTCATCTGTCGGAAATGCTGCACATCACCAAGGAGAATCTCACATTCCCCGCATTCAGGGGACCCTAGGTGTCTCGACACCGACCATGCTTCACTGTCGGTTCTCGCAAGGGCGCCGAGAAGCGGTCTCGTTCCGCCTTGCTTCATCCGGGGAGGTTAGCGTCCTCCACCTCATTCTGGAGAGGGAGCAAACATCCGAAGCGGAGGCGTCTCTCCCGCCAAGTGGTTGGGCCAAGGGGGGCGCCCGGGGTCCCAAGGAGCGGGGAAGGAGGACGATGCGGAGAACTTTCTCAGCAAACCTGCGCGATCCTACCGGAGATGCTATCTCTCCCTGGGGACGCCAAAGGTGACAAGACACAAACGTAAGCGCCACTCGTCCGAGTTGCGCATGGCGCCGCGACGCCATCGTGGCGAGGATGTGACTAAAGATTGCCGTTTTCCTACAAGTCACCAAGGCGATGGCGTTCAGCCGCCCAGCCATGCTACGCTGGGCGGCCCAACCGCCCCTATCGGCGGCGACAGTGCCTTTGAGTTGCTCGGCGCTACGGCACGCTCATTGCCGGGGAGGACATATCGCCCCGGCCGGGTCGTGAAAACTCTGAGCTCCCTTCCAGAGGCCTGGACCGGCCGGGGTCACCCTATTTACGGCATTTGAACCGGGAAGATCGCCGCCTCCAGACGCGGGAGGGTGCGCCGGGGCGTGTCGCTCCTCCATCCAGTAGGGGGCGTTCATACTCTGCGGACCTGCCCCGGTGCTCCCAGAGCATACGGAGTAGTAATGGAAATGATCACCGCCTATCCCCGGGCTAACTGTCGCTGCTTATCTCCACACCGCTCCCGGGGCGTGCATTAGGGGCGTTCGGGGTCAGCACGTTAAAAGCCTCTATGCTGTTCCTGTTACTCTCGCTCAAATCCTCGTTTCCCCACACATCCTATATCAGAGCCCGGCCAAGACGGACTGCGGGTCTGGGGCGGTAAGACGCGGCGTTCCAGCGATGAGAGCTACTGGGAGAGGCATCGCAGGGCGGTCTTTTTGCGCTACTATCGGCAAGTGTATGGTACAGTACGAGCCCTGAGGTTCTGTTGAGGGAGTCCCTCCGGCTTGCCAAGTGGCGGGGCCTGGAGGTTGCTCTGCCACCTCATCTCCCATGCCGTTGAGAGAACCTAGGGAGGCATGGATAGCTACGCCACGGAAGCTGAAGGCTGCATCCCGCTGATGAAGCTAATCACGCCTCTTTCGAGCCCGCTTCACATCTAACCCGCCAGAGTTGGCCCGGGAAAGAGCGAAGCTTCTAGACAGCAGAGGACGTTCTACGGAGATGTTGATATCAGGATCGCTTTACTTAGCCCCTCGCCACATCATCGCGGCAGTTCCTAATAGCCTCCTCCCAGCCAGCCAGCCTCCTATCTACGAATGTCTGCCATCTGAGGTTTCCCTATCTCGGGTTGAGATCGGCGAACGGGAGTTGTGAAGGTCAAGGGCCTGCAGCTCACCCTAGGTCGTTCTCCAGCTGGCGGACATGGAGCTGCTGCCAGGAAAGCTCGATACGGCAGACATTTGAGTCTTCATGTGCCTGATTGGCAGATATTAGTTATTCTAGGCGGCGCCAATGCAAGCAAAGCTGCAGCAGACGTGCATCCATGCCTACTGGCCTCGTTTCAGTGACCGCAGTGCGTTGGGCCGCCATTGGAGGAGATAGGGCCTGCGCGTTATCTTCCGATATTGCTAATGTGAGCTGGGGAGATACGCGGCCCTCCTTTACACGGCGCTGCTGTCGGGCAGTGTTTGCTGGCGGGACGCCGAGGAGAGAAGAGCAGATACCGAAGCGGCTGTGAACTGTCCTCCCCGTCCTGTCTTAGCACCCCGCTTCCCCGGATTTACCTGCGTTCTCGGCTGAGGGACACTGTCCGAGGCGGGAAAATCTGCTGCGTGTGGCGCTATTCCTTCTCAGCGGTCAGCGCTGTCGTGCGACGCTCACTGTATACTCGCAGCACGGACAGCGGAGGTCTCTCGACCTGAGATGGCTGGGCATTTCTGACCTACTTACTGCTACCACGGTCAGGGTGCGCTGAGGCGGACGGATGCTCTCAGAGCCTGCCTGCCTCACTGCTCGCCACATCATATCCCGACCTCAAGTGCGCCGCACGGAAAGCAGACCACGACACTCGCAGTTGTGAGATGTGACTTATGTGTCATGTTCAGCATCGGCGAGATGTTGAGTCTCGCCACCAGACATCCGCAGGACACGACATGCGCCCGTTCCTTTCATTGACTCTGTCCAAGACACCGCGCGGGATTAGAAAGTCAGCCAGCGCGAAGGCTACGGAGCCGGGCGCCTTGCAAGCACTTTCGGCCTTGCCCTACGAGACCTCCGCTCTGTAGGTATCGGGAATGTTTGAACTTCAATTCCACGAATCTTGCGAGCACCCGGAAATTCAGGTCACTTCCGCTGCTGCTTGCCGTTCCCGTCGCACACAGCGCCGGCCGCTTCCGCAAGAGGGGGCTTCCAGTGACGCTCTCTTTTCGGGGTCTTTGACGGGCCCGGCGTCATCTCCAGGACGAGAGTCAGGACATGTCTCGTGTTTCGATCGCCGTGAATACCTCATTCCTTCTGGCGTAAGCGAGTGCTCCATCGCGCGTAGATAGTGCTTTCGTACGGACCCTGAATTGGCTGAATTGGGTTTGTACAGAACAGGTCTCGAGTGGGATTGTCACACATGGGAAGCTGACTGCATCCTCTGGAGGGCACCGACGCCGCAGAATCCGGTTTGCCATGCACTCGGCTGCGGGAGGATGGTGAGGGAAGAGAGACCTCGTCGTGCAACGGGCCTACCGATGTTGCCGTTGAGGGTCAGGAGCTACAGCTGTCCCCAGACGGAGGCTCGAACGGCCCGGTTTCCCCCCCTTTCTCCCAGATGCTCCCCGCGTTCGAGGAGGTTGAGCTCGAACTCACTCTAAGCAGCACCTATGGATGGATGTTCGGTACTGCCGGTACTCTGTGCCGCCTATACAGGTAGTTAAAGTGCTATACCTGAGTCATCAACACCTTCTTCAGCATAATTAACCAGAAGTCGGTCAGGAAAGTATGTCCTGCGAGTGACAGGTCTCTCTGATGGCCGTGAAGTTGGCGTAACGCGATGAGAGTGAAGCCGTAGAGCCCTCCTGATATCTACTCGAAGGTGTCATGGGAGAGGTGGAGGGCATCACATCAACGCACCAGAAAATGATTCGATTGGAGTTCACTGTCTCTCATCTGGGATGCATGGCGAGACGAGTCTGCAAGATGACAGAGCTGATGTTACAGACTTCCTCGGACCTTCTTTCGCGATCATGATTACGATCCAGCTTCACACGTCTACCTACATGCGTCGGCACTTTTAGGGGCCTAGAGTAGGCTTCTAGACAGCACGTGCTATCGCACACCTTGCATATCTCGCCATCGTGCGGAGACGTCCTGTGGTCGCGGCTAGACGGGATAGGATTACCTCATGGCAGCCCATCCCGCTCTGATACGTCCTCATATAAGGCATCATGATGGTTGTCCCAGCCTCAAGGGACGGCAAGACCTAGTTTTGCCTCGGCCCGCGTCCTGCCCCGTTCCGAGAGGGTCATGATTGAAACATGGAGGGTAGTCGAGGGGCATCGGCACCGTCATATCTCCTGATACATATGTAACCGTGCATCTATCGAAATTGGCATTTGTGTAGAGCAGATATGAGATAGGAGTGCAGACATGATACCCCCAAGGGAGGCGTGTGGGTAGAGGGAGCTGATGACGGAGATGCTGGCGTCACGATTCTCCTCCAGCGAACCGTCAAGAACACACTTCATCCAGCGCTACAAGGTAACCGTCGGCGAACAACTGAGAAAGCATCTAGGCAGCCCAAGTTGACGCCAAGATAGCAAGACAATAAATCCGTAGGGTTACTATCTTGCCATCCGGATGGGGCTTCGCACGCAGATCGTACTACAAAGTCGAGACCAGGCCACATGCGAGACTCACCGGCGTCTACATGCATACAGTAAAGGGGGTCTATTTCAGGTACTGTAGGGAGAATAGGGGTCCTGCAGGGTTGCATGTACTCCCCCACCATCATGATCAGGTTCACCGTTCTTCAACGATGATATCAAAGACTGCTGATCAGTTCTAGGCCATTCCGGAATGGAGGCTCCATCGCTTGGACACCATTGCTGACTGCTCAGAATGGCATGCATATCATTACTCGAATCCTTCGGTTGGGGTGATGAACGTAAGAGCGCGCTTGAGGTCAGCTCGCAGATGGGGCGAGACCGTCGAGGTGATCGGCATACCCCAGAGCAACCCCAGGGCCACTAAATGCCGTGGCTGGGGTTACTGATAGGACCCTGCAAACGCCGATCGAGAACCCTGGGGAAAGCTCGTGGAACTTGGGGGGTCCCGCACGAATACGCCGCCTCTCTTGTTGGGAAACGTCGAACCTCACGTCCCAACGCCGTCTTGAGAGATGGCGAAAGGGGAGAGCGGATCGGTTGGGTAATTGCCTGATGATTCTCCTTGGTGTTGCGGTCTAAACGTGCAACGGCGTCAAAGGGTTTCACGATTGTCTGCCCTTCCCCCTCTTTCCGTTCATGATGATGACGACAGCGACAGGCCAGACTTGCGAGATACGGCTCACAAATCACAGCTTCAATTGTTCGTAGGAACCCGGGAGGAATAGAGTGCCTCAATCTCCGAGTCTTGGCCGTCGGCCAACGCGCTGATATGGGCTTGCAGCTTGCATGCATGCCAGCACCGTCGTCTGGTGGCGTGACGCTGGGTGATAGCAAAGCATTGGACGCCATTCCGCTTCTACGCATCGCCATCGCCATCCAAGCTGTTGGGGTGTCCTTGGCAAGAACACGTGAGAACTAGGTAGGCCTCTTATCGATCCATGTCTGCGCTCAGGATTAGACTGCCTATCCCAGTATCGGGGGGGAGGCTTGTCAATGCAGCGAGCGTTTGCCCCGGATGGCTCCCCCGCGGAAACTTTCCGGCGCCCCGGGTCGACCGGCGCGCATTTATACGATGCAAAATGGCCGGATGCGAGCAGGAATCTTTCGATCTGCCTGCAATTCGCCGTATTAGGGCACGACCCTATCCAGGCGCCTGGACGGGAGCGGCCTTCCTGCTGTGGTTAGTCCGGAGGCTCATGTGCTGATCGCGCCTGCAACACTGCATTGTGGCTCAGATACTCGTGCAGCTCGAATCTGGCGCGTACCAGAGTCGGACCACTTCTGGGTAGCATGTTGAAGACGGTGCAAGCAGCGTTTCCTTTCGTCCCGTGAGTGATTGATTGCCTACCTAGTCGTCCGAGTTTCTGAAAGACTCGGCACTTGTCGACCAGACATGGAAGAAATGCATCAAAGCATTGCCATTTCCAGTACTCGATGCGTGTATGCGCGGAGAAGTCGACAATGATAAGGCAGCTTGAGACAGGCCGAAAGCCATTAACATCATTTGAAAATCGTTCCTGAAACTTGCTCTTTCCATATATAGGATCTCCAGAGGAATTTGATCCCTTCCAATTATATATCGAGTCTGTCGTGGAGAAGGTAACAGCTGACGAACTGGAGAGCGTTGACGGCGAAACACCATTCCCCTGTTCTTCATAAGTTCGGCTGACCACTCTAGGCCATGGCGCATTGTCAACAACTTCTTTTTCAACTATATTTGTCTCGCCTCAATGGTAGAATTTACCTTCATATGGACGCCGTGAAAACATGTCGTATCTTGAAGTGAAGGCAGGATTTGAAGGGCGTGGTTGACATATCCCTGAAGGGCGCATTATTGATGATTGGTCGTCGTGATAGGATAGTTTGCAGGGCCTCAGATCCCAATTTTCTGCTGTTTACAACGTCTTCACTCACTTCATTCGAGACACCACATAGAGCCATTATCTTGGTTTACTTTTGTTGCAAGTGAATTGAAGTTGGTATGAGAAAACTGGAGTGCCAATGGACAATATCGCGACCGTCAAACCTGCTATGATAGAACGGGCACCTCCGCCGGAGCCCACCCTTAACGAGCCATCCATTGAACCAGTTGAGATCCTCGAAGTCCCAAAAGGCCGCACAAAGCTGCGTATCTATGCCATCTTGGCATCACTCTGTGTACATCACCCCGTCTTCCCAACCGGAGAGCGCCGGCTAGCTAACAATACGCGCTCTAGCTCGTTCTATTCGTAGCAGCTCTCGACCAGACCATCATCGCAACATCCATCCCCTCGATCTGCGCCGCTCTTCACTCAGCCTCGGGCTATGTCTGGATCGGCGGCGCGTACTTGCTGGCAAACGCCGCTGCTGGTCCAATCTGGACCCGCTGCAGCGACATTTGGGGCCGTAAGCCTGCTCTCTTGGCAGCAGTCTCTATCTTCGCCGTCGCCAGCACGCTTGCGGCGACGAGCACAAGCATGCGGATGTTGATCGCTGCAAGAGCCCTGCAGGGGACGGCTGGCGGTGGTCTTATGCAGTTGGTGACCATTACGATCTCGGATCTCTTCAGTGTGCGAAGGCGGCCACTGTATATGGGCCTGCTGGGGGTGATATGGGCGCTCGCTGGGTCCGCCGGGCCTCTGATCGGCGGAGCGCTGACCCAGCGCGTCAGCTGGAGGTGGTGCTTCTGGATCAACCTCCCGGTCTGCGGAATGGCCTTCGTGCTCCTGCTGCTTCTCCTGGATGTGTACAACCCACGCACGAAGCTACGCGAAGGTGTCATGGCCATTGACTGGTTCGGGACGCTCTCCATCCTGGCGGTCACCCTTCTGCTCCTCCTCGGACTCGACTTTGGGGGCGCGACGTTTCCCTGGGACAGCCCGAAAGTCATCTGCTTGGTTGTATTTGGAACGCTGATGCTCGGCTTCTTCCTCTTCAGCCAGAAGCGCCTGGCTAAATATCCCCTGATGCCACTCAGCGTGTTCAAGAACTGGTCAAATAACGCAGCCTTCCTTGTGGCCTTTGCACATAGCATGGTGTCCATTGGTGTAGAGTATTACTTGCCGTTGTACTTTCAAAGCGCAAAGCAAGCCTCTCCGCTACGCAGCGGCATTCTGATATTGCCAATGATGGTCACGGAAGCAGCAGCGGATATCACGGCCGGTGTCCTGATACATCAGACAGGTCGCTACAGGGAACTCACTTGGTTCGGAGCAACTCTCATGACGTTGGGGACAGGATTGTACATCAGTTTCCAGCCGGACACGCCTGTTGCAAGAATCATCGGGTTCGAAATCATTGGGGGCGTCGGCACTGCACTTCTATTCCAAGTGCCTATAATCGTCATCCAGAATACTGTCAGTCAAGCCGATACTGCATCGGCTACCGCTACCTTGGGTTTCATCCGCAACTTAGCGACATCATTGTCTATCGTTCTCGGAGGTGTTGTGTTCCAGAATAGTATGGCTGCTCGCCAGTCCTCTCTAGCTGCTGCTGGTCTCAGCGAATCTGTCCTTGAGGACTTGTCAGGCGATCAAGCGGCTGCGAACGTGGATATCATCAAGTCTATCCATGACGTTGCCCAGCGTCAGGCGGTGCAAAACGCTTTCGCATGGAGCTTGAGAAATATGTTCATAATGTACACCTCTGCGGCCGCTGTCGTGTTGGTAGCGAGTGCGTTCATCAAACAGCGACGTCTGAGCACAGAGCACAACGAGACGAAGACAGGAATAGCACAACTGACGGAGCGGGTTCCTTGAAGTATACACAGAGTGGAGCCTACTCTAGATAGTTCATGCTACTCAGTATAGCTTCGTTGTTCGTCAGAGTCAGTACTCTCATATTAGATAGTTAGGCTATAGGAGGATAAGGGTTAACTACTTATCTATGGCGGTAGGATTCTAGATGTCTCCTCACTGCGTGACTTAGTTGTTAATGTTCTTGCGGATGCCTCTCGTCTGTTCCGAGTCTGGGTTATCTCAGAGGGTTGCCATAAACTTGTTATGAGATAAAATCCGGCTTCACGCCCAAAATTTCAGGCTCGGCTTCGCATCAAGCATACCTAGTTTACACCTGCATTAGGCTATGATTTGGGGCAGAGGGTTGTTGAGTTTCGCAACCCTGAAGCATGTTATCAGTGCAGAAGTGCCTCCTTAAGCTTTTCCGAAGTGGAACTACGGTGCTGCGGGACATCTACACAACCTTACCACCTCAGATTTCGTCAAAAAGATGCCGACGTTAATTCAATACCATATAGTTCTCCTTTAGACACCCCAAGGTTGACGAATATAGATCTATTCCATAGCCCTGCAAAATATAGCATTGTCCCGAGCCGAATACCAGGTACGTAGGACACGCCAAGTTCACATGTCCAGACATAAACTCCAAGCGAACTATGAATGAAGCCTCGGTGTGTTCTACGAACGATCCAAGCAGCACTGTCTCTTGTAAGCTATCCAACGCATCCTAACAACCACGTCACATCGTCCGCATCTCCTTTTCGAGGAGCTGCCACGTCCTGCGCGGCAGTATACCCAGCAGCCAAAAGTTTCCCGCGGGATCCTTGCCAACGACGTTGAACACATTCCGTAGCGTCTTGTTCTCGTTTACAAGCGCAGAGTAGTGAAAACGCGGGCCCCCCGGCCTGCTCATTCTCCCCGGGCTTCCCTCCGCCTTCCCTATCTTGACAATAGCTGGACTGAAGTCCACAGCTTCGAACAGCTTCGCCTTCTCCCAGCTGCTGAACGTCACCATCTCGGCGCGCGGCTCGAGCACCAGCGGCGGCCTCTTCAGCGTCGCGATGGACTCGCGCATCGCCCGCAGCTGGGCGCGTATCTGGCCCTCGGTAATCTGCGACGCGAGGGACCGCCGCAGCGTCAGAGCCGTTTTCCCCAGTGGCGCAGATGCAATCTCGCCTGGGGCCAGCAGCGTCCAGCTGGGGAAGACAATGTTACTAACGCAGGCAGCCGTGGAGAGCGCACCTGGCAGCCGGCTCCGCGCCTCGAAGACGTTGAGGACGCCGACCGGGCGGCTTGTAGGGATGGTCAAACAGGCCATCTTGGTGGCCCAGGCGGTGACCACGTCATTCTCGCTGATGAACGGAGGCTTGGGCTTGTCGTCCGAGTCACCTGCCGTGTCGCCGTCCGCTTTATCGGCCAGGTCCCGGATGGCACCCTCCCGCAGCTTGGCGACCGTCGTCGCGGGTAGGCAGATGGACTTGACCTCCATTTTCGAGCCGAAGACGAGGGCCCATATGAAGTTCACCACGAAGATGAAGAATCCGAACCTCTTGAGTGCCTTGTCTGCCAAGACCCACGGCTCTTCCTCCGCGGGCTTGGGCCCGGCCCCGACATCCGCTAGGGGATCCTCGCGCGCGCCGAGGAGAGGCTCCACCTCGTCTTCTCGGCCGGCAAGCACCTTGCTCCAATTCCTCACCAGACACCGCAGACTGAGCGCGTCACCCAGGACGTGCGGCCACTGGACCGCCACGAGTGTCGCGTCCGAGAAGTTGACGACGCGGATGCTCAGCTGCGGCGCGTCCGTGTAGAGATAGTCATCTAGAGTACGCGGCACGTCGGACGCGACCGTGAGCGGCTTGAGGGGGTCGGCGGAGTCTTGGATGGAGGGCCCTTCTGAGGGCGTGGGGAGTCGTGATGCGAGGGGGTGGGAGGCGATCGGCGTGTCGAAAGTCTCGTGGGAGAAGGCGGAGGAGGGCCGCGAAGGGGTGAATTTCTCGGGGACGTGAACCTCGAGCTTGCCCGCGTCCTAGATGTCATCTCGGTCAGCGATCGTCCTCTTCCTCTCTTTTGCATACGCGGGGAATCACCGACATTGAGCCTTAATCTGCCGCCGAGTCTTCTCCACTCGCCCGTCTCAAGGAGCCGCGCGAGCGCGTCGCGCAGCTTCTCGGCGTCGAGGACATCCTCGAAGACCAGCGTCCAGCACATGACCAGACCCCGGTACGAGTCCAGGTCGTCGAAGAAATGCACCGGCTGCACCTCGTCGGTGGGGACGCGGGGCGGCGGCGCCCGCTTGCCGCTAAAGAGCCCCATCGTCTCTACCGAGCTGTCTGTGGCTTCCTCACGATACTCAGAGACGAATGCTATGTCGGTAAATGCGATGGAAGAGCGCGTCGCAGGTTTTATAGAAATCGGAGATGACAAATTTCCTTGTTAGATCCCGGCAGGGCAGCAGTCGCCGAGAAGCCAGTCCCTAGTTCTCGGCAGTACTGAATCCTGCAGGATTCAGCTGGGGACGCTACGGGGGCGGTCTCCGCAGCCTTCGACGGCAGCGCACACGAGTCAACAGCAGTCGACCTTGGAGCATGATTATTATCTAGATTCTCCAAGAAGCCGTTGTAAAGGTTCCTGTTACTCTATCGTGATGCTGGAGATCGTCCAGCTTCACTACTGACCTCCTAAGAAGTATGACTTGCGAAAGAGGGTTTCTCCACCTACGACCCTCTAGCGATCCTGTGGCGATCCTCTGGCACCTGTTTCATACAAATTATCGGGCCCATAAGAAGCAATGAGCTTATCATGCAAAGTACTCCGTTGTCGAGTTACTGAGATGCTGTTGACACGCTGCTGGGCCTTGAGCTGGTCAACTCCCGCTTGTTTTAGTTGTCGGACAAAGCGTGGCTTCTTGTCCCCTTACAGTAGTCACAACTCTATCGATATCTTGAGACGAAACAAGACTTCTTTGCACCTCTAATCTCTTTTATGCCCTTTTCACTGCCGAGCTCAACTTCAGCTCAGTCAGTTTTTGATTAGTTCCCACCGGCCTTGCTCAGCCTACACATATCAGCTCCTGCTTACCCTTTCCCTGAGCAGCAGAAGAATAGTTCTCCATCTAACTTTCTAGCCCTCGAACTCTATCCATGGCCATTTATGTAACCCTGTCTAACCTCTATGAGGTGTGGAAGTCTTAGCAGGAGGTCGTCTTGGGTCGCATGTGGGCTTGGGTTCCAGGTTCCGACCCTTTCGATGCCAATCTACAAAGTCGTGAATCAAGTTGATGATTTAGGTAACAGTCTCAGATTGATTGTAGACTCTAGACAAGCTAATCGAAGAGACCCGCTAGCTCTGGCAAGGCATACATCGTACAAGACCTATCTTCCTCGTCATCGTACAGGCTTCGCGGCCCTCCGTAGCATCCAACGCGATCGCAAGATCCCCCATGAGGCTTACAGCCATATAACCACTCAGCGGCTTTGCCGTCCTCTGAATTTAGGCCCTGCATGGGAACGTGCCGTTCCGACATAGTAGTCAGTACTCACCATTAGCGCGCTGGCGTCCAAAGATCCTCTCACTCTCTATGTCTCTATATGGCTCACCCGTTACTGGTATAGTTAGGCCGGCTGTAAACCGCCTTCTACCCCCGAGGAGGCATGCCAGTCCAGAGGTTGCAGCACTTCTATCGGCATCGAATATACGTATACCGTCTTTTAAGCTTTGACTGACGCCTCTGACCTTCACATTGGTGTCATGACTTCCAGACCGCCCATTGCAAAAATTCTTTAAGACGCTTCATACGTTCCACGATCGAGTCTACCCTCTTGTCATGCAGGGACTCCTGAAGAGTCGCGCAAATGCGCCTCGTGACACTGTAGACCGCACGATATGGCAGGCTTTCTTTGATAACCGCGCCTGGGAGATAGTCGGTTGCGCAGCGCTCGATTTCGAGCTCTTTGTCGCGGGCTTTGTAGTCGATGAACGGAGCTAGAAGATGGAGCACCCGGCCATGGAGCTGCTCTCGCGTCTCGAGCGCGCCAGAAGCGATATAGTCAATCTCGCTTGCGTATCGGCCAATGACCATGCCAGTGACGGCACGCCAGTACTGCTGAGACGGGATGCCGTAGTTCAGAATAAACTTGTTGTCATCATCACGGATGGGCTCCGCGGCATCAGATGGGATGTGCTTCAGTCGTGGCTGCCAGGTGTAATCGGGGTTTCCTGGAAGGCTGTTAGCACATGCTAAACAGGCGCACTGCTCGCTCTCCTTACCGCCAGTATATCCATGTCTATATGGGCTGCGATCCCCATCCTCATTATCCGTGTAGTTGGGCAGGTTTATGCCATACGCATATGAACATACGAGATAGTCCGGGACCTGTTCGATCACGCCATGCTCCTGGGACGATGATCCTGCAGGGACCACCCTCACTATTCGCACACGCTCGAGCATCTGCTGGGGGCTGCATAGTACAATTTCGAAGTCGCCTCCTAGGCGGATGACTCCGTAGACGCGCCGGTCCCAGTGCTCTTCCGAGAACTTGCAGACGGCCTCGGCGCGCTTGTGCTCTCCTTCGAGGCCCATCAGTATGCGGTCGAACGGGTCGAGGGTCACGCTCTGAGAATCGGTGGCTGATCGACCGTCGATCCAAACAAGATTCAGCTCCTTGACCGTCTTGTAGGTGTGCAGCCAACCGGCGAGGAACCCGGAGCCCGGCTCGCCCCCGCGCTGGCCATCGCCGTCATCCGCGCCGCCCTCATGCCGCCCTGGACGCTTCCGTGCGAAAGTCAAGGAAGACTCTGGGTCGAAGGCTAGGGCTTCGGCGCCGGTAACTGGCTCCGAGCGCGTGCTGCCGTGATAAAGCAGTGTCCCCTCGGGGAGGCTGGCTAGAGAAAGGGTCATGCCGTTTAGGTCGACAAATGCGTCCTCCCCTTTATGCAGCGCGCCATTCATCGAGTTGAAGAGACGGCTGTAAATTGGGTTCTGGTGGTGGCCGGCGGACGTTGCATCGTGAGCATGCGTGGTCCGGCCAAATATGAAGGCGATCACGGTCAAGAGACTGGCGGTCCTCGCCAAGGAAAGAGGGCGCATGGCCTCCGCAAACTCGCGGGACGGCGGTCGGATGGAAAAGGCTGGAACTGCAGCCTGAGTTCGGTGAAAGGAACGAGAAGAAGAGTAGGAAGAACAGGATGACAAGACAAGAATCGGAGAATTCCTGGTCGAGAAAGACTGGCTGGACGAAATCTGAAGCTACGCTGCGCAACCACGACATTGACGTGTTTCCCCGGCCATCTCTCTCATAGAGCTCTCTAGGGCTAGAAACGATTTCAAGACTCGGACAAAGACATGATGAATTCACGTCTGGTCATACGGAAGAATCTAAGCGGTCAGCATGAGATAAGGCGGGCCGGCAAAAAAGATGCCCCCGCAATAGCCGCAGATGCTTCGGGCGGATCCCACGTCGAGCTTGCCACTCGGAGCTAACGGTGACCGGCTAAGTAACAGCCGGCCGCTGTTAACTGTTGTATGTATCAGCCTCCGTCTTGGCGGCCCGTTCTCGACTCAGTTCACGAAGCATCGAAGCCGTATTAGCGAGATCATAAGTGAATTGAGGTCCAACGGCCAACACCGACGGCCAACACCAACGGCTAACACCAACGGCCAACAGTATGTATATGTTAGGCACGTAGCCGAGGAGTTGGTGTCCAATAAGCATACCTACCTAACATTACACACATAACTAGCGCGTGGATGCAAAATTGCTTGTTGGTTTAATTCACCTTGGCATGCTGGTATCTCTGTCTTTAAATTCACATACCTCTCCCCCTTTTCTCTACCTACCTGACTACCTACGTGGCAAATCTTTACTCGAGCCCTTCAACCGGCCTAGCTCTTTAAGAAGGATGACACCCCCCCTGGAAACTCTTCCGCTCACCATCTTGGAGGACATCTGTGGATACTTGGCGCAATGTGACGGCTTCAAGAAAAGACGAAGCCTTTGGGCCTTCTCATTAACGAACCGATGGTGTTGTGCTGCAGCTGCAGCGCAGCGGTTCAGCCAGATCCAGCTCACGGTGTCTGGTCCGGACAAGCTGAAGGCTGATTTGCAATGTTGGACAAACATTCTCACTATGCATAACCGATTCCGCCATGTACGCCGGCTTAACGTGGTGGGGCCAGTGGAAGAGAATAACTCTGTTAAGAAGCAACCGGATGCCCCAGTTGGCGGCCAAGAAGGACGTGAGGAGGACACGTACGATGGCCTTGACGACGTCGACGACGTTGACGACTTCAATTACTATTTCACCGACATACGCGATTATTTCGACATGCACGATTTTTGCAAGCCATCCAAGACTTCCTTCGACCACCCTGCGCAGGGCATATCGGAGGATACCGAAGGTTGGCAGCCTCTTGCTCACTTCATACGCCAGCTGCCAGCCTTGCAGGATCTGGTCTGGACTGGGGCAGGGATGCCGCCGTACCTGCTCTCGGCGATTCATGATATAAACTGTCGTCTGCACATGCATCGCTTTCAACTCCCTAGTCTGATTCAAACCCGGGATAGTCCTCAACCTATCGACCCGGACGAGTACGCGCTTGCAACATCCCCATGTCTAAACACCATCCTCGTGGGAATTCGTAGCTTCGAGGATACCGGCGAAGTGAATTTCATCCAAGAAGCCGTACTCCGTATGGTGGCTGGGGCAGCGCCGGGGTTAGCGCACATCTGGATGCGGCCTTCTCGGGCGGGCAATTCCATCGCCTTGTTGAGAGCAATCCAAACTCCCAAGCCTGTCTGGCGTGGCTTTTTCCCCGGGACTATCGTGATAGATGAGCCCAGGCGGGGCGCTCTTCGGAGCCTGGTCACCGATTTATATCCGAATATAGGGAAATGGAATCGCCTCACGGATTTTACCAAACTACGCTGCCTCACTGTAAAGTGGGCGGAGCTGGACCAGATTGCCGCCGTCCTCTCTTCGCTGCAGACTGTGGCCGATTTGGCCATGCAGCGCCAGTTCGAGTCCCTCCATACACTTGACCTGTCTGTACCTGAATACACTGGTCCTCAGATGCAAGCGTTACTGGCTACATTTCTTGGGAATTTGCGGCCTCTCCGACGGTTAGAGTGGAGTGGTTTCATTACCAACGAGACCTTCGACAGAGCTCTACAGCGTCATGGTCGGACCCTGCTCAAGCTTCGAGTATTCCAATACCGCGATATAGAATCCCGGAGGCCTATGCTCGACTTCTCAGGGGCCGTGATGGAACGGCTTGCGGAAGAGTGTCTGAACTTAGAGGAACTTGATATTCCTGTGGAGCGAACGCGAGGCGACCGTCGGGAAACGGAGATCTACCAATCATTGAGCAGAGTCCCTCGATTAAAGCATCTCTCGTTACGACTACGGTTTCCAGTAGGACCTATCCCGGAAGACAAGGAAGATGAGGACGAGGATGAGGAAGGAGGAGAGGATGAAACGCCATATTATCAAAGCCCTGAGGATGTTCCTGCTGTCTATCTCCGGGATGCCTTTGCCAATTGTGCGATTGATTCCGCCCTGGCATTTTCGATCTTTAACATGATCGCATCTGGGGGCAGTTTAAGCTATCTTAACCTGAAGATGACAGGCTACGTGAACGGACATGCATGGTACGAAAATTGTTTCAGTAATTTTCTGACTTGGCTTGCGCCGGAGTGGCTCTGCACGCGAGATGTTCGGGGAAAGGTCGTCGTACGGCAGCGTAACGAGAGGTCTGTAGCTGAAGCGGGCGTCGAACTCTCATTCTACGAGCAGGACACTGAAGAAGGCTCCACCAATGGCATCTTTCGGGAGGTTTGGCACGATGTATGGCCGCAAAGCGCGTCAGACTGGTGGAATCACTGGAAGAGTCTTCCGCTTTCTGAATGCTCAGCGTAGTTCTTCGATAACGAGCCCCGCGATTATTATTAGCCGTTAATTAATATCTGTACTTTGACTTGGAAGTATTAGCTTAAGCATGGAAAGCTAATACACCATGGAAAGGGCACGAAATCAAAGACGCCAGTTTACCGGAAAAGAATAACTTTGAGTAGGGAATGCTCCTGATGAGAGGTCTGCTCTGCTTCGTTTCACTCTCGTGTATGGTTAGTCTTGTAAGCAGAGCCCGAGTCATCACCGCTGTTGTGGTTCCTCTACCGACACAGGCAGTTGTTGATATGATCTAGGATTGGTAAAGTCGAGCTTGACTGTAGAGCTAAATGAAAAGCTTACTGCTTCTTTTCAGGGGTGCCGTACCCGAGCTGAAAGGAGGAAGATGATTAAAGGAACCCAACCCTATGGGATGCGCAGTCTCGTGCTAGAGGGTCGTCTTCTCTTAGTGGTTCTGGACTTAGTAATTTTGGTATCTTGAATTGACTCCTAAAACTTGTGGCCTATTTCCTATCATCTCATACGAAAGGCAATACGAGGCTCGAGATACTTCTAATTGCTTTCTCATAGAAGTTGGTCGATATTAAATTTCGCTTATGAGCCACTCAGCGTCATGCACATAGAAGTCTTTAGTTGACGAGGACGGAGAAGTTGTTCAGGTCGGTGCTTAGAGACATAGTGCATACCCTCCCATTGTTACTCTGGCGATGGTATGAACAGAGAGCTGTCCCAGAAGCGATTCATTGACCTCGAATGATTGTAAAATTTGAAATCACAGCTGATGGCCCTCATGGTGAGTGGACACGGACGGTGTGCATCATCCAGCTAAAATATGGAGCGATGTCCAGCCTGTGCAGCTATGTAGGACAAGTCGAGGGTTGAAATAGCAGTCACGCTTTAAACATCATTCAACTGTCCAAACCTCGTTAATCACTGAAGAATTCCTTGTATGGGAGAAGGCCATCGCAAAACACGCGACTCTAAGCCTTCATACCCTCGAAGGCACGCACACACAGCACCGCCGCCACCGCTGCGACGCTACCCAGAATGACCATCTGGAAGCCTTCCCAGAGACTACTTCTCACAGCCTTCCACGGAATGCGCCTACTCCTCCCTGACTTACTCCACCTTGCCGTCTCCTCCTCCATATGCACGTCACGGTTGAGGGCAAAGTCCTTCGAGAAGCCGAACACGAACAGCGCGAGCACGCACACGCCGAAGCTCCAGGCTAGCCCGTCGCCGACCTGGCTGACGAAGAAGTAGGGGAAGAGCGGCAGCAGGCCGCCCAGGAGGTATCCAAGAGAGACGGACAGTCCCACCATGATGGGAGAGGGGAGCCTCTCATCTGTCTCGTCTTCCTCGTCGTCGCCAGCGCCCTGCACCTTCGCAGCCAGCACGCCGGCGATGTCGGGCCTGCGGCGCACATGCTGCGCCACGAGCGCCATCACCTGCTCTGGCAACTCCAGCGGGGCGAGATAACGATCCACGACATTGAACGTCGGACCGCCCATCTCGGCTGCGGCCATCATGGCCGTCTTCTCAGTCGTACTCCGCAGCTCAAGGCTGTCCGACGACTCATCATCGCGGTGCTCAACCTCATCCACCGGTGCATTGTTCTTCCCCGCCTGCCTAGCGGCAGCGGCATTCTCCCCGCGCGCCGACAGGTACCCGCCAATGCCCATGCTGATGCTGCCCGCGCAGATCTCCGCCATGCCGGCATAGATGACGGTGTCGGTGTGGCCCAGCGAGGAGAGGCCTGCGGTCAGGGCAAAGGGCACGGTTAGACCGTCGGCGAAGCCCAGCGTGAAGTCGGCGAGGAAACGGGTCAAGGTGGGGAGCTGGAAGGTCGGGCCGGCGGCGGACGACTGAATGCCGCGGCGCTGGGCGGGGTGCAGCTGGTCGTTCTCGATCTCAGAGAGGTCGGCGCGGGAGGCTGACGCGGAGGAAGAGGCGTCGTTGTCCATGGAGACCTCGCTTGGAGCGAGAGGGGAGTAGAGGGGCAGAGCCATGGATGAGCCGGGCTTAGAGGCGGAGACACGACCCAGGCCGATAGAGGAGAGGATGCCGTTGACGGACATGGCGGCCGGTTGACAAGACAGAAGAAGCTTGAAGGCCTGTTGTCTCTCTCACCGACGAGCAGTTGGCGTTCCTCCGGCTCGAGATCGAGAAGCACGGGCGGTGGATTGACGGGAGCTGCGTGGGACAACACGCCTTTTGAGCGAGCGAACCCCTCGTGGCTCCTACCCTCGGAGACGAGGTAGACAGACCTATAATGCAGAGCGCATTTGTCTCTCCGTCGGTCAAGTCGCCATCGTTCCTCGGCTGGGGCTTTGCGGGTCGCGCCTCTCCAGAAAGCTTGACCGAGCCTCCTCTCTGCCTCCTCAGTGCAACGGCGCCAGTGTGCACGAGGACACGGTGGTGATTGGCCGGTGTGCCGTCCAAGAGATCTGCGCCGCGATCAAAAGGGGGAGGTCATTAAGCTACGCCAGTCGTAGGCGGGCGATGGGTCAGCAAGCCCCGACAAATGCCGCCGTCGTGATTGGTTTGGCAGCGGTGCGCCCCTGTAGGTCCCCGGGAGCTCGGGAATTGCCGTCCCCAATCAGCACGGCCAAGATATCCCACGTGCCTGCACTCGGTGCTCCGCACAGCACCGGCCGCCCGTTAGCTTCGTGAACCGGCCTGCGATTGTTCTCTTAGCAACTTGATCTTGCTGTGTTGTAGGTATTGATAGGATAGCCGGTGTGGCAGCAACCAGGGACAGCCTGAGTTGCACGTTCCTGAGCGTGCCTTTCCGTTGTTACAGTTAGCCTATCTATAGTCGGGCACGGATTGCACTCGGAAGACTCGGATAGCGAAGGCCTGTCGTCACCTTCTCTTCAATCTTGAAAGTCCGCAGTCAAGGGGATCGTGTGTAGAGAAATCCATTCAAGAAGTCGCCGGACGGAAGATCTAGTAGAGTGAACACCAAAAGGAAGGAATAGGTACAGGAGGGGAAGTAATAGGTAGACAACAAAGGCTGTAACCTTGAAGCTTCTGGGTGACATCTCTTATCTTAGAACTTGCCAGATAAGCAACAGCCTATCAGTCCTACCACAGAATTAACCTCACTGTTCTGTCTCTGAAAGATCTTTTCACATACCGTGTGGAGTGAGCTAAGTTGGAGTGACGATTTGCCAGATCTTGTCGGTCAGTCTGGGGTCACGATTGAGGCAGCGCAACTACTAGCACGGGCTGAAGCCCACAGTTGTGTCTATAGATAGCTGTCAACCAGAAGAGGCCGGTTATCTGGCCCATCAGAGGATGGTCAATATTTGAACATTTGGAAGAACGAACTGGCTGCGGGAGTGCGTTTAGTTGATTTCAGGGTTAGGGTTGAAACGGCTGGTGGAAGTGATGACCTCATCGTTGGTTGTATGGCTCCCCCTCCACAGGAGACTCGACGCATCAGAGGCGATATTCCATGTCGTCATTCAGCTTCCCTCTCATCCCCAATAAAGACACCAAGCCTTTTCTGCTTCTGTCAAGCGGCAGAACTTCATCGTCCTGTCGTTTGCGTTCTTATCTACACCATACAAAACCTGAGTATACGCAACAAACAATCTATACGCGGCATCCCCTTACCCGACACCCACCCGCTTTCCACCACAATGTCTGAGCGATACGGCCCTAAGCCCGAGGGAGGAATGGCCTCTTCCGTTCACACTCCCGCCACGGCCAACACCGGACGCACTGGCGACAAGCCCAAGCTGTTCGACGAGCACGGCGCGATTGGCAAGCAGTTCACAGGTAGGCGACCTAGTTAAAGCTCCTCTCCGGCCCAACAGCTTCAGGAGCTGATATCGGTAGCAGAGGGTGGTGCTATCGGCGGTACCGCGCAGAAGATTGGAGGTCCGCTCGATAAGGACGGCGCGATCGGCAAGCAGTTCACGACCGAGGGCAGTATCGGAGGCACCGTACAAAACGCTATGGGGGGAAAGAACACGCAGAGCAACTAGACGACATTGTCCGGACGATGCCGAGGCGAATCAGAATGTATCATTAACACCCTCGAGATGCAAGGGGGAGTGTACAAATAGTTGAATGAATCACGTATGATCAAGACCAGGACTCGGCCCTCTGCTCTCGCAAGAGTACACTTTCTCATTACAATCATTTCCGGTGCTGTCATCAAGGCGCGAACCCACGATCCTCGGCCGATCGACTGTCTCAAGATGAAAGAGCTGCTACTTCAACTGGATGACCAATTTGACCTGAGGTTATCCTTGAC
Source organism: Pleurostoma richardsiae (assembly GCA_030052745.1). Classification (NCBI taxonomy): domain Eukaryota; kingdom Fungi; phylum Ascomycota; class Sordariomycetes; order Calosphaeriales; family Pleurostomataceae; genus Pleurostoma; species Pleurostoma richardsiae. Next base: position 262,175 of record JANBVO010000037.1, read on the forward strand.
GAGGCTGACGGCGGTCGTAAGCACGAATCGGCGCCATTACCATGGGTCATACTAAAACAGGACAAGTTGCCACTATTACGAGTATACAGAGAGGGTTAGCTGACCTTGGCTCTGCTGGGCACAGGGCATCAGGCTTCGTGAGTCGCCAGGAACTGTGGTCATATTGTCAACCTATTTGGTCAGACTCCTTTGGGTGATGTGGTCAGCGCTTGTCCGCAATTGACATGACCGCTCCTTGAGCTTCGCTCTTGTCACATATATGTCGTCACCTCAATGGTTTCCCGCGCAACTTCTCATGTTACCATCTTCACCGACACCCTGTCCTCTACAAGACGAAATAGCTGCAGATCATGGCGCTACTTAACCCCGGAGAAGTTTCCCCATGGGTCAGAGCCGCTCGCGAAGACTATGCAGCCCGTGAACGAGCTGCCTTATCGACACTCGGTCCCCTCCCACCTTCCCTCGAGGAGTTCTGGACCACCATCCGCCTTCCCGACGGCTGGGAACCCCGCGTCAAGGTCGTCCGGCCAAAGGACCTCTCCGGCACGCACGCGCTCATCGTCCTGTGGTACGGCGGGGCCTTCGCGATGGGCAGCCCGGACGCGCTGGCCAAGACAGCGTGGCAGTTCGCCGAGACGCTGGGCGCGGTGGTCGTCATGCCCACCCACAAGCACATTCCGGAACACCCGTGGCCGGCTCCGATGCGCAGTGGATGGGAGACACTCGTCTACCTGTCCCGGCACGCCGAGACCGAGTTAGGAGCTACGCTCGACGGTCCCGGGGGCGGCTTCGTAGTCGGGGGCGTGAGCTCGGGCGCGACCATCGCGGGCGTCGCGGCGGGGATATCCATTCTCGGGGACGCAGCGGTGAGGGAGCACGGCATCGAGGCACTGGCGAAGCCTATCACGGGCGCGTACTTACACTCGGGCGTCCTGGTGACGCCGAAAATCGTTCCGGACGCATACCGCAATCTGTGGACGTCGCGTGAGGACAACAGGGACAGCCCGAGCATCGGCACCGCAACCGTCGATATGGTTGTTGCGACGCTCGCGCCGGACGAGACGTCGCAGTGGTTCTCGCCTCTGAACACGATCCTAGCCATGAATGCGGAGCAAATCCCCTCGGAGAGGAGGCCGCGGTTCCTGTTCCACGAGGGCGGCATCGACTGCCTGCGGGACGATGGGGTCGTGCTTGCGAAGGTGCTTGAGGATAGAGGCTTTGAATCGAAGGTCCAGGTCTTTGCCGAGGACTCGCACGCGGCTTGGATCATGTTTCCGTGGGAAAGCAAGGCGCAGGATCCGAGTCTTGGGGAGGCGGCCGTGGCGGAAATGCGCTGGCTTCTTCGTCTCTAAGGATGGTAGCATATGAAGATTGGATTGGATTTAAAAATCGCTGCCACACTATGCAGAGTTTACGTTTGCTGTACCTGCAAGTGTGGGGGATGATGTCGCAGTATACCTGTGCCGCGTGATAATGATGCCGTGGAGCTGCAGCAGCAGTGGGCCGGTCACGACGATCTCACGTGGGAACCTGAGCTCGGCATCCAAGCCCAGACTTCTGAGACCGTCTATAAGTTCTTAAGAGGCGCTCGAAGGCGGCCGCCTCCATGACATATTGCAAATCCCTGCAATACTGGGCCACTTGGATGTGACCCGCGGCAGAGGTAGGAAAAAGCGGACGCGAGGGAGTCGCAGTACCGTCTCCCGATCCATTGTAAAGGCTACTCCTCTGCTGATGATAAGAGTACGGTCGAGTTTGCTTCCAAAATCAGCTGCATTGCGCCTGCTGTCATCAACAGCTGCTGAGACTATGTAAGAGGTTGTGACTGCTACTGAATCATCCTTCATGAGAAGTGGAGCGGATGAGCGCCTCATCATTGAGAAATTCAGTTTCCAAAATGACACCTGGGAGACGACTACCTCGGCTGCGGGTGGCATTGAAAATTTTCCCTTGGTCGTCCCTATGCTAATACTATGGCTCTCCTAGACATGCCAGCAGACAAGTTGCATGTTGGTGGACTGCTCTTCCTAAAAGCCGAGCAGCCAACTGCTCTTGGGAGTAAGAATAATGCAACGCATGGTGATCAAGGTTATTCATATCAGGGTAAAGGAAGGAGAGCACTAACCCATTATGATTTCTGAGACTTAGACGCGTGTCACTTACGGATATTTCCGACCTTGATATGAGCGTCTCATTCTACACGGAACTCCTTCAGGGCGAGATCACGGTGCATTTCGAACATCCTAAACACGACCTCAAGCTCAGAGCCGGTTTGACACTGCAACCACTTTTTCCTTTTTCATCGCGAGCCTCGGGAGAAGTGAATGCCGTTTGAAGTCCTCTTATGGTCCGAGTCTGCAGGCTCCACGACTACGTAAATGGTCTCAAGATCAGCGGGATAGAGCAGATTGTAAACATCCCAAAAGAAAGCAGTGGGCCACAAGATGAGATCATGGTATCATCGCGACTTGGTCATCGAAAATGTGGATTTGTTACCTGAAAACTCTGGAGGACAACCTTAGGTACATTTAGGCGTCAGCCGACACCGTCACCTCAGAATCATGTCTTTCTCGTGTTTGCCCACGTTAAACGGTGAGATCACGGAACGAACGATGCCATCCTAGTGCCATATCAGGAAGATAAAGTAGACAGACTCAGTCTTTTCAAGCTGCTCATCGCTGGCCATGTCAAGCCGAAGTGAGTGCTAGTATCGATCGAAGGCGTTCAGGCGTTCTAGTCGCTGTCATCCGAATAATCGGCACCAGGAATGACATATCTCCTAGCCCATCTCAAGCCAGTGGACACGTCGCGCCTGTTGTTGTTGTTGTTCTTGTTGTTGTTGTTGTGCTTCTTTTTGCCGTTCTTGCCGGATGTCGTGGCTGCCGTCGATGTCGCAGCGGCGCTTGCCGTTGCAGATGCTGTAGCGGCCACAGTACCGGCGACTTCGGCGACGGGATCGTCCGCCAGGATCGCCTCCGCGACCTTTTCGCCCTGCTCGTCGGTTGTAGTCGCCGCCTGGATCCCGGCTACGGCAGCTGGCAGATCTTTCTGGTTCTGCTGGACTTGCTGTAGGACATTCTCGAGCGTTTGCTCGGTGACGATGTTTTCGGGCGTGTTGTTGTGGGCGGCGATATCCGTCTGCTGGACGGCGAAGCATCCTCCAAAGTTGGCGGCGTTCTTGCAACGAACGGTGCAGATGTTACCAGTGGATGCTGACGCCAATTATCAGAGAGATCCCTGGGTAAGAAGATTGGTAGGGTCAACTCACCTCCTATGCACGCAAGATCCGACGGCATGGTGACCTTCAGGGTGAGGTCGCCGGTCGCAGAACCGGAATCGTCTTGTGTGACCGTCAGCGCGGTCTGACCGGAGTTGCCGTCTGCGTTGCTTGACTCGTCCAAATCGCAGGAGAATGGCCCGGTTCCGTTGGCGTTCCGCTGGCTGATGGTGACGGTTACATCGCTACCCTTGGTGACCTGGGTGACATTGCCTGCTGCGAGAGCGTCCTCGGTGTTCTCGCCGATATCAATATTGCCGTTTGCCAGGGTTCTGCCACATTCGTTGACCACATTGGCCTCGATCTCGGCCTGCGAGATGAAATTCGCGTCTGCGTCGTTGTTGGGATCAACTGTAGACATACTAGTCAGAACTTTCATTCATCTCTCGCGGCATGCTCGGAATTGTGGGATTTCCAGGCTCACCCTGCAGGCCCAGACTGGTTCCCGAATCGCCCTTCGCACTGATTACCACACCCTGTGCCTGGACCAACGCCAACAGGGCCGAAGCTAAAAGGGCTCGCCTGAAGGAAAGCGCCATAGTTGAAATGAAATGTCTATATGAATGAATGGCTAAAGACGGGGGAAAGGTAATGTGAGAATAGAAGCAGACCTGCTGGTTAGTTGGCAATGGAAGGTGAAGAGAAGGGGAAAACCGAGCAGCGAAGATACTATGAATGCGGTTTCAGCAGCCGCAGGTCAGATGTTTGTACCCGGTAAGTCCTGTTGAAACATGATGGTCTTCAAGATCCCACCCTGACGCGGTTCACCCGATCCAGCTTGATCCGATGACGATCACCTGCAACGGTAATCGTCTCTCATGGGTGGGGTAGGGGTGCTTGACCCCTATCCACTTTAGCCCCTTGGTGGAGGCGTAACGCCCTAGCCTTCCACGCGCAGTGGGCCATACCCTCTTCCATCCCATCAGAATGGAGAATTGCAGCTTCAAGGGACATTGGGATCCAAAACATCGCAGGCTGAGAATCCAAATAAGAGTGGGACGTACTCCAGGCGTGTTAGAGCACAGGTATCAGCCCCCGTGAGTGAAGGCCCCACTGCATGCTTGCTACATACCCGCGAGCCTATTTTTGTATATAGGGCGAGTACCTAAGGTAGATTGGAGGAGGCGAGAAGGGATGGCAGGCTAGAGGTACCTGGTCGCGCAGCTAGCAGCCAAGATCAATACTTCTTCTGTCAGCGACCGTACTGGGTGGTCTTAAGCAGCGGGTTGCCATCTTCCAGGCACCTATCACAGGTCACACACTCCAATCTCCGCGTACAGGCGTCGCTTAACCTGCTCCTATCGGATCCAGTATGCGCTCAATAGCTTCCTGGTCGGACTAGGTGCTACGCGGCCTCAATATTGCCTGCCCCTCCCGCGAGATCATGCCGCAGCGATTGCTCCCGTATCTCATCCGCCGATGTGTTTGGACCTTTCCGACCTTTCTGCATGCTGGGTAATAGCCTCGAAACAAAGTGGTAAATGCGAATAGATATTGTGTTGTATACCTACGCCTACAAGTAGGCCCCGGCATTAGGCACTGGCGTATATCCTGCGCCTACGCTGTGCTTCACAGGTCATCATACCGGCTCAACAAGTCCGATAGTTGGAGGAAACGGCCAGGCTGTCTCTGCCGCCACGCGTATCTCGCTCAGTCTGAAAGTTGTGGCTGCGGACCAAACAGGCGTGGCAGTAGATGTATAAGGATAGCAACAATATAGATCCTGTGCAGATTGGTTCAGCTAATATACCAATGTTCACGCTCATCGGCCATGTCCAGCCTTCAAGATCATTACTTGGCAAACATATATGCTTGTGACGGTGGTGGTGCGTTGCGTACAGAGCGCGCTGCCAACTAAGGGTCTTCTTTTGGCGTTCGGGTTATTCTCGGGGGGTTGAGTGGAGACCCCGAGGTATTGCCTCTATTTGATTGCTACGAGTGTTTCGGGGTGTCATACAGTTAGGTTGCCTTATAGTGGTTTGCAGTCAACTACATTTTGCCTCCAATGGTCTCGTGTCTCCAAGTTCCATCGAAACTCCATTGCCGAAGTTCCTCACACTACCGCGCGCCACGTCCGTATATGCGGGCCAACCCAGGTTTTCCAATCCGGCCGGGCCGTCGCGTACCATGGTCAGCCAGGCATCCTGCATTGCGTGGCTGGTAGCCCATTCTAGCTCTGTGGATTTACCTCGAAATAGGGGGTGCGTGCCGAAGAGCATCGGCAGTTCGGACGAATGGTATGCACCCATCCACGGCTTAGGGGAGATATTTGAAAAATTGCCAAAGTACTGGTATCGAAATGTTGGTAATCCGGCCGCGAGACGGTTCCTATACACAAGCGTCAGTAGTCAGAAAACTTACCGACATGCGTCAAATACTCACCTCGTGGACTTAAAAGACGGGCAGAAGAAGAGGCTGAGCAAGGCTTCTTCTGCACTGGTCTGGTTGATGCCACTTGGATTATACGGAGCGAAAGGGTTTCCGTCTTGAGCATTAGTGCCGAGGATGGCAGGCTATAAGGGGAAAGATCAGTAGGTATTCATTCGCCCTGGCTTTGGGACAGAGAACGTACAAGCTTGGCTATCTTTCCTTCCAACGCCCGCTCAGTGTAATTTGCGAAGACGACACTGCCATCGGCGACAGGCCAAAACGATATGGTCGGCGTTGTGCCAGCATCGTTGTAGGAGTGCAAGAAGTTCTCGATCTCGTCCGCCGGAACACTTCGCATGCAAGCGAGCTCCTCTCTGGGGGCAAGATCGCCACATCCAACATTTCCGGCTACAAAGCTGAAGTTTGAGTACAACGGCACACCGCCTCCGCCGCTGAGCTCTGTGCCGGAATCCATGAGCAGGGTGTGCACTATGGGGTCCAGATAATGTGCAAAGCTGAAAAAGGCCACCGACATGGAGCCGGCGCTCTGGCCCCAGAGCCCTATACGGGCCGGATTGCCCCCAAACTCTGCGATGTTGTCACGAACCCACTCCACAGCCAGCCTCTGGTCGAGCAGGCCGATGTTCTGTTCCTCTAGGCCAGCTGCACTCGGAAATCCGAAGATGTTCAGCCGGTAGTTGAATGACACAACGATGTGCTCCTGCGTCCTTTGCACCCATTGAGGGGGAAGCTGGTATGGGACGTCAATGCCACCGGTTTGGAACCCGCCACCGTAGATGAAGATGAGCACGGGCAAATCGTCGCCCTTCCGGGCACCAACGGGGGTCCATACACCGAGTGTCAGGCAGTCCTCGCTAATGGTGCCGGTCGTGTTTAGACCTTGGAGGTTGAACTCGAGTACTTCGCGAGTGTAGACCCCGGGGATGCCGGACAAGTACTGCATGCAGCTTGGAGGCAGCGTGGTCGCGTCCAGCTCGCCGAATGGCAGGGCCGGTTCCGGCGGGGCGAAGCGCAGGCTTCCGAGGGGAGCCTTTGCAAACGGGATGCCTAGAAACTGACGAACAGCTGGCGCCGCCGCATCTACGGTGCCGTGCACGACACCCCCGGCTATTCTGACAGACAGCCGGGGGTCAGCGCTGCATCTAGGATGGGCATACGCTGGGCTTAGGCAAGCCGCAATAGTGGCGGAGAAAAGAAACCCAAGGAGGAGGAACATCATCCGAATTGGACAAGAGATACTTATCTACGATTCTCTGTTGGGCCGGGCCGTGGGCAAGATGGGCTCACCTGGTCTGGCATGGTATTTGTTTGACCGAGGCGATGATGGTGAAGGCGGAAAAAATCGCAAGACTTGGAAATCGCGTCTCCTCATCAGGTCGCTTCCCCTCAGCCCCTCCCGGCGTTAGTGATAAGTCACGATACTGGGTGGGGAGCAGATCTGCAACGGAACAGATCTCGGTTCCCAATCTCGGATTCCATCACAAAGAAGTGGAACTGATCACAACCTCTTTAACAGGGCAATCTACTATCTATCTTAGCATTCTCTCAAGTTTCGTAGGCGATGCTTAGCCGCTCTCGGCACCGAGAATACCTGATTTCCACATAATGATCGTCACATTGATGGCTAATCTTCCGCATTACCCGATGCCTCACTCTTTGTCTCTTCAATGTATGTTGAACGGGCACATTTTCAGTAACATCTCCAACCCATGATCAGTAACTTGGGGAATTGCCTATCGCACCTGGCTTTGGCGGATAATAGTCATCACTCCACCCTTCGTCGTAAATCCCGCTCTCGGTGCCGACTGACCGAAAGTAGACCAACTACTGATGCTGATGATACTGATGTCAGTTTTGCAGTTGCTCAGGAAGCGGAATTGTGGTGGTATAAAGTCGACGAGAACGACTGGGTAGACAGACCTATATGAGCAACCTAGAAACGCCCAACATAACAATAATTGTCGCTTACAAGTGAGATCCAAGGCATTCAGCATATCGTCAACATGGCATATAATATCACCGGTTATCCAACGAGCTACCCTTACGCCCAGTACCTCGATCTTCCTACTGATGAGGAATTGGGTGTCGATCTTGCCAACTTCTGCCATGACGAAGCTCGGAACCTCAAAGATGGCCGCAGTAAGCACTCACTGATTCCGTATTCCGTTCTTGTCGGTTTCGAGAGTCGACAGATTCCGTTTCCAACGTGCTGTCTGAAGACTAATCGTTGACTCTCGCGCCTGTAATAGTGATGCTTGCAGCGGGGCTTGTCGGCACTGACATGATCAAACTCGCCAAGTCGGTATTCCGCATCCCTGGTGTCAACCCGAAGATTCGGGAGTTCATCGTTCTGCGCATCGCCAAACATGTTGGCGGTGTGAACCCATGGGGACCCAACCTTAGAATGTTGGAGAACCTCAAGGCTACGGAGGCCGAAGTCAAAGGTATCCTGAGTGATGGACCCGTGACCGGGATGGATGAGGAAGCAAGCTTAATCATGCAGGCCTGCGACGAGCTCACGCTCAAAGGCTGCATTGAGGACCCTACTATGAAGCGGATGAAGGAAAGATACGACCGAGACACGATTTGCAAGTATGTGCTTACATTGTCGTGGTACAACATGTTCAACCGATACGTTGTCTCGACAAGGGTTCCCCTCGAGAGCGAGGAGGAGATTACGCAGAAGATCGGATCTAGCACAAGACCAGCTTGAACAGCTAAGTAGATAGAGGCTTTTAGCACTGTCCGTAGTGGTATGGAAACTTAAAGGTGTCTAATTCTCAGAAGGCTATCGAGACTGTCCTGGATGAGTAACCCACCGAAGGAGGCTTCAGCTGGTGTCTTGGTCAACCAACCGACGAGCCGATCGGTCTCCGCAGACTCGCAATGTCGTAGAATGTGGCTTAGGTGACCAGTCCGTGATGTGGTTCCGCTGTGGAATAATTTGGTGAAGGGGAAGATAATGTAAGTTTAGAGGTCACTTCACTTGCCCTAGAGCACCATAATTGGCCTCAATTCCACACTTCGTCGTAGAACAAGACCTACCTTTCCTGGCTCGAGCGTGATAGACATAACGGATCGTTTGGACTCATAGGTACACAATTCTTTCCGCGGATAGCTACATGTGGCTGACAGCCTGGAAGTTTCCAGAACTCGGTGCAGCTGCACCCAGCGGTTCGTGCGGGCAGCCGAGTCACCTCGCGGTGAACGCGGTTCGCGAAACTAGAAACCGGATTGTGAGGCAAGGATTGGGCAGCTACACCTTCCCGTCAGCTGTGACCTCAAACAAGTCGTTATGTCGGGCTCAGTGGCGTGGTGTGGCTGCTAGGCGAGACACCCAAGCTCGTCCTCCATTGGCGCGATGGCGAGGGAATGCAGTGACTCCCGCCCATTGGCGGATAACGCGCTGCAGAGTCTCTGGTGACAACCTCACAGCAGCGAATAGCACAGCAGCCAAGAGACTCCGCTCTGGTGTGAGTGGCCCGGCCCGGCAACCATCTCACAGCAGCAAGATAAGTCCTCATCCGCTGTGCCACAGACGTGCCGATTCCACCGGCGGGCAGAGGCGGGTGGGTGTGCTGCCGTTCAGCCCCCGCCCCCCCGGCCATCCCTATATCACTGCCGTGTATTAATAGTGTGGGTGCGCGTTGGTGTGTGATGGGTAAGGGAATCCAGCTGGGCGGCACCCGCATCAGATGATTGCGCCATGCGAGACATAATACACTTGTTCGCCCGGGAGGGTTGCAGCCAGGCTGGTCACGACGACCATTCCCGTTGTTTGTCTCATGTGCACCACACAACCAATCCTTCCGGCCCTCGCCCGATAAAGGCGCGCGCACTCGTCGACTCCAAGGCTATCCGCGCCAATATGAAGTCCCTCATATCCAATAGATGAGCATCATGAAGTCGGTTCAATAGTATCTCCAGAATGGCTATTCTCCCAGCTCCGCAGCCTGCCGAGGATCTCGCGCCAGCACTCGCTGCTCGGCAGGGTGGCATGGTTCTCACTCAGGTCATCACACGCCCATTTACAACATACACCTACCTGGTCACCCTCGGTGACGCGACCACCGTGCCCACCACAGCAGCCCCAACATCCGCATCGACGACTGCGGTCGTCGCCCCGGCACCGACGACCTCCGGGTCCGGCGGCCTGTCGCAGGCTGAGATCGGCGCCATCCTCGGCTCGGTCGTGGCCTTTGTCCTGATCGTCCTGCTCATCTGGTACTGCATGTCGCTGCGCGCGCAGGCCGCCTACCGGGTCGCCGCGCTGGAGACCGACTCCTACACCACCGTGTACTCCTCGGAAACGACTATTGTCCGCGACCCCTGGGCGCGCGAGGGGCAGCCGCGGCCATACCAGCAGGACGGGCCGACGCTCAACCCACCACCGCAGAGGTTCCCGCCGACGCCGATACCGCCGACGTATCGCGCGACGGCGAACCCGCAGATTCGTGGGGTGAGGCGGTACCCCTAAGGTTCTATGAGCTACCTGAGAATAGTCAAACGAGGCTGGCTATGCTCACACAGTGCTGGCGGGCATGCCTGGACCCCTGTGCTCATCGAAGTGAATTCACACTTGAGACCAGCAAGACCCTAATTTTTCTGGACGCTTATGTCTCTGCTATCATGGGTAATCTTCTGCCCGAGCTCCGGCTAGGGAACAGGCGATAAATCCGGGGTTTCATTTCGCTGTAGAACAACTTTCTCGGACGGCTTGGGCGAGTCAAAGGAAGACAGGTGCATGTGGGATTAACCTAGCGGTGGACCGGATGAGGGAAACTGGTTCTGGAGGAGCATGAGCGTTGTCTAGTCTTTCTGCGCGCATCATCTGTACGGCACCTGCGGTTCTAAGCATGGGTGAGCGCATCTTGCTATGGGCATTTTAACTGGTCAATGTAACATGAAATCTCTGAGCTCAACCTTGAGAATGGGTTAAACCTGTCATGAGCGGTCCGTGGGGTCATGGCAACAGAAGTGCAGGAGGACTCAGTTTGCATGACGATCATCTGGCCAGGCAAGCTCCTGCCGACTTGGCGAGCGGCTCGGGAGAGGAACCGACCGAATGTCATGGAAAGGTGTGAAGCGTGCCGAGACCAACAACCTTAACGTGTCGGAAGTGCTACGGGGGGTGATAGCCAATACGTCTTTTCGGGACCCAAATCGGGTTTCTAGTTTGTCCATGGTCTAGACGGTTTATTCCACGAGCTAATCCTCCTCCCGCTTCCCACAATGGCCGAGGCACCCTCCCGCGGCACAGTTCTGCCTCAAGAAGCCACCGCAGTCTCTCCACTATGCAACTCGTCCTCGGGTCTTCTACGAGCCGCTTTTCTTACCTGATTGGGAACCTCTGGGATGAACTGCGAAATGTGGTTGGTTGATTGTTCAGCCAAGGTCTCAGACCATCGTCAAGCAGGGGCCAACATCAAGGTGGCTCTGTTATCTCGGCGTTTCATCCTGGTAACATATGGGGAATCCTTTCTTGGCGGCTGGTGATGGACAACACTTATATGGAAGACAGAACTTTGCAATTCCTCGATACCCAGTGCGGTATGGTTTTGGCTGGTAAGAAAGGTAATCCTAAACTTGGCTTATGGCGGAGATGATGCGGTAGTTGGCCCGGTCGCCGCTGCTTTAACACTCAAGATGAGCTTGGCAGGCTGCAGGATAGCTCTGCTGTTCGCAATAGCCGGTGCGGCGGTTGTGAGTGCGACGCCGGCGCCACAGGTAACCCCCGTCGCATCTAACCCCGATGCTTGTGCAGCTATAGACTCAGCAACGGCCTCGTTGTTATCCGCCAGCCCGGAAGGTAAGCTTCACTTCACCTCATTCGCTTCCATAAACCCAGTATCCTGACCAATGGCACGGAGAAACCAGCAACGCCTACTGTTCTAGCGTCAGTGGCATATGACTGCCTGCAGTCCGTGCCTAACAAGAATGACCCGGCGCAGAAGCTCATCCAGAGTCTGAAGGGCTATGTACAGTGGCAGAGCACGCTGGCATGGCTAAAGGATCCACCGTCGTCCTACATGCTGCCAGCGACCGACATCGAGGAAGGCTTGGATATCATATCAGCCAACGCTGGACTGGGCACGTATGCGAGCGAGTACGAATTCCAGCTGGCCATCGTCGAGCTCCTCGTCACGGCACATGACGGTCACTTTGCCTTCCGGCCGGACGTGTTCAAGGCTTTCACCTTCAGGAATGCGCTGGCCTTCGATATTGTATCTGTGTCTCGGGATGGGATAGAAATGCCTAAGCTGTATCATTACGGTGAGTTTATAGGCCACTGATGCTCCGTGCCCGACTGCCTTGACTTGTTGACTGACGGACAAGATGCTCTTACTGCCAACGGGACAACCTCCGTCACAAACGACACGTTCCCTCCGGCCATCACCATGATTAACGGTGAAGATGCTGCCACCGTCATCGAGCGACTAAGTCTGAAGTACAGCTCCTTCCAGGATCCCGACTCGCAGTGGAACTCGCAGTTCCAGACGTACGCTACCCCTGACGCAATTCCAATCGTCGGCGCGTCACTTGCGTATCTCGGCCCTAACTTGACACTCACGTATGACAACGGTGAGGAGAAGACCGAGGATAGCTTCGCTATCATTCGCGCTGGCGTAAACTTCTCGGGTGTGGCTACCGGTGAGGATTTCTACGACAGATTCTGCAACCCGGAGGCTTCTAGTGCGAATGCCGCGATGACGGCTGCTGCTTCCTCTACAACGACGTCCGCCTCACCCACTACATCGACCACAACGTCAGCAACGGTATTTGTCGCTCCTGAACCAACTATTTCTGGATATCCGTACCCCGTGGTCCGCGACAGTGGAGCCAACGCCACTGCTGGCTATTTCCTGAATGGAACTGGATATGACGACGTCGCGGTGCTGTCGTTGCTTGCCTTCGCGCCATCTGGTGACTTCGATACACTCGAGTACCTCGTCAACTACCAGAACACGGTAGCAGATTTCTTAGCCAAGTCGAAAGAAGCGGGAAAGAACAAGCTTGTCATCGATGTGACGGCGAACGGGGGCGGCTTTGTCGTGGCGGGATACGATCTCTTTGCGCAGGTATATGCAGTTCTCCATAATCTCAACCCCATGAGCTCTTTCGCTAATTGTTCCCGGCAGCTGTTTCCCGACGTCATCCCCTTCCAGGCCGACAATCTCCGCCTGTCGGACAGCCTCAAAGACATGGCGCTAATCTCCAACGGCGTGTTCCAGAGCATGAACGTGACTGCCTTCAACGCTACTGCTACCGAAGACGAGCAGCTCGCACTCGCCGTCCTGCAAAACAGTGTCGTCATCAGCAACCTCGTCCCGGGTGGCGTTTACAGCCCTACGGGCGCGAACCTCACCAGCACCGGGCAGATTCTGGGCCCGATCCGCCTCAAGGGCGACCTGTTCACCGCCTTCCAGCAGACGCCGCTCAACGATACCAGCGCCGACTTCAACCTGACAGGTACCGGTACTGGCCCGCACGGCGACCCTCCACCTGCCGTCTTCGAACCAGAGAACGTCGTGCTGCTGACTGACGGCACCTGCGGCTCGACCTGCACGCTCTTCTCCTACCTTCTCATCATGCAGCTCAACATCAAGGCAACAGTCGTCGGGGGCCGCCCCCGCACGGGCGCCATGCAGTCCATCGCCGGCGTCGAGGGCGCGCAGGTGTTCCCGCTGGACGAGCTCTCCGCCGCGGCGCAGGCTGCCCTCGTGCTGGCTCCCGAGGCGGATCGCGCGCGGCCCAACGGTAGCGAGCTGGAGGTCCTGGCCGAGGCGTACGCGCTATCGCGGCTGGCGAGCGCGGCGAGCGCGGGGGCGGTGAACGGCAAGAACGCCTTCACGTCGCGGGACGCGCTGACACCGCTGCAGTTCCTGTACCAGCCCGCCAACTGCCGCTTCTTCTACACGGCGGATATGATCCGCGGCCCGGCGGAGGTGTGGAGGCGCGCCGTGGACGCTACGTGGACGGACCCGGAGAGGTTCTGCGTCGAGGGGAGCTTGGTGCCGCTGAACGGCACAGTGGAGCCTGACGGACGGTTCGCGCAGATGTCCGATGAGAAGAGCGGGAGCGACGGCGATGGTGAGGATGGGGGCGAGAGCGAGAGTGCGGCGGCGTACAGGACAGGTGGCAAAATGCGGCAGAGCGGTGTTGTGCTGGTGCTGGCGGTGCTAGCGGGTATGGTCCTTTGACCGTAGGGTGCAGGAGTGGGTATCGCAGCGAGTAACTGGGTCATAACTTGGTGTTGATCTAATAGCTACACGGTCTTCGCCATATATTTGGCCCCAGGTCGCTTCGATGCATGCCATTGGGCCTCTGTCAGCTCACAGACCCGTGCCGGCGTTGTTTTTTTCGCATAGGCCATCCATCTCTTGCGCCTCTGGATTGGCACCTCGGTCGAGCAATAACTGTACGGCTGCTCTACGTTCAAAGTCGTAAGGAGACCTGTTAGCCCAGGATAACGGCGTCCGGCCAGAAGTATCTCTCGCTTCAATGTCAGCACCTCGGTCAAGTAGCAACTGTACGGATTCTTTATGGATATGGCCGAAGCAGCCATTGGCGGCCCACGATAATGGCGTCCGGCCAGACTTATCTCTTGATTCGATCTGGGCACCTTGGTCGAGTAATAGTCGTACGGCGGTTTGTGGGCCATCAGAGGCAGCCCACAATAACGGCGTCCGGCCATCGTCATCTCTCGTTTCAACGTCGGCACCTCGATCGAGCAGTAACTGTAGCATAGCCTCATTGCCACCTTCATAGGATCTTTCAGCCGCCCACGATAATGACGTCCGGCCAGACTTATCTCTTGATTCGATCTCGGCACCTTGGTCGAGTAATAGTCGTACGGCGGTTTGTGGGCCATTTGAGGCAGCCCACGATAACGGCGTCCGGCCATTGTCATCTCTCGCTTCAACGTCGGCACCTCGATCGAGCAGTAACTGTAGGATGGCCTCATTGTCACTATAATAGGAATTTCCAGCCGCCCACGATAATGGCGTCCGGCCATCGTCACCGCTCGCTTCAACGTCGGCACCTCGATCGAGCAGTAACTGTAGGATAGCCTCATTGTCACTATTATAAGAACTTGCAGCCGCCCAGGATAACGTTGTTCGACCAGAAATATCTCTTGACTCGATCTCGGCGCCTTGGTCGAGTAATAATTGTACAACAATGTTGTTGCTCCTTCTGTTAAAAATCTGAACTGCCGAAGACAATGGCGTCTGGCCATAAGCATCTCGCGCCTCTATATCAAATTTGTGCGTAGCGAGAAATGATACGGCAAGCAATTCGTTCCCAATCTCTATAATGTAATATATTAGCTTTCTTTTTGACAAGAAGGTAAAATTGCGTCCAAGCCAGGATGGTTTGTCTTCGAACCGAGGACGTTGTCTGTATAGATTGTGAAGTGGAGATGTTGGACGGTGCATTTCCACCTGGACCTTTAGCAGGGCCTCGAATGCTTCACTGCTATCGGTGGCAAGTGCGGCGAAAATGGGTGTTCCATAGCGCTCGGGTTCTACTTCGAAGCAGGCTCTGTTCGATGAGTGTCGAGCAATGAGGTTCGCTATGTTGTGCTCTGCTAAGATATATAACAGGCTCACATCTAATTTGTGTCGGCGTACTTTGTGCTTTTCAAAGACATTATCGAGCTTGACCCAGTCACCATGGGTATGGCTGAATTTCCCAAGGAATTCCAACTGATTGACTCCGGCTGATTCGGCGGCGTCTGCGTGATACAAGACGTTCTGAACAGCGTATTCCAAGAATGGAAATGCTTCTTGCACTGATTGTCTCATTTTCGTAATGTCTTGGGAGGATGCACTTGACGACTGGTCCTCAATGTTCAAGCCAGGAGTACCGAGTCTAATACAGTCAAGACAGCAGAGCTTCAGGCTCTCGTGGCTCGCTCCTCGGAAGTTGTTTCTGAGATCGGACCAGATCTCCCTGAGTCCATCGTCTTTGAGCAAAAAGTCTCTGACCGATTCGTGAATGAACTGAACCGTAGGAGCTTTAGACTTGGTGACTTCTGCGAGCCCTTTCGAAGAATTGAGGATAAACCTCTTGATCGTAGATATAGTGGTCTCGTCGGGATTCCAAGTTGACAGAGCATCAGGTGCGATGTTGGCAAGAATAGCGCAATAAAGCTGCTCTGGTTTCAACGGTTCCCTTGCGAAAAGCACCCACTGGATACACAGAAGCAGCTCGTCTCTGTTGTGGTGGTCGCGTGTCAAAATATTGCGGAACAACTCGTGCAGGTCCTTCGGGATCTCATCAAGCCTTTTCCGGAGCGCGTAGATACGGCCACTGTCGTACTCCTTATTCATGATGTCGACCACGAGAACGACCCACATGAAGACGCCTGATGCCTTATCTTGAAGCTCGGCACGGGTCTGATCGGCTTGTTTGCTCCGCCCAATATTTAACTTCCTGTCGACGTAGCTGATTATGTCCTGCCTGTGTCCTTCCTGGTCTTCGAGAACCAAACCGGCTCCTTTCGCAATTGTGATATGGGGATAGTGTCTGCTCGAGAAGCAAACTTGAAAGCTGATCTGGGCTGATACAGCCTTTTCGCCAACCTGCTCGAAGAATGATATCATATCGCGAACTTCACGCTCACCACATTCGTCCAAGGTATCAATGAAGCACACAACTGACGACTCGCCAAGGCGTTGCACTGCCTCGTCGAGGAGTTCTTTCAGCGACTCTACCGTCCACTGGTGAAACCCGCCGTTCCATGTCACTATTCCGAGAGCGTCGAAGACGATTTAGAGCTCTGGGAATTGTTCAAGAAGCTGCAGTAGAATGGACCGATACATCCCCAGTGTGGACTTCTCCAGATCGCGGCCCCTTGCATTGAAGAAGAAGGAGATGACGGTTCTAATCCCCTTCATGGCTTTATGTGCGTTCGCCGTGGCAAATTTCATCAGGGTCGATTTCCCAGTTCCAGGATTCCCTTTGATCCACAAGAAGCCGTGGTGTTCATTGAGCTTAGCAGGGTCAAGCCAGTTTCGATATTCGGGGTGTTTCAGCAACCATCCGCATGTCTTCGCATGTGCCTTTTTGATGGTCATTCGGCGGGCATCGATCTGGTCGAACCTCAACGAGTCTAAGAGCTCACGCCTTTGCTCTTGATTCAGTCGTGACGCTTTTTCTGGGTTCTTTCTTGTTGCCGCAATTATTCGATTAAGGGCACTCGCGACTTTCTTGTATTCAACATCTTCAACTCCACTGAATCGACACATGTCTCTATGGTCTCGTCCGATGTGCTCGTATACCTCAACGGCTGGCACTCCAAGAACCGATGATGTATCTTCAACTGCCTAAGAAGTTAATGAGTACGTAGTCAAAAGAGTCTCACGTGTTTCTTGTTACATACCTTGCAATTTCCAAGGGCCATCATGGCATATTGTTCCTGGAAGGAGTGTATAGCCCAATTCTGCGCTTCAGCCATCGGCCCAAATTCGTCCCTCAGTTCCCTAAGGCGCTCCGCCGATGGTAGTAGCTGGCGAATGATCTCTTCATTCGCTTTGAACCCAAAGGCCTTGATAATATTCTCGGCTACACGGTGGAGAGGGCCTCGGGGGTCGGCTCCGGCGTGAGGAGTACCAAAAAACATTACACCTAGAGTGGACTGGAATACGGCATGAAAGTGAGCCTGGCCCCCATACTGACGCCAACCTTTCGACTGCCGCAACATCTCTTTGACAACGATACCTCCGAGGCTGTGTGCTATAAATAACACTGGCCTCAGGGGCGCTGCCTGACGCTGGGAGCCTAGTTCAACCAGGAGATCATGGGCGAAGTCGTACACCGTGCTTGTGTTTTCGGGAGACACCAAACTATGTCTGATGTGTGTATCGTAGCCATATGTCAAGACACGCGCGTGGGGGACGGTTATTGGGACCAGATCCCTCGGCCAGTACACAGCTTTCTTGGGAGTCTCTTCATTATGGCGGGAGGTTGGGAACGGAATATACCTCCGACGTTTTGAAGGAGGCTCGCGGGATTTTCGAGCGTGGGCAACATCGCTCTCACGACCGGCACCCGTCTTCTTAGAAAGCCAGGTGCGTTCGGGGTGCCCGGTGAAACCATGTACGAACACAATGCTGTTCGGTCAGCAGTGGTACGAGGGGAACAACGATGGGGTGACCTACTCGAGACGCGAGCCATCAGGTTCATCAGGTTCAAAAACAACAGTCAGCCCAGCGCTAGGGATCCCACCGCTCGGGTGTGTGCTCCTCGACTCAGTCATCGTGACTCAAAAGAGTGCATGGATCTGGATAGATTCGGCTCTCTTGCGATCGGGCTCGTTACCACTTCGCCTGATGGCTGGATGGTCTAGGATATGAGAGCTTGATTGTTGTGGATGATTCGGCCGGTGTCGAAGGTCGATAGATTTTAGATTGTTGCAGATATCTGATGCGCTGCTCTGAAATCTTCAGGAATGACCCCTAGGCCAGAATCTTTGATCGACAAGCAAAAACAAAAGGATAAAAGCATCATCATCAGGCAACAGCCAGCCGCACGGTATGAAATTCGCGGGCTCCTTGGGCAAAGTTTCTGTTAGACAATTACTGCCGCAGCAGTGTCGCTGCTGCCTTAGGATACCATGCATAGCCGCCCTCATGCCGGACTGCCCAATCCCAATCGAAACCGGGCCTCCTGAAGCTTTACCTGTCAAATCTGCCCGGCGCTAATGCATGGGCTGGGGCAATTGTTTGTGTTCAAGCTCAGGTGATCACGCTCTCTACCTAGGCAGATTGAACTCGTCTGGGTCTAGGTCGCAGAGCTCTCTGATTCGCTAAGTGCTAGAATATCGCTACGGCATTAGGAGGGCTCGCAACGCCGCCAGGCACCTTCAACGGCACACTTGAGATGAAAAATGTCCACCGTCCAAGCCTTTGACATGTCTCAGCTAGGTTTTCCAGATCAAACATCTCTCCGATAGGCATACCCCAACCCCCTATAAGGACCTGGTGCAGCAGCCCACCATCCTTGACTCGGTCCTCCAGCTCCTTGCTTGTCCAAAGCCCCTCCACAGGCGCCTGCTCGAAGCTCGGCGAGTCGCTCACCACGGCCGCGAAGCCGCTCTCCCAGAGCCATCGCAGCATCGCCGCCGTCGGCTCGACTCCCAGGAAGTCCGGCGTAGGGCGCTGTGCCAGAGCGACCTGGCCCGCTGCGTCTAGCGTATTGTATACGGCTGTGAAGCCGACACGGAGGACGAGAATGTCTCCCGACTGGAAGGAGACGTTCTGCTCCCGGACCATCTGCTCGATGTGCTCGAGGGGTATTGAAGTGCTGGTCATTGGCTCAAAAGTAATGGAGTGGCGGTGGCAGAAGGACACGTAGTCGAGGAGAACGCCTCGGCCAACGATACCCCCGTTCTCCGCCCACACTGCAGAGCGAGTAAGCCTTGGGTTCAGAGTCTTATCGCAGAACAGGGGGATACCCACCATCGATACCAAGCACACCAGTCTTCTCGACATCATCCTGGGTCCGGTTGCCGTAGAAGCGCTTGGCACCCTGATATCCTGTTTGATGGTATTAGATATCACACGAAGTAGCTGATTCAGTGTGCTTTCATCTCACCAAAATGCCTGAATCCATCCCATTGCGTGCTGCACTGCGTGTTGAAGTGTAGCTCGTCGTCGTTAATCGTCCTTCCATGGCTATTCCGCAGCTTCACCTCGAACGGCGGCCGATCAAAACTTGGCCGAGAGGGCTTGTTCAGGTGCCAGTCCAGCGAGATACGTTCGCCAGTCTTGATCTCCTGTGCGGCTGCGACTACGGTCTCGGGCGTCAACAGATTCAAGGCGCCGAGCTGGTCATCGGCGCCGTACAGGCCCCAAGCATTGCCCGGAGGGCCGCTCTTGTCGAGTGGTAGGGCGTCGAAGAGAGGCCTGCTTGGGATTTGCTTTGATGTCATGGTCGCCGCTGTCCTTGTCGCGCAACTTCGCTGTTACCTGACCTGCCTTGATCAGCTCGACCGTTTGAGCCTCCTCGAGCCCCTCCCTCCTCCGTCCTCAATTCACTCCGCACTTCGGATATCGGTCTCCACCGACCGCATCCTACTGGCGACAACGGCTCACGGAGCCGGCACGGACTAGTCATGGGTAGCTCTGTCTCTCCTTGGACACGAATCGCGTCTCGTCGGGTCATTTCCCCGCAGGATTTGCGCTCTCAAGTTTGACCCCCCGCTCATTGCGCCCAACCTTCCCCTCAGCCCTTGGAAGTGCTCACTAGAGAATTGAGAATAATCCTGGTGCCCGCAAGTTGTTATCCTCGTTCCGTCAAGTGACCTCCGTCGCCTGCGAGTGGGTCCCCGTCGGGTAGAAGCCGACCGGCAGTCGATGCGAGCCCCCACGCAACAGCTGGGCAGGATCGTCTCCCTGTGCCCCAAGCGTCGCAAGCCAAGTGACCCAGACGATCCAGTCTGCAATTCCCTTCCGATTCCCAGGAGCACACTTCCTGTCCTTGTCAATGCCGAGTTTCGTCGACATGTATGCAGCGGTCATGGAGTCTGGGGTCAGAGTAGGAGCATGCAGCCAAGACTACCAACTCCTACCCAGATGAGCATGGTTACCATGACTCTTGAGCTACAATGAAGACACTAGAGGTCGCAAGCAGAGATTTGAGAGAATGGGAATTCCCCCGCCAAGCCCCGTGGGGTAGAAGAGGCGGGGATCGACAAGAGTATTGCTGTCGTAGTCTATATATGAAGAGAGCAATGCAACCCAATTTCCGAAGAACATCTACCTACAACTCCTTCCTGTGTGCCTGTTGAGACATCTGAGCAAACTGCAAAATCCACAATGGCAGGAGAAGACATCCTCAAGCCCGTAGACGGGGAGATCCATCTGGAGACAGTTGGGGCCGATCTCAAGGCCGTCGATGGCGACGACTTCATTGAGAACAGGGCCGAAAAGGAGAAGGCTTTGTTGCGGAAGATCGACCTTCGAATGATGCCTTTGATGATGCTTCTATGTTAGTGGAGGCTTTTGTTCCTATCTCGACCCTGAGAAGTGAAGACCTGACAACTGAAAATAGATGTTCTGAACTATCTCGACCGAAACAACATCGCAACTGCTCGCCTGGGCAACTTCGAGAAAGACATCGGGCTGGAAGGGACGCAATACAATACAATCATCAGTATCTTCTTCGTTGGTTACATCCTCACTCAGGTACCAACGAACATCATCTTGAACAAAATGCGGCCTTCCATCTTCCTTGTAAGTCGCCTTATGGATACCCCAGATCTGTATCGAACGAGTACTGATGAGCTCTATAGCCTGCCATCATGCTTATGTGGGGGACTGTCAGCGCCTGTACGGGTGCAGTCAAGAACTACCCCGGCATGGTTGTACTGCGTTTCCTCCTCGGCTTTGTGGAAGCGCCCTTCTTCCGTAAGTCGAGTCTATTTATCGGCTATAGCATATACATACTGACAATGTCGGCATAGCTGGTGCACTATTCCTGTTCAGCTCATGGTATACCAAGAAGGAACTCGCCATGCGTATCTCGGTCCTGTACGCTGCTGGCCAGATGTCGGGAGCCTTTGGTGGGCTGCTAGGAAGCGCCATCATGGGTGGTATGAATGGCAAAGGCGGTGTTGCGGACTGGCGATGGCTTTGTACGTACCTCATCATGAATCATATCCGCTGGCAGACTGACTGACCTGTTTCACTACAGTCATCATCGAAGGAGCCGCGACTATCCCGGTGGCGTTCATCACCGCCTTCATCATCCCCGACTATCCCGCCACGACGAAATGGCTCTCCGACGAGGAGCGCAAGCTCGCCGTGCTGCGCATGGCCGAGGAGGCCAGCCGGGAGGACGACCGCGCCAAGGCCTCGGCTAAGGAGGGCGCCCGCATGGCCTTCACCGACCCGGCGCTGTACATGATCTGGATCATGCAGCTGGGCCTCAACACAGCCGCCGCCTTCACCAACTTCTTCCCCACCATCGTCAAGACCCTCGGCTACGGCCAGCGCGACACCCTCCTCCTCTCCGCCCCGCCCTACGTCTTCGCCGCGATCGTGGGCATCCTCAACTCGTGGCACAGCGACAAGACCAACGAGCGCTGGCTGCACGTCGTGTGGCCGCAGGTCTTCTGCAGTACGGGCTTCATCATCTCCGCGGTGACGCTCAACGTCGCGGCGCGCTACGTGTCCACCTTCATGATGATGTGCGTCTATGCGTCCTTCGGGTGCATCCTGTCCTGGGTGTCCACGTCGCTGCCGCGGCCTAGTACCAAGCGCGCCATTTCCTACGCCGTGGTCAACGCCGGGTCCAACTTCGCTGCCATCTACGCGTCGTACTTCTACCCGCAGTCGCAGGGCCCACGGTACTGGCAGGCCAACGTGGCCAACGTGGTCTTCTCTGGGTTATGCATATTCATGGCCACAGTGCTGCACTTCTACCTGCGGTGGAGGAACAGGAAGCTGGACGCGGCGGCGGAGGAAGACATTGCGAACGAGGGCACGGATGTCGGGACTAAGTCGCTCGCTCTTATGGAGAGGTGGCACTGTGGTCCGGCGTACAGGTTCACATTGTAAAGGGTTGAGAAGAGGATGTTGTGCTCTACGCTATACCCTTGTCAAGAGATGCAGTGTGGTGGTTGAAGAGTTGTAATTACAAGGAGATAGTGTAGTGGCAGATGCGCGGGTTAACTCTTATAGTTGTCTGTGTTATCATAGCATAGCTAGGGGCACCAATAAGCGTTTCTCAGTCACGATACGTGCCTTGCCATTCTCTGCTGTATGAAGAGTGGTAAGATTAGTTCTTGTGTCTCAATGGCGATGGCCTGTATCGGTGGGCCTTATGGGCATGTCCGGTAAGACGGCAAAAAAGGGCGACTATGGGGCGGCGCTAAGTACAAGAACGGGGCGAACCCACAGCACGAGTCAGTTGTCTGGAGACCCCGCAGCGTGCTTTTCCCCGCTGAATATTCCATCCATCTCACCTCAAGGCCGCCAACAAGCTCACTGGCAGAGAGGATGTGATGCGCTTACTTGTTGAAGACGCTCTGTGGCATCGATTCAGCAATGGAGCATAGTCAGCAGCAGCCTACAGACACTGGAGCTCTGGGAACGATATCTCAACTGGGAATGCCGCGCAACAGGTCTGCACGGTCGCGGGAGGGCTGCCTCACATGCAAGTAAGGAAGACAGCGATCGTTCGTGATTTAGCTGGCTGTTGGGTAGTCTGGCTGACCTGGAAGTAGGCGACGGAAGGTTAAATGCGACGAGCAGAGGCCACGATGCTCGCACTGCGAGCGTCTCAATATGGAGTGCAAGTGGAGGCCGCTGAACTCACATGGACAATCCTTCCACTCACCGAACCTCTCGGCGCGGAGAACCTCAACCAACGGGGGCGCAGAGCGGGGGATGCTGCGGTCGCCGTCGATGACGGATCCGTCGCCCAATTCAACACTCTTCCCAACCTTGAACCCCAATGCCGTCAATCAGATCTTCGACTACGCCAGCTTCATGTGGGACGCCGGCGACGTCTGGCAGCAGGTGAGCCCCGGCACGGGCCAGTCCATGACCCTGGACGGGCAGGTCGTGCACCATGGCCAGTTCGGTGCACAGCCGAACCAGGCACTGAGGGGCACGGCAGTGCTTTCAGCCCCGGCAGACATGGCAATCCATGATCACACTGTTGTGCAGGACGAGCTGTCCGAACCATCATCCGTGCCAGACACTAGCAGCCTGCCGGATCACGGTTCCATGCTACAGGTTCCGGCGGAAAACCACCGGTTGATGGACTATTTCATCCACGCTGTCATTCCACCTATCCTGGCGGAGGTGGAGACGCAGAAGAAGTGGTTTGCCATGCGCCAGGTGCTCGTCGCTATGGCGAGCGCGTCCCGGATGGTCCGCTGGGCCATTCTGGCTTTCTCGAACTTGATGCTCGTCCGCCGAGAGGGCACCTGGTTTGCCAGTCAGCAGAATCATTACGAGAACGCTCTTTCTGAAGCATCGTTGTCTGATGCCGACCCCGACGCTGTGTCTAAGCCGAACTCCCATCGGGAGAATCTACTTGCGACCTTCTTCTTCCTCAGTTACGTTGACATCCTCGAGGGTCGGATAGAGGCCGCCCATTCAAATCTAAAACGCGCATACGGTATATTTCAGAGCGGAGAGAAGGGTAAGTTCAACACGATCGAGAGGCAGTTCCTCCTGTGGCTCCGCCTTCTTGATGCTCGCGCCGTCTCTGCTGGAGGGGAAGGCCTCTTCCTGTCCAAGGACGATGAGATCACGCTGGTCGAGACACCGCCGGCCAATCTCGAAGGCGACCTGCCCGACCCGACCAAGGAGCCAGATGGTGACATCGAGGATGTTCTATTCCAGGTCCTCTACCAGCCGGGCATCGTCTTCTTCCAGAAGGTGCAGAGCTTCATGGGCCGCATCTCGCAGATTGACCCCTGGCACCGGTCCCGCGGCACAGTCGAGGACGAGATCGAGGTCATGAACATTGGCGCCTCCATTGCGGCGGACCTGCGCACGCTACACGAGCACCGGCCGTTGCTCATGGACTACGCCGTAGCCGGGAAGCTGACAGCGCCGCACGTCTCGGCGCACCTCGCCTTCGCCATCACACGGGCCTTCAGAACGTACCTGTCCAACTACTACGCCAGCAAGGTGCATCTGCATCGCGTGGCCTACAAGACGCTGCCACTGACGCGCGAGGCGACAGATGCGCTGGACCAGATCCGGCACCTGGCGCGGCTGATCGTCGAGGGGCTCGACGCTGAAGAAGCCCTACCAGTCAACATGCTGTGGCCCCTGCTGATGCTGGGTTCTGAGGAGCAGGACTCCGAGGAAAGGGCGTGGATCAAGGCGCAAATCTTGCGCATGGAGAAGGTCGCCGGCAACGCGAAGATCACAGCACAAGTCCTGGAGGAAGTCCAGGCGAGGCAGGACGCTACAAAGTCACGCGTGGACATCCGATCGGTCATGCATGCTATCTTCAACTCGTGCTTTGCCATCGTCTGAATGAATAAGGGGCCATTACTTTTCATTCCAACCGGGACTATCTATCTACACTGCTGCTACACGAGCAGCCCGTTCACGCCTTCATCAGATGCTTGTTCACTGGCGTCAGAGGCGGCTTTCCCGCCAGCACGGCCATTACGTTCTCGATCGACAGCCGCTCGAACCCGATGTTCGTCTCGAGCGCACCACCGGCTGTGTGGCATGTCAGCGTCGCGTTGCGCATGCCCACCAGCCGCGGGTTGACGTTGGGCTCGTCCTCGTGCACGTCCAACCCCACGGCGAACAGGTGGCCCGCCTCCATCGAGTCCGCCACGGCGTCCGTGTCCACGAGGCTGCCCCGCGCGATGTTCACCAGCCGCGCGCCCTTCTTCATCTTCGTCAAGCGCTCCGCGTCGATGATCTTCCCTCCGCCGCCCGGCGCCGCCAGCACCACGCAGTCCGCCTCGGCGAGCATGTCGTTAAGCTCCGGCACGCGCCGCGCCTCGATGGCCGCCTCCTGCTCCGCCGACTTGGGGAAGGGGTCGTAGTAGATGATCTTCATGCCGAACGCCCTGTACGCCTTCTGCGCGATCGTGTACCCGATGTTGCCCAGCCCGATGACGCCCAGGACGTGGCCCCGCGGGTTGTGCGCCGTGAAG
Source organism: Pleurostoma richardsiae (assembly GCA_030052745.1). Classification (NCBI taxonomy): domain Eukaryota; kingdom Fungi; phylum Ascomycota; class Sordariomycetes; order Calosphaeriales; family Pleurostomataceae; genus Pleurostoma; species Pleurostoma richardsiae. Next base: position 287,488 of record JANBVO010000037.1, read on the forward strand.
GGCGAGTTGTGGTGCGCGTCGAGGAACTGCGCGGGGTCGCGCGCCCGCGCGGCCATGTTGGTCCACTGCATGTTGCGGAAGACGGAGATGATGTGGTAGACGGCCATGTCGGCGACGGCCTCGGAGGAGGCGGAGGCGCCGTTGCAGTAGAGCACGCCCGCCTCGGCGAGGAGGTCGACGTCCGCCCAGTCGTAGCCCGCGCCCGCGGACGCGAACACCTTGAGGGACCTGGGCAGCAGGGGCACCAGCTCGGCATCCCAGCGGCCCATCTCGCCGCCTGTCGACCAGAAGGGCCGCATGATGGCGGAGAAGTCGCCCCATTTCCGCGTGCGGAGGGCCTCGAGGAAGGCGGGCCGCTGGCGCTCCTCGGTGGAGGGGCGGATGACGGTGAAGCGCTGGGAGAGCTGGGCGTAGAGGTCTTTGTTATGCTTGATGGGGTCGCCCAGGTGGAGGACGATGGGCTTGGAGGTGTCGGCCATGGTGCGAGAGGGGTTATAGCAGACGAAAGAAGTAGACTTGTTGGTTCACAAGGCAACGAAGACCGAAGAGAACAAGCCTAATTACAAGGTGGTGTAAATGGAGTATCACAGTGACGTTGAAAGATGAGGCGGTATGGACTCCGTGTGCTACTGTATGATTATGGCTGGCAACCGATCACGGAGCTCAGCAAGTCTTAAAAGGCGCCATGAAGCTCGTCAACATCGTCACGCCGAAGAGAAATCTCGACGCGACCCGCGACGGAGTCGTCGAGCTCGCAAACCCAGCGTCAGCACCGGACCCCGCATCCCCGCCATCGCTTCCGGTCGGAGGAGGGTGGAGTCGGAGTCGAGTCGGGTCGAGTCAGTTGACGACGATGCGGGTCCAGGGCTGCTCGGATGCGCTACTGTAAGTGGTGCAAGGCGCCGACTTAGGGGCAGGCGTGAGACGGCTCCACCGCCACGAGTAAGTTGCTAGGGCCTTGTTGTCCCGAACCATAACCAGGGAAAGGCAGAGGTGCGAAAGCGGCACGGGTATGTTGATGTTGGCAGGTGGATGGAGCAATGTCATTACGGACTCTATCTGGTATAGTTACAGGAAGCTATGGGCTAAGCTCATCAAGCCAGGGTATCGACTCCTGGGCCCCTTTCTTCTCCACCGTCCGAGCTGCAGCTCGGTTCGCCGCCCTGACTGCCTTCTCCATGTCAAAGCCAGCAGCCTTCGTAACGGCCTCAAGCGCATAAGTCCCGACGAATGTGTCACCAGCCGCGGTCGTGTCGACCACCTTGGCCTTCTCCGCCGGCACCAGGCCGGACCTGCCGTCCGAGCCGGAGTAGTACACTCCTTTCCCGCCGAGGGTGATGAGGACGTTCTCAGCGCCCTTGGACTTGAAAACGCCAGCTATCTTCCCAAGTCCAGCCTCTGTCTCAAGCTCTGATTCGTCGCAGTCAGACATGAAAAGCGCCTCTGTCTCGTTGACGACGAAGTGCGAGATACTCTTGTAGTACTCGGCCGGGATCTTCTGCGCCGGCGCCGGGTTCAGGAGGACGGGGACTCCCTTCTTGTGCGCCGTATCCAATATCTGCAGCACCGTCTCTAGCGGTATCTCAAGCTGCATAATTATGAGGTCGGGTAGCGGGCTCGGCAGCTCTCGGAAGTGCTCCGGGAGGAGGGAGTGATTCGCCTCGGGCGAGAGGAGGATGCGGTTCTCGCCGGTCGTCTCCTCCACCAGGATCACGGCGACCCCTGTCTTCATGCCGCGCCGTGTCTCCACTCCGGAGACATCAACGCCGAAGTCCCGGAGCCCGGTGGTCATCATCCCGCCGTAGGCGTCGTCTCCAACTGCGCCGACCATCTTGACCGTGGCGGTGCCAGCGTCCAGGGCGGATTTCGACCGGGATAGCTTGGCACATGCCACAGCTTGATTCGCCCCCTTTCCGCCTAGGCCGACATGGAAAGAGCTGGCTGTCATTGTCTCCCCGCCATCTGGGATCCGAGGGGTGTAGGTGACCAGGTCGATGTTCAGGGAGCCTATAACGGCTAAGACCGGCTTGCTGGCTTGGGAAGTCATCTTCTAGATTCAGGCTTTGTCGTAACAGTCATAGATGCGCCTTGACAGGTTGTCGTCCAATGCCACAAGCCTTTGATCCCGTAGTCCTGCTTCCTTCTGCCTCCAGTCTCTATAGTCGCCTATTGAACCGGACTGACCTCGACTTGTCGGATAAGTTCACCGACGCCATTTGTCGAGATAATTTTCTCCAACTGTTCTCCAAGACTAGTGCAATCCACCGTGCGCCGGCCCACCGTCTAGCTCCTTAACCCGTCGGCATCCAGCGGAGTAGCGCATCCGATCGGCTGTCGGATACGCCAGCTTCGCTTCAATTTCGCTCTCCACATTCTCCAGAATCTCCTCTCCCAGATCCCACACGTGCAGGCAAGCACCCGGTCAGCTGGGAATCTTTCCCCACGGGGTCATGGCTCCGACCGCTTTGCATGCGGCATCACCCCCTCCTTGGCGGCGAGGCTCCTCGTAGTCTATTAAAGACTCCTCGAAACACATAACTACAAAACATCAGCGAGTCTTGGCTTCCATCCGCTGATCGACTCAGTTGCTGCCCAGAAATTCTGGAACTTGAGATCTGCGTTACGTCTCAGCTTGTCAAGCGGAACCCAACCTCAACATGGCTCTCTCCGGTCTTTCTTTGAGGATAGCCTTCACATTCACCTGCGGTATTTCATATCTCCTCTATGGATACGATCAAGGTTTCATGAGCGGCGTCCTCATCGCCGAGGACTGGCTTAACCAGATGAATTACCCGTCGACGTTCATGCAGGGCTTCATCACCAGCATCTACGAACTCGGTTGTCTTGGAGGTAAGATTGATAGACTGCACTCTAGTCCGTATCCGTGAGGAACTTACTAATGATATCGTAAGGATGTCTCGTCAGTTTCATCTTCAGCGAACGCCTCGGCCGGAAAAAGCCCATCATCATCGGAACCATCCTCATCATCATCGGTGCCGTTCTCCAGACCGCTGCCTTCGGACAGCCCCAATTCATGGTCGGCCGTGTCATCAGCGGAGTCGGGACGGGCCTGAACACGTCAATCATTCCCATTTGGTAGGCCAAGCTGTCGAGTTGACAACAGCCCATAACTGTGTTGCTGACGGGTAACCTCCAGGCAAGCCGAGACTCTGCCCGCCAAGACACGCGAACTGTTTGGATCGTTCCAATACCTCCTCGTGTGCTTTGGAGCCAGCGTGTCCTACTGGATGAACTATGGCCTCTCCTACGCCGGCGGGCAGCTCGAGTGGCGGTTCGCCGTCGCCGCGCAGATGATATTCGCGTTGATTCTGATCGCCATGGTGCCTTTCATGCCTGAGTCGCCGCGCTGGCTCATGTCGCACAACCTTCCGAGCGAGGCCGTTGAGAACCTCCTCAAGATGCACGGAGTCACGGACCAGGGCGATGCGGAGATCCAGACTGAGATCAGGCTGATCAACCAGGCCATCGAGCTCGAGGCAATGGCAAACTCTGTCGGCTGGTTCGAGATTTTCAAGAACCACAAGGAGACGCAGAACTTCCGCCGTGTCGCTCTCGGATGGTGGTTAATGGCGATGGTGATGTTGAGTGGTGTCTGCTCTATCGGCTACTATATTTCTTATCTGTTCGAAACCTCCGTTGGCCTGTCGCACAACCTGTCTCTTCTCCTCTCCGGTTTTAACGGTCTCTGTAAGTTACAAGCCCCTAACGAATTCTGTTGCCAGCGACTGACTCCAAGGAATAGGGTATATGGCATCGGCCGTCATCCCCCCGTTCATCATCCACCGCGTCGGAAAGCGCGGCTGCCTGATGATTGGCGCCTTCGGCATGGGCTGCTGCTTCCTCACCATGGCCCTAGGCATCCGCTCCGGGTCGTACGGTGCCTCGATCGTCGTTGTCATCGCTTTCTTCCTATACTACACCTTCTTCGCCATCGGCTACCTCGCTGTTCCCTGGCTGTACTGCGCCGAGATCATGCCGCTGCACCTGCGCAGCAAGGGTAACGCGCTGACCACCTCCTCCAACTGGCTCTGGAACTTCGCCACCGTCATGATGACGCCCAGCACCATGTCCTCCCAGGGCTGGAAGGGGTACCTGATCTTTACGGTGTTCAACTTCGCCTTCATTCCCGCCATCTGGCTGTTCTACCCCGAGACTACGGGCCGCCGGCTCGAGCAGATCGATGCCATCTTCTACAAGACGGGCCCTATCGTCGGTGGGACAAAGTGGGCCAAGAAGGGACACTTTGAGGTCGATGCGCTTGAGAGCGCTCTGGCTGAGCAGACAAAGGGGGCAGCTTACGATGGCGAGGTCGAGCAAGTTGAGCAGGTGAAGGGAGTGTGATTGGAAACTCTTCTCAAGCGCTGGACGCCTAGTTCCGCTAAGAGATTGAGACTGTGCCTAGAGTTACGTTCAAGCTACTATTCGTAATTCAATGTAAATGCGACAAATTAGGCGATTCTCATATTACTGCTGCTGAGGTGATTCCAGATGTCGAATTCTTGTGCTGGTCTCCCAACGTGTGATATCCGACTAGTTGCCACTGCAGTTGCAACTCAGATGGATCTTGATGGTTTTCATCAGGGAAACACTCGAAAGATTAAACGGTTTAAGCCCTAAGTTTCGCGTTCTAACTCCTGTAAAATCTACGTAACAGTTTTTCCCGTTGCTTGTATTTATGCGAGTTCTTGTCACATACAAGACATGAAGCCCTAGTTTGCAGTCTGGGGGACCTTGAATGGTACTCAGATGCTACCTTAAATTCATTGCTTTGAATTAATGAGATGCGGGACAACTGGCACAAGCTGCCACCCGGTTCTGCAAAGCAGGGTTGATTCTAGAAGGTGTTGACTTTTCTGTCACTGTCTGTGATACTACCGAAAGGGTTTGATACTTCGGTCATGTGTCCTGTCGGTAACATTGATAGGCTACGTTCAGACTCAGCCGAGGCAGCTGCGACGGCATCCGGTTGCCCGCGACACGGGTGCAAGCTGCCACTATCGTGTACAGAATGCATTAACTTGATTGATAAACGAATATCTGGTGATCAGTTGACATACTGAACCAGGACGCGCCGATAGTTTGAGTGGGCTCGCGTGTCGAGCCGATCGGGAGTGGCGATCCGGGGGGGAATGCTCCAGCAGGACCCACCTCTTCCGATCGCTTGTGCCGTCTCCAACTCCATGCCTCTCAATCGGACCACAAGATGGGGGCAGACACATCACCTGTGGGGGAAATACCGTATCGTCGTGGGGTCGGTGGCCGTAGCGGAAAGTTCGTGGTCGATTTGGCTTGCCCTAATATACAGGGACTAATGCGGATATCTGTCATTCTGGGGGGCCGCAGCTTCCCATCCCTAACTCTCCCAAACTTGACCTTCCCTCCTTTGCACCTCGTCTTCGTACAGTTTCACAGATGGGATCGATGTCCGTCTCCAAGTCATTTCCCCCGGGTATCCACGTCCCGTCCCTGACGTGGTTCCGCGACGACCCGACACAGGAGATTGACTGGGACGTCCAGACCAAGCACCTCGAATTCTTAGTCAACTCTGGTCTGCATGGAGGTAAGTCCAAATACAAGTATGCTCGCCTTGTGATGTGGGTTTATAGCTAATGTGTACCACGACCAGTCGTCATCGCGGGAACGAACGGCGAGGCCGTGACGCTCACAAAGGAGGAGAAGGAGAAGCTCGTCAAGACAGCGCGGGACGTCGCAATAAGATCCGGACGGCCGGACCTCACGATAACTATGGGCTGCGGCGGCCAGTGCACAAGGGACGTGATTGCGGAGACGCAGCTGGCAAAGGCCTCTGGGGCCGACTTCGCGCTGGTCCTTGTCCCCAGCTACTTCCACTTCGCTATGAACGAGGAGGCCATAGTGACCTTTTTCGAGGAAGTAAGAATAAATCCGCAGGAACTCCTTGCGAGGCGTTGCTGACGCGCTATTAGCTTGCCGACGCGAGCCCCATCCCAGTGTTGATCTACAACTTCCCGGGCGTCGTTGCAGGCCTGGAGGTCAACTCAGACATGTTGTCCCGGCTCGGCCAGCACCACAACATCGTCGGCGTGAAGCTGACCTGCGGCGGTATCGCCAAGGTTGCCCGCGTTCGAGCCCAGTTCAGCCCGGAGGAGTTCTGTGCACTGGCTGGCCAGAGCGACTGGCTCGTCCCTGCTCTGGCAGTCGGCAGCACGGGAACCATCACCGGAGTGGCCAACCTGTACCCCAAGGTAAGATACTCCGCACTCTACTACTAGAGAAGCCAGGACTGACGCTGAATGTCAAACGCAGGTGTGCATTGAGATCTTCAACCTGTATCAGACAGGCAAGTTGAAGGAGGCCGAGGCCGCTCAGATCAGATTGGCCAAGATGGAATGGGGCTTCGGCAAGGGTGGCATCAACGGCACAAAGTGGATCGTCGCGAAACTCAGGGGATACCCGCTGGAGAGTTGCCACTGCAGGAAGCCATATCCTAAGTTTGCGGACGAGAAGAAGCAGGCATGGATCTACGATGTCGTCAACCCCTTGGCGGAGGAGGAGAAGAAGATTACAAAACTCTCGACATAGACTACCTAGAGACTTATTGATAGACTTGACTATAGACTCCATGTTTCTGGCACTTCAATATTCCTTCTACTATCAGGGGAGAGCGAATTGCCATTCAAGCCATCCTTGACATATCGCATCAAAACTTTGCAAAGCCACCCTAGTTCCTGGCTATCTCTCTATATTATATCAGAAGCGCCATCTGATGACCTGGCTTATAGGACCTAGGACGACAGGTAGAGAACTGAAATCTTCTGCGTCTATAGCTGGCAAGGAGCGAGCACAATCTACGTACTACTCCATCGTTAAGACAGGTGGAAATCAAGAAAATCAGTCAGAAGGGTCAATTCAGTACATCTCGAAACGAGATAACAGAGTCTAACAGCGGAAATATCGCCGAGGGCTACGAGCCTACGACAGATCTACAAAAAGATGAGCAGCAAAAAACGAAAGTTGTTGGGACTGGCCAGACTCGAACTGGCGTCACTTCGGCCACAACGAAGCATACTAACCCCTATACTACAGTCCCCTGTCTTGTGATTGCCGGCTCACATAACTATTATATGAAGCTAGCTCGACTAGCCCCATCTAGGTACTGTGGCTTATCCAACCCCACGTTTTTGGATTTAGATTTGTAGATGAAAAAATTCCTTCATTAGTGTTGACGGAAGGATTGGAATGACGGGATCAATCTCTTGTCTGCTTGGCCGGAGCACTTCCAGCATCACCACACGTTTCATACAATCGTTGAGTGACTGCTGTCGCGGCAAATTCGAGCTCATGCGGAGATTTCCGGTGTCCGCCGAACCGCGTTCTGTGGTGGGGCGCTCGCCGGCGTCCTCTGCCGAAAATTCTGCAGTGACGGAGTCCGAACGGTGCTCGGGACTCTGCACTTCCATCACCGACTTACCCAGATAGGTAGATAAGTTCCAAGCCCGAACGGACCAGGAAAAAAGAGGTCCAAGTGTGAGGGAACCATCTTTCTGTGGTTGTCATACCATCTTCGCTGAACGCCGCCGAGGCCGATGGACAGTCCGTACCGGAAGGAGTTGCTCGTGGCCATCGGGGCCGTGCAGCAGGCGGCCAAGCTAAGCCGGGCCGTCTTGGGGTCCCGGGACAAGGGCGTCATCGAGAAAGATGACTTGAGCCCGGTCACGGTGGGGGACTTCGCCATCCAGGCGCTCCTCACCGCCACCATCCACCATGCTTTTCCCGGCGACAAGTTCGTCGGCGAAGAGTCTTCGGCGGACCTCAGAGCCAATCCAAACCTACTCGAGCGGGTATGGAACCTCCTGCAGAGCACCGGGGCGGAGGACAAGGACAGCTCCTGCCAGGTACCCTCGAACAAGGACGAGATGTGCGAGATGATCGATTGGTGCGGCTCGGGCGTTCCCGGTGGCCCGGACGCTGGCCGGGTCTGGGTATTCGACCCGATCGACGGGACCAAAACGTTCGTGCGCGGGGAGATGTACGCCATCAACGTAGCCCTCCTCGAGGGCGGGAAGCAGGTCCTCAGTGTGGTGGGCTGCCCGCTCCTCGCGCCGGACGTGCAGGGACCTATCTCCAACGACTCGATCGACCCGAGCGGCACGGGGTCCATCCTCTTCGCCGTCAGAGGCCATGGCGCCTATATCCGGCCGCTGCCCGGCGCGCCCGCCGATGTGCAGCCCCGGAGGATAGAGCGGCACGCCGAGAGTGTGTCCACTACGGGCGGGTTACGCAACGTGACTTGCGCAACCGAGCTGGACTCGGGCGTCGATGAGGTGCACCGGGCGGTGGCGGCGGAGCTGGGTGTGGACTTCCCCGGGTGCGACCTGCTGGGATGGGTGCCGCGGTGGTCGGCGCTGGCCTTGGGGCTGGGCAACATGACAGTGTGGGTGTATAGGCGGCCAGAGAGGAGGGGTAAGATCTGGGATCACGCCGGGGCCATGCTGCTGTTCGAGGAGGTGGGCGGTAAGATTACAGATATCAAGGGGAAGGACATCGACTTGAGCGTGGGGAGAAAGATGACAGCCAACGCCGGATTCGTTGCGGCGCCGGCGGATGTTCACCATAAGCTCTTGAAGACGGTGCAGGACAGGCTGCGGGCGGACGGGAAGGGGGATCTTCTAGCTCCGGCGTGAATTTGTTTACAGCTTATTTCGTCTAGACTTATTCTATTCTCCTTATGGTGTTGGACGCATGTTTTGGGCAACGTTATCAACAGTGAAAAGCAATGCAGGCGTGAAACTGTGTACCTATAAGAGGAGCATGTCAGAAAAAGGACCTAGTGACCATTAGCACCAGCGGCGTGCGTCTGCCACGGGATGACACACCAGGCTCGCCAGCTATCGTTCCGACAGAAATATGTAGAGGCTCCCAGTTGTCCATATAATTCAATCAATTCAATTCCAGGTCTAGATGCGTGCAGTACAGTCAGCTGGAGTTGGTTGCGGTACTGTACGGAGCAACTTGCCGAGCGGATGTCACAGACGTCATGGGTGGAATACGTCATACCTAGGCAATACACGCCTGCCATCTTGATGATCTCGATGACTGCGCGACCGCGTATCCTTCGAGTCAAAATGCATCTCGACAGCCCGGCAGAATCACAAACACCAAGGCATATCTCTAGACATCTGAGCTGCAACAGGAGGAAGAAGAAGAGTTGGGTCTTCAATTAGTCCATTTGCTACTTGAGCGTGAACAATCCGTCATCCTGCGAGGTCCTCCTCTCACACCCTTCTGCCAAGCAAGACCGGAAAAGAACAGCACACTTCTACAATGCCTGGCGAGGTCATTGATCGCCCGAACCCGCCTGCTCTCCCCTCCCACCTGCCAGATGAGGTTTTGCAGCTGGCGGTGCAGATCGAGAAGAAGCCGCTGCCGCAGGATGTCCGGAAGGGTCTGCACGAGTTTCAGCGGGCTGCCTGCTACATCGCAGCAGGTCAGTCCATCTCAAAACATCACAATGGCTCATCCTGACCATGATATTCGTCCGTCCGTCTCATATGTACTACACATGTACTATATATGTGCCGGAGGCAGACTAAATGCCCAGGTTGAGAAATGCCAAGGCGGACCAGATTGTGACTAACAGCCTCCCAGCCATGATCTTCCTCCGTGACAATGTCCTTCTCCAATCAGAGCTGTCTCTCGACCACGTCAAGCCACGACTTCTTGGTGCGTACCTACAATACCGTCGGCATGGAGGGCAGGCGTCAGCCATCAGTTTGCTCACTCATTGCAGGACACTGGGGCACGTGCCCGGGCATCATTCTCGTGTGGTCTCATCTGAACTTGCTGATCCGGAATCACGACCTCAACGTGATGTTCGTCGTTGGCCCAGGTCACGGAGCCCCTGGGGCTCTGGCTTGTCTATGGCTGGAGGGATCACTGGAGAAGTTCTATCCAGGTCTGTATGATCGGAATGAGAAAGGCCTGCACAACCTAATTACCCGATTCTCGGTACCTGGTGGCTTTCCTAGGTAAGGAAGGCCCCTCCCACTTGAGTGTAGTATGGTTGCTGAGATAGGAGTACAGTCACATCAACTCAGAGACTCCGGGTGCAATCCACGAGGGCGGAGAACTGGGTTATGCTCTGGCCGTGTCTTTCGGCGCCGTCATGGACAAACCGGACATGATTGTTGCTTGTCTAGTAGGCGATGGAGAAGCAGAGACCGGACCAACGGCGACGTAAGTCAACTGACAATCTCATCGAGGCGGAACGACTGTTAACCATAGACAGCGCTTGGCATGCAATCAAGTACATCGACCCCAAAGAATCTGGTGCTGTCCTGCCTATCCTCCACGTCAACGGATTTAAGATCAGCGAGCGAACCATCTTTGGCTGCATGGACGACAAGGAGATCGTCAGTCTCTTCACGGGTTATGGCTATCAGGTGCGCATTGTTGAAGACCTTGGCAACATCGAGGATGATCTCTCTACTTCTATGGAGTGGGCTCTCGGTGAGATCAAGAAGATTCAATCTGCAGCCCGCTCGGGTAACCCTATCGTAAAACCGCGCTGGCCAATGCTGGTTCTCCGCACCCCTAAGGTAAGACCTTCCCCCCAACCCCCCCCCCCTTTGAGGTGAGCACGCTCTAACATGAGGCAGGGTTGGACCGGTCCCAAAAAGATTGACGGCGAGTTTATCGAAGGAAATTTCCACTCACATCAAGTTCCCCTCCCGAAGGCGAACTCCGATGAAAACCAGCTCACAGCCCTCAAGGACTGGCTTGCTAGCTACAACGTCAACGAGCTGCTGCCGGATGGGAAACCATTGGAGAGCATCCTGGACACTATTCCCAAGGACAATAGCAGAAAGATGGGGCAGATCAAGGCGAGCCATGACCCATTCATCGGCCTCAAGCCTGTAGAGTGGACGCCATTTGCAGCTGAGAAGGGAACAGAAGCCAGCTGCATGAAATCGACAGGGGAGTTCCTTGATAAGGTCTTCCAGGAGAATCCACAGCGTATCAGGCTGTTTTCTCCGGATGAACTCGAGAGCAACAAGCTTTCTTCTGTGCTTGAGCACACCGGCCGAAACTTCCAGTGGGACGAGTACTCAAGAGCACAAGGAGGACGAGTGATTGAGATCCTGTCTGAGCACAATTGCCAGGGTTTCATGCAGGGATATACCTTGACGGGGCGAGTCGGTATCTTCCCTAGCTATGAGTCGTTCCTCGGTATTGTCCACACCATGATGGTTCAATACTCCAAGTTTGTCAAGATTGCCCGGGAGGTGAAGTGGCGAGGTGACCTCAGCTCCATCAATTACATCGAGACGAGCACTTGGGCGAGACAAGAGCATAACGGTTTCTCTCACCAGAACCCGTCATTCATCGGTGCAGTCCTGAACCTCAAGGCTACGGCTGCTAGGGTAAGTAATGGTAGCTCCCCATATTTAACGGCTCCACACTGACTTGTCTAGGTTTATCTGCCTCCTGACGCCAACTGTTTTCTCAGTACGGTCCACCATTGCATCAAATCCAAGAATTATGTCAACCTCATGGTCGGCTCTAAGCAACCCACGGTCGTGTATCTGTCGCCCGACGAAGCTGCTGAGCATTGCCGGCGAGGAGCAAGCATTTGGGACTTTGCCTCCACGCCCCTTCCGAAAGACGCCGAACCAGATGTCGTGCTTGTTGGCATTGGTGTCGAGGTGACGTTTGAGGTGGTCAAGGCCGCCGAACTTCTCAGGGCCATGTGTCCGGCGCTCAAGGTGCGCGTCGTCAACGTCACCGACCTCTTTGTCGTATCACCGGAGACGAAACATCCACACAGTCTAAGCAGGGATCGGTTCAAGGAGCTCTTCAGCGAGGACCGGCCGGTGCTGTTCAATTACCACGGCTATCCGCAGGAGCTGCAAGGCCTGCTGTTCGAGCGGCCGGGCATGCACCGCATGGCCATCAACGGGTACAACGAGGAAGGCAGCACGACGACTCCGTTCGACATGATGCTGCTTAATTCGGTGAGCCGGTTCGACGTCGCGGAGAGGGCTTTCCGATCAGGCGCCGAGTGGAACGAGGAGGTCAAAGGGAAACTGGACGAGTACCTGGGCGAGCTAGACAGGCGAGTCAAGGAGGTTCGCAAGTTCATTGCGGAGAACGGCAAAGGCAAGTCGAACGAGAGGTCATCTCAAGCGTATCGATGCTAACAACGTTATCTCAGATCCGGATGATATCTACCAAATGCCGAAATTTGAAGATACCGGCAAAGGTATCGCACTGCGCTAAGGTAGGGCTGGGCTAGCTGGGGGAGGAGTGCGATACAGGGTTTATGATCGTGACATGAGGGCGAAGGGAGTAATAACGTCAGAGAAAATAGACTGCTTTTAATAAGATCCGCGTGGCCACGCTCTCAGCTCTAGACCTTAGAATTCACGCTGAAGGGGACATGGTGCACGATATGAAGTCCTATTGCTTCGTTTCTTTCTTCTCGCCTTTGATTCATGTCGCGAGATACCAACTACTTTTCGAGATTTCAGTTTAGGAGAAAGCACAAAAGCTTGCTCATACACTGACTCATTAGGGCTATCCGTCGTTGGATTTATGGATCTAGTTCTTCCCGCAGTGACTGCTGCCCACCAAGCCATCCTCACACGAACCTCAACAAAATCGCTGCCTTCAATGAAATCGAGCGGGGATGGGATATTCACGGCCCCGTAGCCGACTTGACTCTAAGCGTTTGGCTATCCGCGGACGAGGCTATCTAAAAGTCCTCTGCAGACCTTATGCACGGGACTTCTTAGCCGGGTGTGCCATGTAACCTCATCGTTCTGTCATCACAACTCCTACAACCACAAGTAGACCCAATCAGTTTCAGAGGCGCCTGTGATTAAGTGACACTGCGGCTCAGCATATGCATGAACCTTGACAAGCTGAATGCTTCTTTGGGAAGTCTTCTCAGTACTCGGAGCGTCGTCTGAAATGCAGCGGTCTGGCGGCGACGGTCGGGCTGCAAGCTGAGGTGCCCCAGGTTGGAAGGATTGTGGCTGCATCTATACCGTAAATCGGCATAATTGAAGGTGCATGACATATTTACTTCCCCTCTTGAAGCTCGCGTGGCTGGATATTGCATGTCATCCCAAGATATGGAGCAGATCCTTCCTCGCTTTACTTATCGCCTCCAGGCCGAAACCTCCCTCATGGTTGACACAACACGAAAATGCAAGGCTACAGGAAGCCACGGATATATAGGGGTTCGTGGCAGTATACTCTCTTCTCGGACCTGTTTCCCGGTCAGCCGGCCATCAGCTGGTGCCACGGAACGGACGGTGGCCTGACTGGGGCGCTTTTACTCAGACTGATTGGACCACGACAACGTCCACTACTTACACCGGAGAGGAGACCACAGAGCAGAAGACTACCTCTTCGCAACCCACGACGTCTTCCTCGACGCTGCCTAGCCCCCGGACAACATCCGCTCCTACCCCAACGAAGAGTACACCTGCAGGCGGCAGCATCGCGGTTACCTCTGGAGTCAAAACGGGGAATACATCAGGAAGAGCCTCTACAGCTACTACGATCACACCAAAAGGAACAGCAAGTACTAGTTCAGGTGTTACTGACGGAGGGAGTAGCGGAGGATTCAACGGAGGAGGAACCAGTGCGGGAGGGAGTAATGGAGGAGGGAGTAACGGAGGAGGAGAGACCACTGAAGGAGAGACCACTGAAGGAGAGACCAGCGGAGGAGCTAACGGAGGAGGCCATGATTCTGTCACAGTGCCAGCTACTAGCGGTGCTATCGCGGCTACCGGAATGTTGACTAGTTCCGGGACAGGTTCAGGATCTGTGTCGGCTCTCTCAGGTCATGCTTCCGGGACGGGGTCTAAAAGCGAGAACCTCCCGACGATTCCATCCGAGACAACTCCAATCCCAGCGACAAGCACAGGAGAGGTGGCAGTATCTTCGTCGTCACAGTCTTTTTCCGGTGCCAATGGTAGGGCCATTACTATATTCGAACCCAAGGCACGACTAATGAATGTTACAGGTGGTTCATCATCCGGCCTGGCAACTAGCACAGATTTGCTGGGAACAACAGCTACGACAGCTGAAACAGCAAGTGATTATTCCACGAGCTTCTCGGGAGGGACGCTTTCCACAACTTCAACTAGAAGCATTCAGATCGCAGCAGCCATGCGTGTTCTAGAGCGTCGGTCATCACTCTGGTTTGGAACCTGGTTAGCCTTTCTGGCGGAAATGTTCCTGCTCTGATACTCAGGCTCAAGGTCCCGTCATGGTTGGCAGGTTTAAGAAGACCAATGGTAGAACTCGGGCATGCCTTCGAAGTCTAATCAAGATGAAGCATTAAGCCATGGCCTGTGTATTGATTACAACAATGGAGGCAGTCAATCTGTCGGCCATCGCCGAATTACGAATCTAGACTCTCCTCTCGACAACTTTGTCGAATACTCCCTCTAGCCAGTCAAGAGAGGCCTCTGCCAGCTGTGCCTCCGCGCCAATCTGGCAATGCTGTCCCGCGCCCAGCTCCGTCTTGAATTCATAAAGGTAGCTCAAGTTCCCCAGCTGGGCCGCCACCTCCTCTGGCTGCCCAGGTGCGTAATCGTCGTTCTCGCCCTTGCCTACGAACACGGGGATATGGATCTTGTCGAGAACACCGTCCAGCGTGATCTGCGAGATCTTCTGGAACCAGACATACGGGCTGGCCGTGTTGAACGCCCACAGGCCCTGGTCGACTACCCACCGGTAGTTCGACGGGGCCAGTGAACTGGCGTGGAAGGACATGATCGCCTCGTCAAATGCAGTCTTGTTGCCGCTGTCGTACAGAGTGAGTAACTCCGCCGGGAACTTCGCCCGCAGCGTCGCATACATCGAGTACAGCCCGTCGATGCACAGCAGCGCCGCCAGGCGCTTCTCGCGCGATGCGGCAATGGGTGCCAGCGTCCCACTAAAGGAGAACCCCGTCAGCGCGATGCGGGAATCGTCGACGTCGGGCCGGGAGAGGAGGCAGTCCACGGCGGGTGTCACTACCTCCCACCAGTCGTGGATGAAGCCGATGCCCTGCTGGCGCCTGACCGTCGGTTGGCCAGGTCCCTCAAAAGTCGCGAAATTCCACCCACGCGCCGTGATGGCACGGCCCATGGAGTGGTACAGTGCCTCTTGGCTGCCGTCGTATCCATTGCCGGCGAGGATGGTCGGGAGCTTCTTCCCGCAGCTCGGTGCGCTGTTCGGACCGTCAGGCGCAGCGGGATAGAAGTACATGGGGATGGTGAAATTGGGCCCCTGCACCGTGATCTTCTCGCCCGGCCGTGGCAGCAGCTTGATAGCGGATTCGAAGTCGGCAAGCTGTGAATCCCAAAGAGTCGCTAGACGGGGGTCAGTGACATTGCCGTGCAGGAAGAAGTCGGCGGCGCGATAGTATGTTGCGGCGCGGAAGTAGGCCTCGCGCGAGGCGACCGGGTTCTTCGTTGCTACCGCCTTGTCGTGGATGGCGTCAGCGAGGAATTTGAACTCCCGGTAGAAGGATTCAAAGTCTCCAGGGGTGATCTGCGCCGCGGCGCGAAGGACTTCGCCGGTGTTGGCACCGAAGTTGTTGGACAGGGAAAGAGTCTCGGCCAGCATGAAGTCAAACTCGCCGTCGGTGCTCAACGGCCACATGGTGGCATTGGCACTGTTTTGAGCAAGCTAGGCATTGAGCGTGTTAGCAGTCTGCCGATGAACTGGGCTGCAGATAGTCCAGTGTCTTTGCGGCCAGAGATACCTTGTCTAGAGACATACCGTGCCTATGAGCTGAGGGCTTAGGAGAGTAAAGGTGACCGTAAAGCGTAATATGATAAAGGACTGTGTTCTGAGAGAACGGTGAAGTCTGTCGAGACACAAGCCATACATATTAGAGGGGTGAACCACGAGGCCTTGTCTCTACTGATGCGATCTGAAGTAGTCATGACAGGCGGACGCTGGCTCACATTTATAGACTTGCGACGGAGGTGTCATCCTCTCAAAGCGGCCCGGGTTGCTCGGAAAGCCATTAGCCTCACCGGGCGTTGTCATGCAACAGCACTGTCGACAAAGACAGGTGCGTACGTCACGTTATTCGTCCGCAGTACTTGCTAGGCAGGAGATGCCGAAGAGAAACATCCTTCGGTACCCCATACGGAAAGGCCATTGGCGAGTGTTGGTGATTCAGCCCCGAAGGATTCGCTATACCGCTTCGTCATTTGAGGCTTTGGTCGTGAGCGGAAGCTCGTGTAGCCTCTGGATCGTTATGTATTGCTCGCGTTCGGTTTCGAAGGACACCAAAGATCGGACTTTATTGCAAAATTTCCGAGAACGATAACGATAACGAGATCATATTAACCGCCACTCACTCTCTACACCGCAATATCACGCTCACCTTCGCGAGCTGGTAACGTTCGGAGGCCTCGTGTCATCATTCGACTATTCGAATGTCCTTGTGGTTGAAACAAACTCTGTGCCTGTCATACCAATTGTCCAGCTCTAGATTCAACCTCAGTCGGCGTCCAAATGTATCGATCAAGAAGCAAATTCTATTTCGTCCACCAGCCTTTCTAATAATTCAAGAATCACCTAACTCATTTGCCATTCACTGTCACTCCTTCCTATCTTTCCAATCCCCCAAAAGTCGTCGTATACGGGCGAAAAGTTTCTAGCTAGTATCCCTCCTTCCTGCTCACCCTATTAGTGAGCTCCTTGCCCTTGCTCAGCCGCTTGAGGTTATACTCCAGGATGGCAAACACGCGCGTGGCATAGCTCGTCGAAGCGCCGCTCACATGCGGAGTGATGATGGCGTTCTTTGCCTTCCACAAGGGATGGCCCTCGGGCAGCGGCTCAGGATCCGTCACGTCAAGCGCCGCGCCCCGAATCAGGCCCGTGTCCAGGGCATCAATCAGGTCAGCCGTGTCGATGATCGGTCCGCGAGCAATATTCGACACATAGGTCTTCTTCTTGGAGAGTACTTTGAACTCGGGCGTCGAGATGAGCCCTGTCGTCTTGGGGGTCAGGGGTAGTGACACGACTAGGAGGTCCAGGCCCGAACCGAGGAATTCATGTAGATCCTCGGTAGATCCACCTGAGAACCACTTGGAGGGGAAGACGCCTTCTGGATCACCAAGACCCGGCGGCGTGTAGGAGTCGTCTCGCCGCGACTCCGGGGTAGAGCGAGCATGGAGCGTGTAGGCATGCACATCCATTCCCATCGCCGTAGCAACACGGGCGACCTGTCGTCCGATGCTGCCATATCCTAGAATGCCCCTGGATAATTGTAAGCTGGGTTGGTCGGTAACGGGATAGAAGGTGGGATTTGCTTACACTCTCTTACTGACCGCGTCCTCTACTGGCTCAGTGCCCCTGACCCATTTCCCTTCACTCTGGAGGCTCAGGTACTTTGGAACTTGACAATGGTTAGTATAGGTCATCATAAACACATGGAATCAAGGGGCGTACTGTGGTGCTGGAAGGCTAAGAACGTCGTGATAACCCACTCCGATATCTGCGGTCTGGTTGATAGGCATGTCAGCTTGACCACCCAGGCTGAAGTCGGGGACATTTCGGAAGTCTCACTTACCCATGGACCCCGTTGGCAGTGCAGAACGTGATATCCGTGTCCGTAAACAGGGGATTCTGCAGGATATGGTTCGCCCCGGCGCTCATGAGCTGCACGTACTGCAGCTTAGGCGCCTCCTTTCTGGTAGGCAGGGCACTGCCGGTGAGGAGGATCGTCACGTCCTTCCACCCATCCTCCGGGAAGTCGTCGCGGACCTTAGTCTCGGACCAGAGGACCTCATGGACGGCGACCTCAAGGTCGGGGAACTCCTTGTGGATACGCTCCAAGTCTTCCGGCGACGGCGCGAGCTGCGAGAGGACGAGGAGCTTGTGACCCTTCAGGGTAGGATTAGGGGTCCTCTTAACCAGCATCTTGTCTATATCACGGAGTTTAAGATGAAGTGAAGCCTTGAGTCTGGGAGGTGTCGGATATGGCTTTTGTATCTCCCGCTTTCAAATCCCGCAGATCTCGATTTTGTTTGTGATGAGTTGAGGCACGCCTCGATGCGGGGCACGGAAGCGGCACGAATGACGCGATATCCGTCGGCAGTGGGGTCATATTCCAACAACGGATTCAGTCGTCCTCTCTGACCGAAAGTCGGATTAGAAGCTTCAGCCTAGCTTCCAGTTTTTGTAGCATCTCGAAATCGAAGGTTCTGAGATATTAATTTCTCACTTTGCATTTTGCGTTGTGAACTTCCTATAGTCAAAATGTTTCGTGTATGACTGGGATCGTATCAGAGTCAGGAATAAGTTATCGTGAATATTGGAGAGATATGCAAGTAGTCAGAAATGAGACAGACATGCCCATGAGACATCATCTGGGAGGCTAGTAAACAGACTTGTTGTGACATGACTACACCTGGTAGCTGCGAGAGACCTGCCGAGCTCCTTGTCAATGTAAGCAACAAGACTCGCGATAGGCTAGGTGACGAAAGATTGAAGGATATTTCCACCCAGCCTCTTGCATATAAGAAGTATTTATGTTTTCTAGGGGAAATATGATGGAAACATGTCCTAGTTCGCGATCACTCACACATTAGAGACTATCGTAGGTCTCGTCTACCGTTGACAACTCTGCAGTGAGATTTGTGTCATGCACGCACCACTCGAAAGACCGGAGAACCTTGCATTTGAAAGCCTAAACAGGTAAATTACCATGATAGCGACTTGATCCTAGGTTTAGCTGAGGTGAACGTGAACCTAGTTCATAGCAGGCAAGGTAAACCGATAACACTATGTCCAGAGCTGAAACAGCGGGCCAACAGCTACGTAGTAGCGGGGCACAATCATACCCAAGTTACTCAAGTCAACTGTAAAATGCTGGCGAAAGGCGTGGTGATATATGCAAGCCGTCAAAACGTCGACAGGCTACTCAACGGAGATGAGAAAGAGCCTGGATGCCGGAGACTAAGAGGCAAGCCAATTTCTGCCTCGAACTAGCCAAAGACCGCCGTTCGGCTTAGAAACAATATGAAAGACGCGGCGATGAGGGTGTAAGGAGGTTCACCCCGCAGCCGATGGCAGCACTCGGGAGTGCCGATTGTAAGCGCCGGGAGGGGCTCCGGGAGTGACGCGCGCACCCATTTAATGCTTGCGAGAGCATGGCACGGCTCATGCGCCACTAGAAGTAGGGACCAACATCCGAGCTTGAGCACGAAACTTGTACGTTATAGATATCCCGGCCCCGTAAAGAGTAGTGTCATATGGCCTGCACGGAAGGAAGTAACTGGACGAAAGGGCCATGCCGTGACGGCCCCGTCGCATACGGCGACTCGCCGAGAAGTGCGGGTGGAGCCGAAAGCGTACAATACCCCTTGCTGGCGCGGGGGACTGGCGGTTGAAAGAGGGGATACAGAAGCCACGTACCGAGAACTTTGCCCGGGATCTTCATGCCAGTCAACCTTTGTCCAAGACTAAACAACTTTCCCCGCATAACAAAGCCGAGGATGGTCGCGTTGATGCCGCTTATATCGTCCGCGAGGGCTGCCTCATGTCACTTCCCGCAAATGTCTACGCTGCTTGAGGATTTGTTGAGGTTTATGGAGAAACAACCCGTCGCACCGCAAGCCCCCTTTTCCTTGCGAGACAACGTTGCTGCTATCCGGTGGCGCGATACAGGCCCGCACTTGCAGCAGAATAGCCTGCGAGTCACGCCCAGATAGCGCCATCCAGCCCGGGACGTCGCAGCAAAAATGATGCTGAATCGGACCCCGCTCCTATATACCTCCAGGGGTTCTCAGCGCCGTCTAATAGGGGGCGACCGACTGCCAAAGGGGTGGTCGGCCCCGCTGGTCTCTCGTCACCATCATTTCTCTGGGCGCCGAGTGTTGTTACATCCAGCCGGCGGACCTCGGGCATACATTAAGTGTCTGCAGCCTATCGCCGGGGTTAAATATTATCCTCGCTCGTTCGATGGACATGGCGCCGAAGAGATAAAGGGTGCGCCTGCCGCTCCGCAGCTCGATACACATCTGCGTTGCACTGGGATTCACGACAGGTCTTGTCTGTCCGCTACGAGGCGTCGCTCGTTAATAACATCAGGATCTCTCTGCTCTGCAATCAGCTGGCAGACCGGAGCAGGGCGAGCTGGAGGAGGCTCCCGACTTGGGTCAAACAACATTGTCAGGCGTTACTCGGTAGATAAGCCCAAGATGTACACGACATCGTTTGCCTTCTTCGAGGCGCTCTGGGAGGCTGGCGTCACCCATTGCTTCGTCAATTTAGGTTCTGACCACCCGAGCATCATCGAGGCCATGGTCAAGGGCCAGCGGGAGAAGAAGGGCAGCTTCCCCCGCATAATCACCTGCCCCAACGAGGTAAGCTGGCTCCTGTCCCGCCCCCTATTGCCGCGGATGCTCCGCAGACCGGCATCGATCTAGAACGCCGGACCCTAGAAGTGGTAACCCGGCCCGCTGATCCCCCGCAACCCGCAGATGGTCGCCATGTCCATGGCGGACGGCTTCGCCCGCCGGACCAACAAGCCCCAGGCCGTCATCGTGCACGTCGACGTCGGCACGCAGGGCCTCGGCGCGGCCGTGCACAACGCCTCGACGGGGCGCGCGCCCGTGCTCGTCTTCGCCGGCCTGTCGCCCTTCACGCTCGAGGGCGAGATGCGCGGCTCCCGCACCGAGTACATCCACTGGATCCAGGACGTGCCCGACCAGAAGCAGATCGTCGCCCAGTACTGCCGGTACGCCGCCGAGCTGCGCACCGGCAAGAACGTCAAGCAGATGGTGGGGCGGGCGCTGCAGTTCGCGCGCAGCGCGCCCCAGGGCCCCGTGTACCTGTGCGGCGCGCGCGAGGTCATGGAGGAGGAGATCGAGCCGTACAGCGTGCGGCGGGAGGTGTGGGAGCCGGTCGAGCTGGGCGGGCTCAAGGCGCGCGCGGTGGCGGAGATCGCGGACGCGCTGGTCGCGGCGGAACGGCCGCTCGTCATTACGGGGTACGCGGGGCGGGACAGGGCGTTCTCGCCAGCACTTGTGCAGCTGGCGGACGCTGTACCGGGGCTGAGGGTACTGGACACGGGAGGCAGCGACATGTGTTTCCCAGCGGACCATCCCGGGTGGTTGGGCCTGCGGTTCGGAAGGGAGGAGTTCATCAAGGAGGCAGATGTCATTCTTGTCATTGACTGCGACGTGCCGTTCATCCAGACTATGTGCAAGCCCCGAGACGACGCGGTCATTTTCCACGTCGATTGCGACCCGCTCAAGCAGATGATGCCCGTCTACTACATCGACGCCGTGCAGCGCCACCGGGCGGACAGCCTCACGACCGTGGAGCAGCTGACGGCGCACATCAAGGGTAACGAGACCCTACGGACGAAACTGTCGAGCAGCACCTTCAAGCAGCGGTGGGAGGCGCTGCGGCAGAACCACAAGGACAGGCTGGAGGATATCGCAGCGAGGGCGCGGCCGCTCGAGGACGGCTCGTTCGGCACTGGCCACCTGTGCCGGGAGCTGCGGCGACTGTGTCCAGAGGATACGATCTGGAGTATCGAGGCCGTGACCAACACAGTCTTCGTGCACGACAACCTGCAACCGTCCACACCAGGCCACTGGATCAACTGCGGCGGCGGCGGCCTAGGCTGGTCGGGCGGTGGGTCATTGGGTATCAAGCTGGCGACGGACGAGGAGGCCGGGGGAGCGAACAAGGGGAAGTTTGTGTGCCAGATCGTGGGCGACGGCACGTTCCTATTCTCGGTCCCGGGCAGTGTCTACTGGATCGCGCGTCGCTACGGGATTCCGATATTAACAATCGTGCTCAACAATAAGGGTAAGTTGCCTGCTTCTATCCTTTCTTGCATCGCTCATGTTCATACCGCTTACACTCCTTTTACAGGTTGGAACGCCCCGAGGAACTCGCTGCTTCTAGTCCATCCGGATGGTCTCGGGTCAAAGGCGACGAACGAGGAGATCAACATCTCGTTCGACCCGGTACCCGATTACTCCGGAATCGCGAAGGCCGCCGCTGGAGGCAGCCTGCACGCTGCTAGGGTTGACAACACTGCAGACCTAGAAGGAGTGTTGAAAGCGGCCATCGAGGCTGTCAAGGCGGGCGAGACGGCTGTCGTGGACTGCAAGGTCGTTAAGGGATGTTGAGAGGACCTCTTCTCCTGTATGGTGGAGGAAGCGGGTACGAGGCCAGGAAGGCTGGGAACGTTGCATCGCATACACGGATCATTCTGCCAGGGAAAGGGCTCGAGAGACATGAAATGCATAATAGAGACAGACGTCGATACTGACGGTGGTGTAGCCTGCCACCGTTTTGTGATGTTCACTGCAACAGAACCACCTGCCATGAGCATTATCTCAGTGCAAGCCTCGCCGCTCTCCATGATGCCCATAGATGAAGACAATTGCCCGACCACCTCTCGGAAGCAGGGCCGACGTTCCCTCTGTAACCTCGATGTCCTCCGTCCTCCTCCACACGGTTTACTCCCGGAAGCCGAGCTCGAACAGGGATGACTCTGAATGGATTACTTGCGCATGGAGTATCATCAGTCAGATGTTCGGCTCCGTAAATGTGGAGTTATGGTTCGTAGACCGAGTTGGCGGTTGAAGATGCGCTTATCAAACAGCAGATCGTCTCGGAGTCGTACCGGCAGTCTCAGCTGCATCCCTGATTGGGGGCTCTCTCGCCGCAGTCCGGACGTCACTGTAGGCGGCCCATGGGGTCACTTAGGGCTCACGAACGAGCAGTTAATTCTATGGTAGATAGGTTGAAAGGCCTTGCGGATACAGTAGTATTGTCACGAATGGGGTAGAAGAGCGTCGTCAGAAAGCAATGATGGCTGGGACACGGAGCTTGCTGAAGCGTCCAAGTTCTCCTCATGCGACCATCTGCCTCGCTTAGACTGCATTGTTGACGGACGACCAAAAGGGACGCAGGCCAATGGCGGCAGCCAAGACAAGTACCCTCTCGCCTGCAACACGAGTACCCATTCTCGTCTCATGCCGCGTGCCGGATCTGCACGTCGTCCCAAGTTCAACCGTGGAGCTCTGATGCGACAGTCTGATCCGCCGCTGTCGACGCCGATCTCTGCCATCGCCTCCAGGTTTGCCTTGGGCCATCGGCGTCCTGAGCGTCCAGATGACAGGCCATGCCGCCGTCTGAACTATCATGCTCATCATATAAAGATCACCTATGGTGCTCTTCATGCGCTCTTGTCTCTCCCTCCATACGCCGCCCACAAGCTCTTCCGTTCTTTCAGAGTTGACCTCTCGATCGTTACCAAACCCCGAGTTCTGTGAACTCGTTCCATTCTCTCGTATATACTTCTTTGCATCCCTTCGCTATTTTCACCGTCTGCCGGTCTTTTCAGTACTAAAACAAACAAAATGCACGCCACAACCACCATCCTCGTCACCCTCTTCGCCTCCCTCTCCTCCGCCGCCGCCCTCTACCCGCGGCAGAACGCCACGGCGGCCGCCGCGGGCGCTGCGGACTTCGGGCAGTGCACGCCGACGATGGACTTCCAGCTGGGCCGCCCGGGCCGCAAGGCAGATGAGGGCACGTTCCTGCCGACGGACCCGCTGGTGGCCAAGGGCCAGCAGGACGCGCTCAACCCCAACATCATCACGAATCGCATCTGCGACCAGCTCACCAACGTGTGCGACGCCAACGATGCGGCCAAGTCGCTGTGCGAGGACGCCAAGGCGCAGGTCGCGGCGCTGGGGACCAAGGACGCGACCACGGCCGACGCGTTCAATTCCGCGCTGGGATTTTAGATAGAGAGAGCGCTCTCTGTGGCTTTAGACGGCGGAGATAGGGGGAGGAAGTGAGAGAGTGAGAGAGCTTGTGAGTGATGGATACCTGTGGCCCTGAGTTTCGTGGGGGCCGAACTCGGCCTCTCATCAGGGGGACCGCTTGGTCTGGAGGTGGTCTTGGAATCCTGACCTATTGATGAGGAATTGTTGCGCACATGCGGTTCTGTGGTAGTTCTGTTGTATGAATGAACGTGACAATGGCAGCAATTGATTGACGACTTGACACCTGGCGGACTCTTCCTGCCTTCGCGTGACGGCTGGCCAGGGGGTGATCTTGGAAATCGAGCAGCCCCTGGCCCATCTAACGTTATATCTCCAGTTCGGCCTTGGTTGGTCTGGGCACACCTGCATGTTCGGGCCGTTTTGCGATGATGATGCGGGGCGGCGTGGGCGCCTCACAGCCGCTTTAGCCGTCTTAGGTATCCCGAAATGACAGCAGAGTCTGTAGTGTTGTGTGGCGTCCGTAGCCAGGCTAGAGGAGAGACAGAGAAGGAAGATGAAGCGGCTGAGAGGCCCTTGAAGAATCATCTTCTCCTCGACGACGACGACGACGACGAGAAGCTGGGCGTCGAGGCTGTCAGCAGCAACTCGAGGCACCAGTGCCTCCTCTCGTCATCTAGTGCATGTAGATCACAGCTGGCAGATGACCCGGAGTCTCACTCTCCGCCCGGAAAGAGAGCCCATTCGTATTCTGAAAGCCACTCGGCACTTCTCGTCGTGCTGGGCCTGCGGGGCGTCGTGCTGCAACTCTCAGGGTCTCAAGTCGACCTAAACCCCTAACCCCCAATCCTTGAGGGCCATGTGACTGAACCCTGCAGGACAAGCCTGGACAGGCGGGAATCTTTGCCGCCGGATCCCTGCAGGAATTGGATAATATGGGCCGGTTTTGGCCATGTGTACGTGGGATTTGGCATTTGGCATTTGGCATTTGTTGAGTCGAAGGAAAACAGAGAGTTGACAGAAAAGGAACCCTTGGGATCTCGTGCTTGATGAGGCCTCGAACTTCCAGTTAATCATATTCGGACGGGCATTCACTTGCAGGAGCTTCATCCTATCGGAGGAACCGCCGCGTCGCAGAATCGCCTAATCGCCTCCGGATGGCTGCCGGAGCTCCAACGGTTCAAGATCGGGGAAATCGCTTGCCATCTGCTGTTGGGGGATGGTGCGGATCGCCCCCCTCTTAGAGCCTCACACTTTCGCCACGCAAGCCGGCGCGTATCTCCTCAAGCGGCGGCGGCGGCGGCGGCGCTGCTGCTGCTGCTGCTGAAGAATGCAGGCTTTCTTGGCCTCTGCATTATCAGGCCCTCCTCTCGGGCGCCTCTCGGCCCCGCCTCCTCCCCTCTTTCTGCTGTAAATGCAGGCTGATGCAGACGAGATGTGAGGAGAGGGGGCCTGGCAGCAGGGGTCAGCCTGTCAGCGGGCCAAGCTCGGGGCAGGGCCAATTCCGTCGATCGCCAGTGGCCGGAATTGGAGAAAGACCAGAGAGAGCGAGACACGCACGCAGAGAAAGCAGACGACAAAAGGCGCGAGTCGCGCCGTCTCTCCGCACCGCCGTCGCGTTGGCGATGTACTAGACCGGGCTAGAGGGGTCCCTGGAGGAGTCTAGATGAACCTAATCATATTAAAATACATTTTTGGGCCTGCGCGAGCTGCTCTTGTCTCTCTTTTCTCCTCTTTCGCCGCCACGCCTGTCTCCTCTGCTTCTCCTCTTCTCCGAGTCTCACAGCTCCTCGCCTCCTCACACCCGTGTCTCCCCCTCTGCCGCTCCAGGATGGGAGAACCGTCGTGTGTGTGACGCCTCGTTCCAGCCTCATGAGGCTTCGCAAGCTGCCTGCTCCCCCTCCTCGTCCTGCTCCTCTCGCACCAGCGGGTGTTGCTACTGCACTTCCCATCGCGCTGTAGCTCCCGTCCTCCTCGCAGCGTGACCGCACTCCCTCGGCCCTACTTTCGCCTTCGCCCGACGTCAGAGCGACCCCTCACGGCTTCCCCTCCCCGCAAGCGCTGCTACCCAGTCTTACAAGGTCGCGTGTCACCTCAAAGAACGGCAGCCGAGGCTAGCGGAACACGAGCGAGCCGCGAGACCATGAGCGTGGCGCAGAACCTCAGACGGACACACGAACCGCAAGAGCTGCCTGTGCCGTCCTAACCCGGACCTCCGAGGCACCTTGACATACCAGACCATCGTTAACAACCGCCACAATCAGCCGGCACACGTTCGGGCTCCTGTTAGGTCAGATCTCGGCGGTGCTGGCTTGACTGCCTTGGTGTCTACACCACAAGCGGGATCGTGTGTAGAGACCCTGCAGCAGACATAGTCCGCCCTCGCAAACGGAAAATAAATCAATAATTACTTGCCTCCTCATAACTACGGCCGCAGCTCGAGTGCCTTTTAGCGAAGCGAGCGGGATGTCCCCGAGCCCGCAGCAAGACCATGCGGCAGGAGCAGCAGCAGAGTCGGCGCCTCCTGCTTTGACCACCACCGAGTCGTCCTCGTCCTCGACCTCGACCTCCCCGCCGAAAGTGCCCCCTCCCGCGCCGAACCCCTCGACCGACCCCGTCCTCGTCACCCAGGCCACGCCGGCCGAGCCCCCGAGCGGCGAGCCCGTCGCGTCCCCGCAGCTGAGCGCGCAGCCCGATGACATCTTCGCGCTGGCCCCGCTGGCGGCCCTCAAGCTGCTGAGCGCCGCCGTCGAGGCCCTCGTGCGCGTCACGGGCGACATCCCGCCCACGCCGCCGCCCGAGTCGCCGCAGATGCCCAACATGCGGGGGATGGAGGCCGAGAAGGAGAGCATCGTCCGGAGCTACTCGGAGCGGAGCCTGGCGCGCATGAGGGAGGTGGCAGAGCGGCAGGCCGCAACAGCAGCGCCCGTGCCGCCCCTACCCGCCCCGGCGCCGACACAGGGCGTGGCCGAGCACCCGCCCATCGACGGCGTGCACCTCCGCCCGGCGTCTACGAACCTCCTCGGGGCTGAGGGCCCACCGGCGCCTGCGTCGACGCCGGAGCCGTATGTTGTGATTGGCGCCAACTCGCAGCCGCTGAACCTGCAGCACAGCGCCATCACGCGCAAGTTCTACTCTAAGAAGCCTCCCCCCATCGGCATCGGCGACTACCTGCAGCGCATCCACCGGTTCTGCCCCATGTCGACGGCCGTGTACCTGGCGACCTCGCTGTACATCCACCGGCTGGCGGTCGAGGAGCGCGCGGTGGCGGTGACGCGGCGCAACGCGCACCGGCTGCTGCTGGCGGGGCTGCGGGTGGCGATGAAGGCGCTCGAGGACCTGAGCTACCCGCACGGCAAGATGGCCAAGGTGGGCGGCGTCAGCGAGGCGGAGCTGGCGAGGCTGGAGATCAGCTTCTGCTTCCTGTGCGGGTTCGAGCTCGTCGTGGGCGCGGAGGGGCTGGAGCGCCACTGGAGGACGATGAGGACCGGGCTGGACGGGCCGGGGATGGTCGGGGAGCTGACGATCCGGAGGCCTGTCAGGCCGATGGCCAAGGCGGAGGGCTGATGGGCTCTGATACTGAGGGGAAGAATGGCATCATAATCATAAGGACAGGGATATAAGAGCAGGAGCCTAAGTCTCACAGGACGAGAACGACATTCGGGTTCAATACATGAGCTTGACCAGACGGCAAGAGATGGCACATCCAGGAATCACGGACTTCAGCGACGTCCATGACTATCAAGTGTCCCGGTCATCAGGAGCACCAACAACCCTGACGGGGCTGCGATACGGAACTCCAAACACAATCAGAGCGTTCCTGGAAATATTGGAGGCCGAAGGAGCTATGCTGGATGTTACGGTTTAACTTGGCTCGAGGATCCAGAAACTTGGTCAATTCGTGACCCGAACCATTGGGACAAGATCGAAGGAGCATTTGTGGAATCGGCATTACCAACGCTGAAGCTCGTCGTGGTGAGGAGAATTTGGAAGCACATTGGATTAGGAGAACATCTACGGACATGGATATGGATCTGAGCATCGCGTCGGTTCTTACTCGGGGTGTTATTCGACTTTGATACCCGGAGGTTTAGTCTGCCTTTGGTAGTTTGTTGCTGTCACGGCTTGCAGTAGCAGGTTCGTACCTTGATCGCCTTGCATGAGGCACTGTTAGGAATTTGAACTGTACATGTTGCTCCGCAGTGCAATGTCTGTCTAGTGTCCGCATCCATGGTCCACTCCTGTCAACTTCAACGTCGGTTTCTCACGGCTTCACAGCTCTCGGAGCATCGTCAAGGTCCGGTGTCGCGGTCGCTATCACGGCGCTAGGCCTCGCGTGGAAGGTCACCGGCCGGCCGCTGCTATCCGAGCCCCACCGTCGCCCGGCTCCCAGAGCCCCGCACTCGAGCTGTGCGCTCTGTACCTGATTTTGTCAGATGCGCCGGACAGCATCTCCTCATGCCGCTTCATCCTCCTCGACTCATGAATAGCCGCTGCCCTGCGCGTGTGAATGCATTGATCTCGAGAGTTGCTTTTCTAGCATCCGACAGTACGTCCTGCCTGCGACAATCTACCCTCGCAGCTTCATCCCGTCGAGCTATCACCACCAAGACCGGCGCTATCCGAGCTTCGTGCTCCCGTCTCGCCAGCAATCGAGCTGCCTTCCCAGCGACCAAGCGATTGCTGCACGACCGCACACAGAATTCCGTGCGTCTCTTCTCCGCGCCTGCTTCCCAGCTGCCCCGGCTCGACATGAGAGCCGGTCCGTCCTGCCGCTGGACTGACACTGAACCCCAGCCTCGCATAATGGCCCGCTACGACGATATCCTCAAGGGCAAGTACCCGGCGAAGCTGCACGCGCAGCGTGTCGCCGAGTACATCCGCTCCAAGGTGCCCAACGCGAACGGCGTGCTGTACCTCGAAGGCCGCATGACGAAGATGCTAGAGGACAGCGATGCAGCCGAACCCTTCCGGTTAGTCTTCTCCTCTCCAGCACGGTGTCAGCTCCTTTCCTGATGGGTTAGCTAACGCCTCTGATCCATAGACAGCGCCGGTACTTCTACTACCTGAGCGGCGTCCCTCTCGCCGACTGCCACCTCATCTACGACCTGCGAACCTCGCGTTCGACCCTCTTCATCCCTCCCATCGACCCAGACTCCGTCATCTGGTCCGGCCTGCCGACCTCCGCCGAGGAGGCCCTGCAGCTGTACGACGTCGACGACGTCCTCTACACCAGCGACGTCAACGCCGCGCTCGCACGCGTCGGCAAGACCGGCCCCGACGGCAAGCCCACCACGGTCTTCGCGATCCCCGACCAGGTCTCGGACCACGTCACCTTCCTCGAGTTCGACGAGAAGAACTTTAGCGTGCTCAAGGAGGCCATCGAGGTCAGCCGCGTCGTCAAGAGCGAGTACGAGCTCGCGCTCATCTCAAAGGCCAACGAGATCAGCAGCGCGGCGCACCGGGCCGTGCTGGAGAAGGTGAAGGGGGCCAAGAACGAGAGTGAGCTCGAGGCCGTGTTCCTGGCGACGTGTGTAGCGGCGGGCGCGAAGAACCAGGCGTACGAGAGCATCGTGGCCAGCGGGAGGGCGGCGGCCACGCTGCACTACGTCAAGAACGACGCGCCCACGGCGGGCAAGCTGAACCTGCTGCTGGATGCGGCGGCAGAGTGGAACTGCTATGCTGCTGATATTGTACGTCCCTTTCCCTACCTAACTTTACGACCCCCAAGCCAGGATTAGGTGCCAGCAGCCCTGATGGTAGACCTTGTACTGACGACCACGCCTACCAGACGCGAACATTCCCCATCAACGGCAAGTTCACGCCCGAGTCGCGCGCCATCTACGACATCGTGCTCAAGATGCAGCTTGACTCGATTGCGGCGCTCAAGGAGGGCGTCCGGTGGGACGACGTGCACGAGCTGGCGCACAAGATCGCCATCGACGGCCTGCTGTCGCTGGGCATCCTCAAGGGCGACAAGGACGAGATCTTCAAGAGCCGGACTAGCGTCGCGTTCTTCCCGCACGGCCTGGGCCACTACCTCGGCATGGACACGCACGACACGGGCGGCAACGCCAACTACGCCGACAAGGACCCCATGTTCAGGTACCTGCGCGTCAGGGGGAAGCTGCCGGCGGGGAGCGTCATCACCGTCGAGCCTGGTGTAAGCAGTCTTCTCTCTGAAACTACTAAGGAATCACTGGCGGCAAGGGAGACTCGTTGCTGACTGCTCTTGTCCCTATTTTCTCCAGATCTACTTCTGCAACTTCATCATCGAGCCGTTCCTGAAGGACCCAGCCCACTCCAAGTACATTGATGCCGCGGTGCTGGACAAGTACTGGGACGTTGGCGGTGTTCGGTGAGTCTCACGCTGCCACATTGAAGCCTTCCGTTTCTCCTGTAAGCCATCAACTAACACTACGTAGCATCGAGGACAACATCTTGATCACGCCCACCGGGACCGAGAACCTCTCGCCGGCGGTCAAGGATGTGGCGGAGATGGAGAAGATCATCTCACAGAGCTGAGCGCAGAGCCGAGGCTAGCTTGATGTGTTCCTCCAAAGATGACGATGTATGGAAAGAAAGATATAGGAGACTGGACTCGTGAAGTATCGGTACAGTAGAGCGCTGATAAGCGCGGGCTCAATTGCTCGAGAGGGATAGAATGGACTCGGTTTTGGTTACAAATGTAAAGACCTGCTCTCTACCTTTAACAGCAGTTGCTAGATCTCGAATGAAGGATGAATCCGTTGTAACTGATGTTGCAGGAGATCACACTCTGCTCGTTGAAAGTCACCTTTATGTCGTTTTTAATCAGGCAGGCAGCTAAATTGCGGATGACCTTGCAAGCAGAGTGTTGTTGTGTGTCGCCTGCGTTTTCATCCCAACTTCAACCTTCCCGTATAGGGTTGAAGAGGGACCAAGAATCGCATCGGGGCAGGACCATCAGAAACACGCGATGCCATTAGACGTGCGTGCCACGTTCAGCGTGCCCTCGTCCATCAAATAGCTCCCCATGAGGAAAAAATAGGACTTTTCCGGTCTCCTTCGGGCGATTCTTTTCAGCCTCCGTTCGACTCCCATTCCTTCCCTAACCGCCAACCTCCTTTTTTTTCTTCTTTATAAACTGGATTTCTAGTTTTTGGAAAAGGTTCAAGCCTGAGGCCGAAACGCAATGTTGGCTGGTCAGGTACAAGTCGGCTAGACACATAGCACACCCCGGATGCTGCCATCACGTCCGCCACGTCTTCACTTCTTTCAGTAGATATATAGTCCACGTAATACATCTTCACCCCGGTCAACTGACCATCGAAGTTTGGTGACGTCGATTAAATGATGCTCCTGGTCCGTGTCAACAACAGTATTGGCGAGTCTTCCGCCATGGCGAGCTCGCAGAGGCTCCCGCTCGAGCTCTCGATTAGATCGGAATCGCCAGGTACACCGTGCTGGATGTGGTTAACATACCAGGTGTCAACTGCTTGAGTCCGCTTCCGGACCCAAGTCTCTCTCACGGCATCGGATCTCTGACTCTGGACCTCAAAGCCCTGGTCGTAGCGGAAGTCATTCTTCCCTTCCGAGCTGCCAAGAATGTTTGCCGGTCCTGGTGTGCCATCTCCATCCACGAGCTCGAGCACCACCGGGGCTTCCGGCTAGAGAAGGCATTATATGTAAAACTCGGCATTATTGTCCTATGCTATAGCGATGTTTCCTGCCCGCTCAGTCTGTCCCTCAGAGTTCTGCCACTAGTCATGAAATTTTCTTTGTGCAGCATGCTCTTTGGGGCATATCCTACTCAGAGTATTGTAGGAGCAGGTATGCCAGTCTCCTCGTTAGTCCAGATGGGCAGGTAATTGCAGTTATTCCCTTGCGTTGAAACTTGAACCCTCTGTAGACTCTGTCTGTACGGGTAGAAATGGAAGTAAATAGGCAAAAAAAGAAGCTCAAATGGACATTTGGGATTGGCCAGACTCGAACTGGCGTCACTTCGGCCACAACGAAGCATACTAACCCCTATACTACAATCCCCGATTAGGAAATTTGTGCGGAAAAAGATCCTATCGAGATGGCTCAGCGGGCCAAGCTTGAGACCACCTGCTCCGGGTCAGAGGATCTTGGCAGAGCCTGGCGCTCCCCTTTGCTTCACTCTTACATAATAGCACTATCTGCCGTGTAGTGTGATGCCCAGGACGGGATGCGCACTGAGACTCGCACACCCAGTAAGCCAAGCCAAGTCCTATGCTGTAAAAGGCAACTCAACAGCATTGAACGTCCACTTAAGCTTATCCGCCGAAGATCCGCTGATGAAGAGATGATATGGGGTGGCCATGGCCAGACTCAGCTGCGCTATCCACAACGCTCGCTGTCCGTTGAGGGTGGCATCTAAGCGCTGTCGAAGCTCTAATCCGGCAGGTGGCTGCAGGCCAGACCGGTAAGCATCCCTGTTCGGTAGTTGATGCAGCTCATTAGCCAGATCTCCCGCCGCGGAGGGTACTATATCACAAACCGCCATCTGCATTATTGACTTGGCGGCTCGACGGAGCGTCACCCTGCCTTCGATATATCCGGCAGGTCCCAGTTCCACGTTGCAGCCTGAGGTAGGTCGTTCATGGCGCCCAGAGCTGCCTGCATTTGCAACATCATCGTTCCGCTCATCAAGGGCCGTCCAGAGCTGTTCTTAATGAGGAAGGTTGCTGTTCGTGCCGATCACCAGTAGTTGAGATCTTGACTCTGGCGCCATGCAATAGTCATATAATCATCGTGTTCGCGACAACGCACCGGAAGGCTAGTGGGCAACAGGCCCTTTCCCTAAAGTTTCGCCATGAACTGGTCTTTCCTCTTGGCCACGCTCTCCAGCGTAGTGACTTGCGCCGTAATCCAGCCGGGCAAAATCTCTTACGATGGATACAAAGTCGTCAGAGTGCCCGTTGGGACAGACGCCTCGAAGATCACAGACATCGTTTCCGAGCTGCAGTTGAAGACGTGGAAAGGCGCACCCCGAGCCGGCGCCTTTGCAGATATCGTTGTCCCGCCTTCGCAGGCTGCGGCGTTTGCAAACGCGATCAGTGGCATGGACGCAATCACCATGCACGAAAATTTGGGTCAATCTATTGCTGAGGAATCTGATTTCACTGCCTACGCTTGTGAGTTCCGGAGCACGGGAGCTCATGGACGTCGCTGACGAAACCGTAGC
The DNA here is from genome assembly GCA_030052745.1 of Pleurostoma richardsiae. Classification (NCBI taxonomy): domain Eukaryota; kingdom Fungi; phylum Ascomycota; class Sordariomycetes; order Calosphaeriales; family Pleurostomataceae; genus Pleurostoma; species Pleurostoma richardsiae. Next base: position 320,455 of record JANBVO010000037.1, read on the forward strand.
GGGCTCTGCGAACGCGACCTGGTTCAACTCCTACCACGCCTATAGTGACCACCTGCAGTTCTTAAAGGATCTTCAGGCTTCTTATCCTTCTAACTCGGAAATTGTCACCTCAGGGAGCTCCCTGCAGGGAAACGCTATCACTGGAATTCACATCTACGGAAGCGCTGGCAAGGGGTTGAAGCCTGCGGTTGTCTTCCACGGCACTGTCCATGCTCGCGAGTGGATCAGCACGATGGTATGCCACCATAATTATTCTAGTAACTCTCATACTGACATTGTGAGGTCGTGGAATACATGGCCTACAACCTGCTTACCAACTATGGAGCCTCGAGTGAGGTTAAGAGCTTCGTCGACAAATACGACTTCTACATCTTCCCTGTCGTCAACCCCGACGGTAACTCACGAGTACATGACCTCATAATTATAGGTCCAAAACTTCTAACACCTAGACAGGCTTTCTCTATACGCAGTCCAGCGACCGCATGTGGCGCAAGAACCGTCAGAGTACTTCGGGCAGCTCATGCCTCGGCCACGACATCAACCGTAACTGGCCCTACATGTGGTCAGTGAGCGGCGGGGCCTCCACCAGCCCGTGTGCCGAAGACTTCAAAGGATCTTCCCAGGGAGATGCGCCCGAGACACAGGCACTATCTTCGTACCTACAGAAGATTAAGGACGCTCAGGGGCTGAAACTGTATATCGACTACCACTCCTACTCGCAGCTCTTCATGACACGTAAGTCTCTCCGCTCGTCATGAAGCTCTGCACTTTGAGATTTTAATATACCTTTCTCTAGCCTATGGTTACTCCTGCACTGTCGTCTCGGCGAAGAATACGGAACTGCAGGCCCTCGCAAAGGGTGCGGTGGCTGCTATCAAGGCTGTCCATGGCGTGTCGTTTGATTACGGCCCGATCTGCACAACAATCTACAAGGCGACCGGCAGCAGTGTCGACTATGTCAGTGATGTTGTGAAGACAGACTACACTTTCACTTCTGAGCTTCGCGATACTGGAAACTACGGCTTCGTCCTCCCTGCGTCGCAGATCCTGCCCAGTGGTGAAGAGGCATATGCTGGTGTCAGATATTTGTTACTGAACATGAAGTAGTGACACCTGTGTCTTTATGTTATTTGCCTTTGCCGGTTAGACGTGCAATCAGAGGAGGCGGAGTTTCTAGGGAGCGAAGAGAAGTATGATAGCCACACGCTGGGGACTGAGCGATACACAGCTTTGTAGAGCGACGGAAGCTTGAAATAAAGAGCCTGAAATAAACCAAATAATACAGATCCTTTTCCTGACTTCATGACCTTAGAAACCTTAGCCTTCCTTCTACGTCCTCAGCGAACCTCGCCCTCATCGTACTAGACAGCTCTTCTAGCTTTTCAGCGGTCTCGGGCCGCCTTATCTCGAGCTCCTCCGGGGTCCATCCCTCAATGCCATGAACCAGAAACGCAATGACCGACATCTTGAGAAGCGGCTGTCCCCTCGTGAGCAAGATGGAAATGACCAGAAGCATCGCCACCAGGACCGTCTCGGTCAGTGGCAGAATCAGCCACGGCCATCTGACGTGGATATACGTCTCGGTAATAAATGCCGTTCCCGAGAACATACTGGCGTTTGTATTGTCGCCAGTAGCGTTGCTGCGAATCTGATGTGTCAGGGTGTCAGCCAGATCGGCCGTGGACTTCGCAATGTCAGCGGTGAAGAGGAAGTACGACAGATCCAAAGAGTCGTTGTCGAAGTTACTCCCGGCATGCGGGTACATGTCCTCAATAAGCCTGTCCCCCAGCAGCTGACCGACATAGCTGAACAGGTGGAGGTCGACGTTGTTTGTGATGTTGTAGGTGGTGCCCGTGGACGGTGCCATGTACTGGTTGTATGATTCGGTTGTGCCGGCCACGTCAGTGGTCACATTTGTGTAGACGAGCGCCTCGGAGGTGATGGGACCCGCCTCGATCCCAGCAGGGGTAGCGGTCAGGTTGTGATATGTCCTGGCACACCAGTACCATGCACTGTAGTAGGAGTGGGTTGGCGGTGGCGTTTCTTGCTCTGATCCCATCTCATCCACGCCGCTGACCACCTTCACAGTGTACAATGCAGCACCGCCATAACTGCCAGAGCCCATCGACCGGAAGAACATCGTTGGTGCACTTGTCGCGCCAAGCTGATACGCGTAAGACATGGTGAATGGGCGGTCGGGGTCGTCGTATTGGATAGGCACGTTGGATGGGAACGTGTAATTGCACGTCAACAAGTAGCTGGTGTCTCCAGAGCAGTTTGTCTTTACGACATCTGTCATGTTCCGAAACTCTCCGCAGACTCCTAGAGTCGTGAATGGTTCCCAGGAGCATCTGGCACCGGGGCAGCTGTACATTGGCTGAAACACGGATCCTGCTATTCCATCGATGATCGATGACTGAAGCTTGAAGAGGTCGGGATTGAACATGGTAGCAAAGTCGGTACCTGAAATTAATCGTCAGCACAAGCATTGATTAGCGGACAAAGAGCGCGGAATCGGGAATTCCAAGTCCAGGGATGTCGGGTTTGCACACTTCCTGTCACTTCATTAGTGTCCTGTAGGTACGCCTTCGACGAGTAACTAGTCGAGATTCCAACCCCAGCCGTCACATTCGTGAGCTTAGTCTCCCTCTGCGGAAAGCCCAAGATCTGCTGTGCGGCGGGATCTATGCCCAGTGCAATGAGCGAAACCACCGCTAAGGCTCCAGCCATGAGAGCATTTGCCCGAACTGTCAACAGAAGCATGAAGGAGCCCCAGGGCCCCCGAGAAGCGTCGTCGAGGGCTTGGAGGTGGCTGAGTCGGTTCGGTCGAAGATGGAAGTGGCGCCACTTGAGTTGGCTGATGCAGCTCGCTACCGGGACCATCATAGCTGTCCTCCCCAATGTCGTGAAGACGGATATGAGGGAATTAGGCTGAATCCACAGCGGCCATGACTCTAGTGGGTGATTGTTGGCCTTGAAGAGCACCACCAAAATGAGGAGCATACTGGCCATGCTGAGGATGGTTGCAGCAATCTCCCACCACCACCACCATGAAATCACTTTCTGGCGTGCTTGATTTCTCCCAGTATCTCTCGTTTGGCTGGCGTCGGGCTCCTTGTTCCTTGCCGATGGAGAAGCCTGTCGACTTTCCGAGGCAGGATGATGAAGAGACAGGTCGGCGACCGATGCCGGGAACCCCGTGAAGTCTGGTATCCGGGTCTCGCCAGAGAATCGCTCATGTTGTGGTTCTCCATCACTGGCAGAAATGGGGGATACTGGATCGAAGGCGGTGACGTGTTGATCGTGTGAGCTCGGATCCTGATAAGGTGGAGGGCTCTGCTCAGATTCGGGCAGTCGAGGCCCTAGTAAGAGAGACTGCTCCAATGAGCTCACGGCTTCCTGTGATCGAGACCGGCTATTCATTGTAAATATAACAAGGATCGGCCACGTCAGGACTGGATCGAGTCAAAGGGGTGGAAGGGGATGTGAGTCGTTTATATCCTCAGAGCGCACAGCCTTGCGATACCGTGTATCGTGGGATGTCGCATGCTGCTCGACCAAGCCGCCGCGCTTATGCTGGGGGCCGGAACTCATTATCCAGTCATAGAAGACACTAGGAGTATTGTGCTGCCGGAAGGAGGCCACTCCTATCATAAGACGGCTTCGCCAGCCACGGCCGTGCCACTGAAGGATTCATGTTGTGTTACCCAAGAGACGCACAGCGAATCCTGTCGGTTACGATTCGCTACGATTTGATTGGTGCATCTGTCTCGAATGCGAGTTGTGATCCTGATATCCAGACACGTTGTGCTATTAGAATGAGATGTTGTCTTATTGTTAAGCCAACAGTTTAATCAAGCCGTTAGGTCTTTATATTTACCGAGATGTGTTTTCGGATTGCTATCGCTTCATCTCGTTCCACGATGAATGTCGTCTGTTCTGATATCGTCGCCATCAATGTGCTGAGGCACTACAGGCTGGGAGATTACAGCCTATACCTGATGGGCCGCGCGAGTCTCGATGCGAGGTGCAGCCTTAACGATACGATACTGACTAAGGCCAGAAAGGCTCGCTCCAGGCCTCGAGTCGGCTTCAATTTGGCATTAGAGAAGAGGCTCCAGATGTTAGGGAAGACGTCCCTTGGCCAGGAATCTCTGCCCCCCATTTCCATTATCGCCGAAAGGGATGTGGGAACACGCTGTCAACAAGCTCCCGGATCCGCCGCGACAGATTGGCCCGGATCATGCAAAAGGGGTCGACTACGGCAGCAGCTTTTACGAAGATGAATACTGCGAAGGCAAGAGCCGACCGATTATGGACCCCTAGGGTAAGGTGATGGTTACGGGTTTGAAGTCTAAACACATCCGCTAGGCCAGTTTGCACAGGGATCAGCTCATGAATGAGGAGCATCAGAAGCGTATTGCGTTGCGAGTCTTGGCTGCATTCTTCTCGGGAAGCTTCGACCTGTTGGCTACCCACACGCGTTCTAGATGACACTGGCATATGAATACATCGGGCCCGAGCGAACCTACCTATTATCCACTTTCTCACTGAAAGTTCGTCTTAGACGAACATTGCGTTGTAACATAGAGATATTCATTTCCTAAAAGCGTTCTCAAGTGCCCCTTTATAGCAGCTGAGGTTACTCGAGCATGTCGTTGAGGAGGGTCAAACTTGATCGTATTACTACGATACTGCGATGTGCTATTTTGGTATCGATCATCACCGCCAAGATCCGCGGAACTGCTAATGTCCAACAACGTCGAAGGTTACGAAGCCGCAAAGATGGCCACATCATCACCTACCGCAAGAGACAAAGTCGTCCGCGTCGTCAAAGGACGCCGAGGCCGTGCAACAGACGTCGGCTCTTGGCGTTTGACAGCCTGAGCTAATGCAGCGACGATCCCTTGGCGTGGGAAGAGATCTGAGTATCTACCGAGGCTTCTTCCGAAGCATTGCCCCTATTCACCCAGATCGTCTAGATGGGCAACGAAGCTCCCCGATTCGTGCTTGTCGCTGAGACGGTGTCAAGGGTCAAGCGCCTGTGTTCCTCTTCCGGCCGTGAAGTTTCATCCCTCCTATCAGTCCAGGGGAGTGTAGCCAGGGGGGTTAGACTTGTTCACGGTTGACGAACCCGACCAAAAAGCTTCGAGCATGTTCCCTGCAGCGGAATGCTTCCCGGCGCCTGATACTTCGCCGCATGCGTGGGGGTCACTAGCACGCTACGGGCGGCAGTGCCATGGATCCTTCATTGCTGTCTGCGAGCACGAAGTATATCAAGGCGAGCCGCGTCATCAATAGCCCCGCGATGGGCGCCTCTAGCGACGAGATTCGACGAGATTGCTACTCCGACTAGATACCACAAAGGAGCTTGAGGACAGCCGCCGCTGCACAGCATGCGTATGCCTCCCGTAGCGTTGCGGTCTGCCCGTCTATTTCCGTGCTCAATGCACAAAGCGCACAACAACAGCAGCATTGTTTCATTGGGTTCGACCCCTTGGTTCCGGCAGTGGGTCTTTCACAAAGTTTTCCTTTGATGAGACGGTCAGAACCCGGTGCCGGTGGAGCTTCTTGACGCGCTGGACCTCTTGGCAGCAAGACCCTCGACAAAACAACCTCCGGAACCCACCACTCCCAAACTCGGCGAGCACCTTGGCAGCTGGCTGCGTGCGAACATGGCACCGGAATGGCAAATCAACGTTGCCGCACGATGGAGAACTGTGGACGGCAGAAACGAAAATGCGGTCTCTTGCTCGTGAAGGTCGAGTTGTCGAGGCTCCGGCCCGGGTCTCAGTGTTTCGTACGGGTGGCTGAGGTGCCCGGCGTATCTCTTGGCAGATACCGATCGTCACCTTGGGCTGCCAAGCGAAATGCCCTGCGATATCTTCGCTGGATGAAATTCGACGACACCTAAAGGAGCGTGGCTTGGGCAGCAGTGATAAACGCTGGGCGGCCCACCTCGCCATTCCTCCAGCGGGTTCTTGTCGTCGTACGCTGGATCGTCCTCATTCCGCGAGTGAGCTTTCTTTTCTTGCCATCCTCCCTATCGTATTTAGTTCTCTCTATTCCTGGGTGTTTTCAGAACGGTGCTCTTATACGCGATAGACTAGACGGTGGGCGGCGTCGCTGTTCTTTTCATTTGATTCTTTCCCTCGTTTCCCTATTCTTATTCTCCGCCATGGACGCATCACAGAGCCCGCCGCGGCTTTCCAGCGGATACGGGCTTGGGCACTTCCGCAACGACTCGAGCGAGACCCGAGTAGAAACTCCAGCGGCATCTCGACCGAACACATCCGACGGCTTCGTCGAGGAGAAGAGGCACACGATGTTGTCAAGAGCTGGGTTGAAAGATGGACAGGATGAGGAGAGCCAACACCACCATGTGGACATCAACGACACCAACCGGCCAAAGCTTCCCTTCAAGCAAAGGCTGCATCACTTCACATGGGCCTGGTTCACTCTCATTATGAGCACGGGGGGCCTCTCACTCCTCATCTTTGCCCAGCCGCACCAATTCCCAGGACTACGGCAGATCGGACTGTTCTTCTACATCGTCACTATCATCCTGTTCACCCTCGTTGTTTCCGCCATGATCGCCAGGTTCTTCTTCAACCCGGGCGACCTGAAAAAGTCTTTGACCCATCCACGGGAGGGCTTCTTCTTCCCCGCCTTCTTCCTCTCCATGGCCACGCTCATCACGAGCACCCAGCGCTACGCGATCCCCGCCAATGACACGGCGCTCGTGTGGGCGATCCAGGTCGCCTTCTGGGGGTACGTGGTCCTGACCATCATGCTGGCGATCGGCCAGTACAGCTACGTCTTCGCGGCGCACTCCTTCGGCTTGCAGACCATGATGCCGACCTGGATCCTGCCGATCTTCCCGATCATGCTAGCGGGCACGATCGCCTCCGTCATTGCCGACACACAGCCTGATATCTCTGCCGTCCCCATAATCATCGGCGGTCTCACTTGCCAGGGTCTCGGCATGTCGGTCTCCTTCATGATGTACGCGCACATGGTCGGCCGCCTGATGCAGTCCGGCCTGCCCAACCGCGAGCACCGCCCAGGCCTGTTCATGAACGTCGGCCCGCCGTCCTTCACGGCCCTCGCCCTCGTCGGCATGGCGAACGGGCTGCCCGACCGCTTCGACGCCGACCTCAACGGGGTCGTGGACGTCGCCATCATCCGGATCATGGCGGTCGTCGCCGGCACGTTCCTCTGGGCGCTGGCCTTCTGGTGGTTCGGCATCGCCGTGATAGCCGTGGTGTGCAGCCGGCCCAAGTACTTCCACCTCGGCTTCTGGGCCATGGTCTTCCCCAACACGGGCTTCATCCTTGCGACCATCTCGCTCGGGAACGCATACAAGAGCGATAGTGTGTTGTGGGTTGCAACGGCCATGTCGATACTGCTATTCGTCACATACTGCAGCGTGTTGTACCTGCATGTCCGTGCCGTGATCGTCCAGGATATTATGTATCCCGGGAGAGACGAAGACGTGGAGGATCATTGAGGTGAAGACGCGGCCAAACATGCCGTGCTAGTCGATAACGGCATCCTCTCCAATCTCCTAGCTTCTCCTCGCCCGATCATTTCCTACCCGTTGTCATCCGGGCTTATATTGTTTTCTGCTTACAGCCGGCCAAACACTTCCCCTCATTTCAGCGACAATACGGAATACACTGGGTATCGCATTCTCTGGGTATACATAGAGCGCAGGTATAGACACTATAGACTGTCGTTTCCTTATATGGTGTCACTCTAGAGGTTAGAGGCAGTGATGGAGGTATGGGACTTTCTTCTGATTACGTCTATGGCTTGTTATTATTTCTCCCGGGTCTAGTTGGCTATGTATACAGGCCGACCTATCCTTCACCACTTTCCTATCCAGTCATAGTATATCTAATCATCTAAATATGTTCAGAGAAGATCAAGTTCAATATGTATGGGCCCGTCAAGAAGGTCTCTCCCCCTGATTCAGGACTTATACTGAACCTTTTGTGCAAGACAGGGCCTATTCTGTATATCCATTCCCTTGTTAGAGTAGCGCTGTTCCAAGCGCGACAGGCTGCTCCAGCATGATACCAGGGCCAGCGACGACGGTCTCCTTCGTCGGCGCTCCCGGGGTGTCGGCAATGACAGCCACGATGACACCCTTGGTCTCGAAGTCGGCCGGGATAGTGACGTTGATCTTCTCCTCCGGCCACTTCGCCGTCTCGATGGGCACGCTGATGTTGGCCACGCCGTGGAAGAAGACAGCGTAGTACTGCTTCGAGCACGAGAACTTGGGCTGGTTCGTGGCGTCCGTGAAGGCCAGGGTGATGGTCGACCCGGGCGTCAGCGACGTGGTCCCCTCCGCGGCGCTCAGCGCGGGCAGCTTCTGGCGCGGGTGCGGGTACTCCGGGTTAGCCTTGGGGCACGACCCGGCCACGATGAACGAGTTGGTGGTGTCGAGGATCTGGTTGGCGTAGGGGAACACGGTATCGGACGGCCCGGCGAAGGGGTCCGTCTTCCAGATGTCCAGCAACGTCCAGGTCTCGTGGCGCGTCTCCGTCTCGGCGATGGCCAGCATGGCGCCCTTGGCCATGTCGATCTTGGCCTGCTGCACGAGGCCGGTCAGGAAGGCCATGCTGGAGATCTCCAGGACGGTCGTGATGGCGAGGAAGCTGGTGGGGTCGTAGAACGGGAACTCGTACTTGCACGGCCCGGGCTTGACCGACGTCGGCGAGATCTGGTTCTGGAAGATGCGCAGGTGGCCGTTCTCGTTGTTGCGGATCTCCATGATGCGCTGGTATGTCGTGTTGGGGTAGCCGGCGTCGGCAAAGGACGAGGCGTTGAAGGCCTCGACGCCCTGCTGGTAGAAGGAGTAGATGATCCACTCGGCCGACAGCAGGTTCTGCCACGTCTCGTCATCGGGTCCTGGCGGCCCTTTCTTCGTCGGCAGGATCGGATCCGTGAGGTTACCAGGGAAGACGGGCTCGACGCCGGAGTACGAGCTGTACAGGGGCGACTCACCGGGGACGGGCCCGTAGTTCGGATCGGCGGCCTTCTGAGCTTCTGATACCGGCGCGGCAGATGCTCTAGACGATAGCGCCGCCAGCAGGGAGGTGAAGAGAAGTGCACAACGAGCCATCTTGGACAGGGAGTCGAGTCTGGAGAGGCCAGGGAGCGGTTGGCTAGAGGTGATGGTCAGTAGCAGGGAGCGGGCCGGGCCCTTCGCGCAGTTATATCTGAACCGCTCGCCCTCCTCCACCTTCCCATCTCCTCTCGGAATCATGTGAAGAGCAGATGGCTGGGCCAAGCATCATCTCCCGGTGACATCACAGGCCAATGAGAAGGCGCAGGATCTCTCGTACAAGGAAGCTCAGCTGGCGTTTATTTGGCCGGATCGCTGATCCCATTGAGACCGGTCTCATCCACGGCCTTGGTATCGAGTAGAATCGACATTGCGTCCTCCACTTCTCACGGGCGTACAGCCAGGGACAGCTGAGCTGGGCTCCCGCACGGGCTCTTCGGAGAGCAGGCTAATGCACGCAAAGCCCCCAAGGCTCGACCTACCGGCGCAGGGCCGATCTCAGGCGGCGGATCACTGCCGATCACCCCGATGAGGCTGGCTTGGCAGGGAAGACAGGCCGAGATGCTCAAGAGGGAACCGAGCGTGCATCTTCTGCCATTGTCGTGAACCTCGCAGTGCGTCGCACCGCCGACTGTCCCACCAACGCCTTGATTTGTGAATACAGTTCTTCGCGACAATGACAGTCTCCTCCACCCCATTGTTCCCAGAAATCAAGCTTCCGGAGAGGCCGGCCCATCCTAGCGTTGGCCGGCGCAGCCTCCCCCGATGCAGCCAGCAGATCGTTTGTGGACTCCCGCAGCCACGGATTTAGACCCGGCTATTGCCTGGCCTAATCGGGGAGACGCTACAGCAAATGGTTCCTAAAGTGGATGACCAGGCGCCTGGAAACGGGGAGCATGTCTCACTGAATCCCAATAGCCGGGTCCCCTGTCTCACGCCAATCACGCGGGGGGTCAGACATCAACGGCGCCCAGATCAGTCTCTTAGCTCGGGGTGTTTTCAAGGCAGATTAGCGTGATCGTCCCAGGCTCCTGGGCCCCCTTGCTTTTCAGCGTAATTAGTTCACGGCTGCTTGAAGGTGACGTTATGCAGCCATGTTTCTCGCTCGGTAATGAGCTTTGGAAGGGAGACTCGTCGCCGGCTATTGCCTACAGTACTCGGAAATTCCGGCACTTCCTAGTTCCTTGACGGGTAATTCATTTTGGGTGAGACGGTGAGAAAACAATGGCAACGAGAGCAACGTAAAAGAGGAAGGGAAAAAAGAAGAGTCTATACGAGGCGGTTTCGAACTGAGGGCAAAAAGAACCGCTCTGCACGACCGGAAAAGTCTTAGTTTTTCCTCTCTGGAAGGCAACACTATACAGTGCCGCACTACGTGGTTCTTATGGTCCTGCTCCATTGGGATTTTGCTCCCTTTTGGACCTGATACGGAAAGGTTGAGGGCTGAAGTTGGTATGAAGGTGACGCATGGCCGACGCGCCTCAATTCCGTCCTTACTACACGCACTCCATCAAGGCCTGCGAGACCCCAAGCAGCGGTATCTGTACTGTTCAAGGAAGCCTGCCCGTCAAACATATGAGCCGAATGAGAGCGTAAGCACGAGATTTTAGGAAATACAGCAGTAACTGGTAGGTAAAGTCCATGACCGCGAGCACCGAGAAGTGAGCTGCACTCGCACTCCCTTAGCTTCACCAAGACAATGCCGCGATGACAAGAGTACCTAGGTAACAAATGTCACATACATCACAGGTCCTCAAACTCAAACTTCACCAGCAGCGAGCACTTGGTCTCCCTCCCCTTCAGATCCAGCATCCGGATGAAGGTCCACCCGGGCACGACATACATCAGCCTTACAGCCGCCACAGCGAAGATGGGGTTGCGCGAGAAGCTGTCGTCGCTCTTGATCATCAGCCGCAGGAACTCCAGCTCCGTGTCCTCGTGCTCCCACTCCAGCGCCTCGTCCCACACCGGGTCCGTCACCGGCGGGTTCTCCCCGCGGTGCAGCATCCCCAGCTTGTGGTGCCGGTACGTCCCCGTCTTGCGCTTGGGCGGCGCGCCCTCCAGCTCCCCCGGCTGCACCAGCGTGCACGTCAGGTACGGCCTGATCTCGTCCGCCTCGCGGTCCTGCGGCACCGGCACGTCCGTCGCGCCGGCGACGTGCAGCCGCAGCAGCCGCCGCCTGCCCGTCCCGGGGACGCCGCTGCCGCCGGGCCGCAGCGCGGCGGGCTTGAGCGCGAAGCCGTCGGTGCCGCTGAAGAGCGCGTCGTTGAGCTGCATGCTCGCGCCGAAGGTCTGCCAGTTGAGCGCGCAGATCTGCGCGCCGAGGCCCCAGAAGGGTACGGGCCGCAGGTTGCGCGAGGAGATGCGCGTACCCTTGGGGAAGACGCGCATGAGGTGCCGCGCGTTGTGGTGGGCGATCTTGGCGCTGCTGCCGGGCATGTGCGAGGCCAGGCCGACCTCCGAGACGTTGATGAGGTGGTTGTGGGGCCCGTCCTTGAGCCCGCCGTCCTCGAACCACGAGTTGTTGGTGGGCTTGACGGACTGCGCGTAGAGGCCGAGGGCGGCGAGCTCGGGTATGATGCCCGTGCTGGTGGCCGCCTTCTTCTTCTCCTTGTAGGCGTGGCGGGCCTCACGCTCCTCCTCGTCCTCGCTGGAGCTGCTGTCGTCGGATTCGTCGGACTCGGGCTCGTCGGGCAGGTGGTATTCGACGATGACGACGATCTTAGACCCCAGCTCGCGGAGGGTCACGTGCTTGTCAGCTGTGTCGTCCTGCTCCTGCTCCTGGTGACCGCGCCGCCGGACCTCCTCGCTGAGGAGGCGCTCGCCCCAGACTTCCTTCATGATCTCCACGAGCCGCAGCTGCCCGGCCGGGCCGCAGTGGTTCTCTAGCGAGATCAGGATCGGAGCCGCGGGGTACCCCTGCGCGTCCGCCGACTGGGCGGCCTCCCTGTCGACGACGTCACGGATCGTCTCGCAGACGACGCGGAAGGGGATGTGGGACACGAGGGTGTAGCCGTGCGTGACCTTGGGCTCATCCTTATGGTCCGCGTCGTCCCAGGCATCTATCTCGACGCAGCGGGATCCGGTGTTGAGCGCCGTCTCGTAGGCTGAGGCGGACGAGGTGCCGTAGAGCTGGTGGGCGATCAGGTAGGTGTTATGGCTGGAGCTGACGAAGTACTCGGGCAGCGTGTGAGACCTGTCGGTGATATGAGGGGGCACGCTGATGTGAGGCTTGCCCAGGAGAGCCCGGAGAGCCGGAGTGGGCTCGTCGGAGTTCATCCCCGCATCCTCCAGAGAGAGTACTCCGCGGTCGACGAGGAACGACTTGAGCGCGTGGCTCACACGGAGTTGGTGCTTGGTCACCTCCGTCGGGCGCGCGCTGTGACCACCGCCGGCGACAGTTTTGTTGTCGATTTCCTCGCCGATGTCTTCCTCATCCTCCTCGCGGGCCGACCTGCGGAAGGGGTTCAGCCCCGCCAGACGCGACGCCAGGGCGGAATCAGCCATGTTCGGTAGGTCTGTGCTTAGTAGTCGCCGGTCGGTCTGAGCAAGCCAGGCGTTGACAATGATCCCGAGTCAGCAGTATCAATTTATGGAAAAGACGAGCTTTCAGCTTGATTCCACTCTGTTTCCCCTCCACGAACGCGTCAGCAGGATGAGGTTGGAATTGGCGTTTCTGGGCTGATGCACGCCAAGACGGCAACATCTGGGCAATTCCCCGCTCGGCGCGGCGGCCCCACTTCTCCTCCGTGTGCCGGCACGAGCATCGGATGCCGAGCCTCGCCGGGAACGTCCTTCAGGAACATGCCAGGCAAAGCGCCTTGTTTTGCCCCTTCGGCCATGCTTACCGCCGAGCACTTGAATTATATCCGTCGCGTACTGAACTGACTAACGCATGACAGCTTGAAGCCTTGTTACGTAGAGATCTTTGCTTGCATTTGGTCGTCTAGTGTCGAGGTGTCAAGGCGAATGGTCGTCGGGTCCGCAGCGTCTGCTGTACTCAGCGAGATACCTGAGTGTACAGATAAGTTGCATAATCGCATGGTTCAGGCAGTTCTCATGGGAGACACTAGACAGGCCAATGTCGAGGAGATCAGGTCTCAGCAGCAGCCGTCACCGGAAACTGACGCAACATCCATGGAGGCTGCACACAGTAGCGTCAAAGGTTTCTGGGTCCTCCTGTCAGTGGTTAAGTGGAATATCTACCGCATGGCCTTGCCTCGTTGTAGAGTTGTCAAAGCCAAGTCCGATATGCTTGAGGGCAGGCCAGTCCTCAAACTTCTCGCCCAACAGCGCGATCAAGCCGCCAGTCATGCTCAGTGTCTGCAGCGGGTCCCTGGACTAAATCCTCAGCAATAGCACCTCCGTCTCTCCGGAGCTTGGTGTCGGTATCTAGTGGGCGCCCGAAGAAGGCATCCTTCACCTTCACCATGATATTGGCATCGAGGCCTCGGGCTCGCCGTTGGCCCGAGACGTGCGCCACGTATCTGTCGATGCAGTTCCGGGATCACAGTTCTACTACTTCCTAGGAAGGTTCCCACACGGATAGCTAGATAGCCGTTGCCCTGGGTCGAGCTTACGGCACTTTGATCGCGATTCTATCCCTTATCGGCCCGTACCATTATCTTGCAGTTTCATTTCTGTCGCTATTTATTGGCATTCCGGAGACCCTCGACAAAACCATAGGATGCTCCCTCTTGCCAGCGCTCTTGGCATACAATTAGCGATGAAGAAGTGACCATAGGATCGAGCATACGATGCTCGGCGACGCCTCTCACTTCATTCATTCGCGTGCCCCGTGCGCTGAGCTTGTCTGCCCTAGAGGCTTAGCCTAGTTCTTTGAAGTATCTTGCCTCCGCACTTCGAGGACATCCTGTGGTCCGCTGCCGCGAATACCAGCTTTTCAATGCGATTGGCAAAACAGTACCTAGCAAATTGGGCTTTGATACCACCTGTCTTTGTCCCTTGACGTTCTCTCCCTGTCCCATTCGTCCGCCCGCCCCCCGGGTCATACCTGTGGCCTGCCTGGCATGGCCACCTGGGCGATATCTGGAAGATCCTATCCGGGACTTCTACATTGTAAATGGGTTTATGGGTATGAAATGTGATCCGCTACTGCTTCCACACATACCCGGCATAATCAGTCTGCGTCGTTGTCCCGGTACTTCTCAAGCGTGGAGACATGGTTAGTCCTCTCCCGGGGAGTTGTGAGCCCTGGTTCTATTACCTCTATACGCTTCAGGGGAACCAGGCTGTATCTGGTGTAAAATCGCATTAGTAGAGACAGCAGGAGGCTTTGGGGCCGTATTTCCGACGTTTAGAGATAATCTCCTATGTACTTGATACGTCAGTCGAGACTAGATTCCATGGGCATATTGATAACAGATTGATGCAGCCATGACCGTGACGACCTTTCTTCCAAATCTGTGTTTCCGAATTAGGAAAATTGTTGTCTTAGGAAATGTCCGGCGAGTAACTGATGTGTCACCATTATCTTTGCAAGAATAGAACAGACGTGTTACTGGCGTGTTTTCGATAATTTCGGACTTCTTCCCCACACGGATTGATTCCAAAGACAGACAGCCGCATTGCCTATCTCGGCATTGGCCGTGGACCTGATAGCGCCCCAACTCCGTTGAGTAGAACCGTTGAGCTCGTGAATAGTGCACCTTCTACAAAGTGTTCTGCACATCCATGAGCAAACATGTTGACAAGGTGCTCCACGCTGCTCCACGCTTGCTTGTTCACCGTCCCTGCACTTCTTGGCCATTGCGATCAGACCAATCATTGAGTCGACATTTTCAACAGCTGAACTCCGTGTAGGGGAGGGAAGTGGCCCAAGCTCCCAAACCGGACGCTCAGAGGCTGAGAGCGCCTTCAAGTGCCGGGGTGGGGCCGCGCGGAGTGGGTCCATTACATCAACATTCCGTGGCCGGAAGCAAGTCCGAAAAGTGCAAGTGCACGGCGTCATCGTGATGGCAGCGGAGCAAACGCGCCGGCCTCCCACATTCCGAGTGTGCGGCCGGTGCTCTCCATGCTCCCTTCCAGATCTGGACGACTTGATGAGGTCAGCGGGCGTCTACGGGCGTATCCTCGAGTCTCGAGTACCGAGCAGGTCGCTCAAGAAGGCAGGCATAACACGCCGCGGGCGGCAGGAACGGCAGGAACGGAAGGAGGCACCGTGACCCGTCCCCGCCTCGCTTGGGGACTCGGGAAGGATGTGTCAGACTGAGGCGCTCGAAGGGCAGGTACCTCTGTCCTGCAGATACGGAGTGCAGCCGCAACTAAAGCACACTAGGGCGGTACATCGAGACACGATACGTATGATGCGTACTGTACAAACCTCCACATCTCGTTGACGTCAAGACTTCGTCCCGCCAAGTGAGAGCTTCCGCCAATTCCACCAACAAGTTTGCGCCCATTACGAAGCCCAGGAGCCGTCTGGCAGGATATATTCGAGCTCTTGGGCACACCGTTGCACCATCCCGCTTTGTCCGTACGCGCTCGTCTTCCTCCGCACTCCCTGTCTCTTCTTGAAGCCTGAACAGACGATCCAACAGGCGACCTCAAGATATTGCAGTCAGAATGGCTTCGTCAATTACGACCGAACTGAAGAAGGCCTCCAGTGCCATAGGGATGTCCTCGGAGGGCGACAAGATCCGCGACATCCAGAAGAACTTCAAGGAACATAGCAAGGATGACCGCATGACCTCTGACTATGGCGTCAAGCAGAGCAACACTGACGACTGGCTGCGAATCGTTAACAAGGACCAGACCGGCCCGTCTCTTCTGGAGGAGCCCTTCGCTCGCGAGAAGGTACTTGCCGCTACTGCCCTCGCCTGGACATCGCTTACAAAACATCTGTAGATCATGCGCTTCGACCATGAGCGTATCCCCGAGCGTGTCGTCCATGCCCGAGGCACCGGAGCTTTCGGCAGCTTCCGCGTTCTCGAGCCCATTGAAGACCTCTCCTTCGCTCCCGTATTGACTGATACTTCGCGGGAGACGCCCATTTTTGTTCGGTTCTCCACAGTCCTTGGCAGCCGAGGCAGTGCCGATACTGTCCGCGACGTACGAGGTTTCGCCATCAAGTTCTACACTAAGGAGGGTAACTGGGACATCGTCGGCAACAATATCCCCGTCTTCTTCATCCAGGATGCCCTCAAATTCCCCGACGTCATCCACGCCGGCAAACCCGAACCGCACAACGAGATCCCCCAGGCCCAGACCGCCCACAACAACTTCTGGGATTTCCAATTCGGCCACACGGAATCGACGCACATGTTCATGTGGGCCATGTCTGATCGTGCAATCCCGCGTTCTTACCGCATGATGCAGGGCTTCGGTGTAAACACTTTTACTCTCATCAATGCTCAGGGAGAGCGCTGCTTTGTCAAGTTCGTCTACACCCCGGTGCTCGGCGTCCACTCCCTAGTCTGGGACGAGGCGCTGAAGCTGGCTGGCCAGGACCCAGACTACCACCGCCGGGATCTCATGGAGGCTATCGACGCCGGTGCCTTCCCCAAGTGGAAGTTTGGCGTCCAGGTTGTTAAGGAGGCCGACGAGCACAAGTTCGACTTCGACATCCTCGACGCCACCAAGGTGTGGCCGGAGGACCTCATTCCTACTCGGTACTTCGCCGAGTTCGAGCTCAACCGCAATGTCGACGAGTTCTTCACCCAGACCGAGCAGGTTGCCTTCTGTACTAGCCACGTCGTCCCCGGAATTGGCCACTCTGACGATCCTCTGCTTCAGGGCCGGAATTTCTCTTACTTTGATACCCAGGTGAATCGCTTCAGCTCGGCCAACTGGCAGGAACTTCCCATCAACCGGCCCGTGTGTCCAGTCATGAACTTCAACCGTGACGGCTTCATGAAGCATTCCATCCACAGAGGCACCGTCAACTACTGGCCCAACAGGTATGAGGTCAGTGCGCCTGCCACAAAAGAGGAGGGCGGCTACGTCGAGTATGCCGAGAAGATTGCAGGTATCAAGGCTCGTACCAAGTCGGAGAAGTTCAAGGAGCACTTCAGTCAGCCGCAGCTGTTCTGGAACAGCATGTCGCAGGTGGAGAAGAACCATATGATCAACGCCTTCGCCTTCGAGCTGGACCACTGCGATGACCCCATCGTCTATGACCGCATGGTGCAGCGACTGGCCGACATCGACCTCGGTCTCGCCCAGACCATCGCAGAGATGGTGGGCGGCAATGCGCCGGAAAAGGCCGGCAGACTGAATCACGGCAAGAAGGCTAAGGCTCTATCACAATTCGAGTTCCCACCAGTTACGCCTTCTATTGTCGCCCGCCGAGTTGGTATCATCATCGCCGATGGCTACGACCCTGTTGCTTACGGTGCCATGAGGGCAGCGCTCGGTGCGGCCATGGCGACTCCCATGATTATCGGCACGAAGCGAAGCGAGATCTTCGCCGCCGGTCAGACGCCCCAGAAAGGCAAAGGAGTCCAGCCCGATCACCACCTCGAGGGCTTCCGCTCCACCATGATGGATGCCATCTTTGTTCCCGGCGGTCAGAAGTCCATCCAAACCCTGTCCAAGAATGGTCGCGCCCTTCACTGGGTCCGCGAGGCGTTCGGCCACCTGAAGGCGATCGCCGCCACTGGGGAGGCTGTACAATTTGTCAAGCAGGCCATCGGTCTGCCCAGCGTCTCACTGTCAAGTTCGTCCGATGTTGTCGAGAGCTATGGCGTTGTCACCATGCAGGAGGTATCGCCATCGAGCTTCAAGGAGGCTGTCGAGATCGCCAAGGAGGCCAAGGGATTCCAGGAGCAGTTCTTCTATCAGATCGCTCAACACCGTGCTTGGGCGCGCGAGCTAGATGGTCTGAACACGCAGGTCGCGTACTAAAAGTGCTGCTACGGGAATGTGTGTTGTGAATTGATTACACCCAGGTTATCTGAATGCTCGGGAATGGGTATGGCGTTGGTTTCCTATCGGAGGACTGTAGCCTATGTACGTACTTTTGTGGATGATGGCTACGAAATTGAGAAAGCACTCCTAGTAACTGAGGCACTGTCATGTGTGACTTAACTATCCAGAGTGATACCCGCTCCGAGCAAGCATGTTCGCATCCTATACCAACGGGTATCGGATCCCTTTCCTCCCTATCACCTCCGCAGAGCGCGAGCTCACCAGTCATATGAATCTAGCAGTGACTTAAAATCCTATCTCCTAAGTGCGATCAAGAAGCCTCTATGCTTCCGAGGCTGCTTACTTGCGGCCCCTGGGGACACGCATGTGGAACTAAGGGGCCGCTTACACTTATCCATCCACCTAGGTAGCCTAAGGCGAGGGCCCGGAACTTATGTCACGTTACTCGGTCAGAGGAAGTATATGGACTTACATTGCGCTAGTTATCGATTTCTATCGTTAGCTGGAAGTTCCGAATGAAAGAAAACTTACCAACGCCATCAGAATGAAAGAGGGACGGGTATGCGGCCTGTGCCCCACAGGATTTATATGTTTACCCGCTACATGGGATTTTGCGAGACGACGTTCTCGTAGCCATTCGGCTGCCCGTCGGAAATCGGTTCCTGGTAGACTGAGACTGGGGAATGGATGGCCGTGGCCGCCGGGTATGGGTTAGGCTCCGCGGGAAGAGCTCGGTAGCCACTGAGATTGATGAGATCTAGTATGTCCGACTCGAGCCCGGAGGTCTCCGGTCCCGGTTCCAGCACGGGCGAGCTCGACCTGTACGCTAGAAGCGCTGCAGGCAAGGCCTCGGCCTCATGGCTCGCGTCAATGAGCGGCTCAGGCTCGTCCACATCCATGGGGGACCCCTCGGGGTCGACGTCCATGGGAGAGCCGCCGGTTTCGTCGTCCGCGGGTGAGTCTGCGGGGTCGATGTCCATGGGTGAGCCCGAGCGGTCATCGGAGATGACGATACGGATGAAGAACTTGCTGCTCATGCCCGACCCCTCGAGGAATTGCACCAGGTTGGAGAACTGGACGTCCGACAGCGGCGACACCTCCGTGTCCACGAGGGTCAGCGTCTCCTTCCAGACCACCGTGACGGACACCTCGCCGCGCCCGAGCGCCTCCGGGTGTCGCTCTTCGTGGCTGCGGGCGAGGACCTCGGCGGCGAGGCGCTCCGCGCAGTGGTAGAAGACGCTCTTGGAGTGCTGCAGCAGGTTGTTTATGAAGCAGCTCCGGAGAAGGGGCGCGACGCAGGAGTAGCGGCATGAGGCCACGGGGCAGCCGGTGTGGATGACCTCCACCAGCTGCAAGGTTGGCTGCTGGGAGGGGGCGTCCATTGTGTTCTGTGTTGCTTCGGGTATGGCAGCTAGAACAAAGGATGGCTGACTGGTTGTGAAAGCAAGTGATGTTGTCTCTCACAACCTTTCGGAGGGGGGAAGGGACATTAAATAGATGTCTAAGGATGCGAACAAATGGTGGGCAGGACAATGGCAGCCCCCCATGCGAGGGTCTTGAAAGAACAAGTGATTGTTCAATCTAGACAAGGCTGGCATTGTTCAGGGGTTCTTGAAGTGAGTGATTGTTTGATTCAAACAAGGCTGTCATTGCTCAAGGGCTGTTGCTGGAAAGTGAGTTGGAACGAGAACGGCACCGTATGCAATTGGACACGATACTAACAGTTCGGGAATGCTGTGATGGCTAATGATCAAGTACATCTATTTTGCCCCTGATAATCTAGCTTTGATCTCTCAAACAATGCAGACCCCTTGTATGTAGCTACGGCAAGCTCAGCAAAAGGCTGAGCAGCTTTGGGTAGACGGGGCTCCCTAGGCCCGTAACAGGGTCCCAGCCAGGAGCAGCCAGGAAGCCGGTGGAGTTGCAGTTCGGGTTCGAGCCCGAGGTGATATCTGTGAAGACCTCAGGGTGTTCATACTGTCATCACATGTCAGTTCAGCTATGCCGTTCGACTAGCCAGGGTGTCCACGTACCAGAACCGGGTTCACGAAGCCGACAGGCGACTTCCCAACAGCAATCCTCTCCTCGTTCACCCTCGTGATGACCGCAGCCCACACCGGCGCGCTCAGACTCGTGCCACCAACCCGGTACCAGGCGCCCTCGGCGCGGGTCACGAAGCGGTCGCCAATGGCACCGACGTCCGGGTAGCCTCGCCCGCCGGAATTGTATACGCCGCTGCCGACAGTGCTGAAGTTCGTGCCTGGGTCCGTGTAGCCTGTGAAATCGAGCGAAACAGTATCGAAGTACGTCGCCACTGCGCTCTTCTGATAGTCCGCCGTAGGGAACACATTGGAGAATCCACCGCCGGACGGGAACCGTGACGTGGCCACCTCGCTCAGCTTGCAGGCCGGGCCGCCCGACCCCGACGCCGGGGTGTCGAACTGCGTCGAGCCGACTGACAGCACGTAGGGGCAGGTGGCCGCGGTGGCCGGGTAAAAGACCGTGCCGTCCGGCCCCGCACAGCCGCTCTCGAAGCCGCCGTCGCCCGGGTACGAGCCGACGCCGTAGTCGCCGGAGGAGATGACGACGGTGACGCCCTGCAGGCCGAGCTTCATGACCTCGTCGCACTGCCGCTTGAGGTAGTACGCGGGTAGGTCGCCCTCGCCGCCACCGTAGGAGATGGAGATGACGTTGGTGGGCTCGTACACGCCGCACTGCAGCTGGCCCTTGTAGCCGCCCGGGTTAGGATCCGGGTAGGACGGGTCCAGGCACTCAGGCTTGTCGCAGTCACCGGTCTCGCCGTAGGCGGAGTACGTGCAGTAGCTGCCGTCGAGGGCATCGAAGAAGGCTGCGGCAGGATCAGTCCAGGCTCATTGCCTCCCAAGACCATGAGTGGAAGTAGCTCACTGTTCCAGAACCCGAGATACGGCGTATAGAGATCCGTCTGATTGATCTCGTAGTACTGGTCATCTGTCTGGAACAGAACAGTCTTCTGGGGCCAGATGAGTGGCCAGGAAGACTCGAAATCGAGGTCGGACTCGATACCGGCATCTGCAACGGTCGGAGATTCGCCGATAGCACCGTCAATGAGCTTCTCAATGGGGTATGTGCCATTGGGGATCTCTCTGTGTACAATTCAGCATGGCAGAAATAGCTTTCTTGGCATAGATAATACTAACGGATAGAGCGTGCTCCAGTAGACATCAAGGTCCTCCTTGCTGTAGTGATCATCCAAGCTCTCGAAGATACCAAGCTCGTTACCTTCGGCCGCCTTGTCACCCTTCGGAATGCGGTACTGATCTGGAATTCTTATCAGATCTCTAATCATATTGCCCGGAACCACTGTATGACTTACTGCGGATGCACTGGTTAGTGATGTACAGGTAGCACACGCTGCTGTTCAGCGGCGGCAGGCTTGATGCGTCTGCGATGGGTACGAGCCCCGTGTTGTCCGTCGTGATACCGCGCCTCTGGAGCTCTTCCGCCTCCCTCTTCCGCTTCAGCTTCTTGACCCTTCCAGGGTCGGGTCGCAGGCGGATGCCGGGCGTAATGTAGTCGATGTGCTCCTGGATGTGGCCTGGGATATGATAATCATCTGCCGCGATGTTGGCGGTCCCGGTCTGGGTATGTTCGAAGATGAAGTAGTCCGTGACGAGTATGTCCTCGACCTCGGAGGTGAGCGCGTCGAACTGGAGCCATTGCTTGTTGGCGGACAGGGTGATGCGCTCGGCGGAGATCCCAGAGGACACGAGCCACTCCTTGACGACGCTGACACCTGATTCCGACGGCGCGAAGAAGTCAATGACCTCACCAGCAGACAAGTGCTTTCCAAAGCTTGAAGAGCTTGGATTGGAGCTGCACGCCATGTTAGAGGTTGGTTAACCGACAGGCCGCATAACAACCGTGACTCGGAGGCACTCACATCTCCATAAGCAGATCATGGCCAGCCCCGAGATTGGATTGTTTGAGGCCAATTCGCATCGGCAGAAGAGCATCAGCCCGCAGCTTCTCCTTCTTGTTCCAGGTCCGCGACCAGTGATGCATCTGGCGCTCATGGAGGACATGCGTCGCCGGCACCTCCCGCTTCTTCAAGCCCACTCCGACTGCGCTGGCAACAACAGCGTCAATGGCGAGTCCACCGGCCAAAGCGGCCGCGAGGTAACGGAACAACATCTTGGGCTGGTTCTCCGGTCTTTGTTCGCGGAGCCGGAGAACAGTTGCTCCTGCGGGCGGCGGGGGGAGAGGCCAGACTTGAAGAGCCAGGAAGTGCCGGAGCTCTGCTTAAAGGCTCCAGCTCGAGCTACCAGGGTCCAAAGCGCTGCCCCTCGCTCCGGGTCCGTGGGCTCACATCCTTATCGACGATCCTGGAAGCGCTCTTATTAGAAGCGAGTGGTGCGTGCTACGCTAGCACCCTGTCGCCAACATGGGAGCCATGAGGCAATGAAGAAGGTGGTTCAGGTCTCGCGGCACGCCTGCTGAGCTTAGCTTCCGTCCAGGGCAAGGCTCGTTCGTCGCCATCCTTCCGGCTAATGCGTCACAGGGGCCGGTGAGCGAAGCGAGGTCTAGCTCTCGAGGCCCTTTGGCATCTGCTCCTTACGAAAAAAGGCAGGCCGGCGGCCGAGACCAACTGTCTGGGTCAGAATCAATGCCCAGGAAGCTTGCCGTTTGCTTGTTGTCGCGCCCAAGCTTCGTGTTGTGACGCTGGTAGCCCCCCTTCCATAGCGGCCACGCTACCGGCCGGGAACCCCTGAAGGGCCGTGCCGCGATAGGAAGGTCGTTGGTATCGCATTGATTATCGGGGTGCCTTTGCGCAACGCGAGCCAGAGGGCGTCCAATCGATTGGCGCGCCAGAGGCTCGATGATGACGAGTTTCTGCAACCTGTGCGAGCAGCCCTGGACGACTGACCAGATCTCGCTCAGACAAAGACAAAGGACCGGCATTGTTCCAGGTTCTAGGGCGGGTCGGCCCCAGATCCAGCGCGCGTCGGTTGCGAGGCGCTCATTTGTTCTGTCAGATGTCCGTAAGCACTCATCATTACGATCTACCCAAGTCTCTGATGCCGTCAGGGGCGCAGAGGCTGTTGAGGAGGATCGCAATTCCTTCTTGCAAGGATTACGGGGATTTACCAGAGGTCACTACCGATATTTAGTCCCTTACGCCCCTCATACAAAGTCCGGCGCACTGCGTAACCGAAGAATCGAGAAGCTCGGCAGAGCCAACCCGTTGCCGACACACTCCACCTCCGCGCCTCAGACACCGAAAAGTCGGGGTCCGCAATCATTTCGATTCCGCGTCGCTCCGGCGCGGCTTCCCGTGTATTTATTGTGAATAGCCGCTTACATCATCGCACTGCTCGCCCTGCGAGTGCGGCGCTCTCGCCTAGAATGGAGCTCGACATTAAGCTACATCGACAGCCCTCACAACTGAAGATTCGGTCCTTGATCATGTAATGAAGGAAATTTGGCGGGACGGTGAAGACTTCTGATGCTCATCCCATAGTCGAACTTTACGAAACTCCGGTCGTAGCTAGAATGCTCCCTGAGCCTTTGTTCATTCGGCATTCATCTCCCTTCGCTGATCAATTCGCAATTCCGCAGTACTGCGGGCCTCTGATATGGACAATCCAGGGTCTTGAAGGCAGACTAGAGACTACGATCTGTTATTGTTTCTTTGCTTGAAACATGTCCCTCGCTTATGCAACAATTATAACTGTGGTAGCGCAGATAATGCGTGGTCCTCATATTTACATTGGTTCAGGACTGAACGATCGCCTATGTCTAAGGCTCCGAACGGCGATGTCTCTTCCCTCAAATTCAGCACTAGCTCGTCTGTCTCACAACTCCCCTTGGGCGCCGGCGTGGGCCCGAGGCGAAGTGTCTCATGTCGACGACAGTGGCTTCTTCTGCATGATTTGCCAGAATGCCTGTAGTGCAGCCTGCGGCTCTGTTGCTGGACGTTAGCAGTGCCTGAACAACCCGAGCGGAGTAACATACGGTAGTAGGGGACCTCGTGTCCGGCGGCGTAGACACGCAGCCAGTTTAGATTGCTAGAGGTCTTATACTCGCCATACTGTGTGCCGCTGACTGTGTACGACTTCACGGCCGTGGAGGCAAATGCGGATCCACCGATGCTGTCCGCCACGGCGATATTGCCCATCCAATTACAAATCCAGTCTACAGACGTGTCAGTGATACGCCAGTATTGACAATACTCGTCAATGAAGAAAGACACTGGTCTGGGGACGGGCACGTACCGGCATCGCCAGCCCAGATCAAGACATTGATACCAGACTTGACCACAGTGGAGAGTGTGCTCAGCAATGAGCGCCCGCCTGACAACGTATGAGCTAAGGGCCCTCTGCGGAAGGTCTCAGTCGGGATTGGAAACTCACTATCTCCCGTGGAGGAGAACTTCTCGTATGGAGCGTCTGGACACTCAGAGTACGTCGACGTTGCCCCGATCGCTTTCATCACGCTTGAGCTCTGGAGGTACGTCGCGTACGTCTCGGGCGGGTTTGGGTCGTTTGACGGCTGGCGAATGTCGTAGACATCAAAGTCTGCCAAGCTCTGAACAACAACCATAAGTTTGTGCAATATCAATGACTGCAGCTGCCCGTGGACTCACCTCAAGCGGTCCCTCGATGTACTGGTAGCAGGTATTATCGGCACTGCTGCAAGCCGAGTTGGACCCGGAAAGGCTGGTGCATTTTGCGAGGGCTGGTGTACATTTCGAAGTGTACGTGCTCATGTACGACTTGTACTGAGAGAGGCTGATGAGCTGTCGGTAGGTGTTATTATACGCGTAGTCCACGTAGGCCTTGTAGCTCAAGGCAGGGTCAGTCCAGCCGTTGTTAATGCCCAAAGCGACCAGATTGATTTTCTCCCCGGTAATCGTTCCCGCATCGATGGCGCTGTTCTGGCTCTCAAAATAGGCAGCGAACTCAGGACCGTAGTGTCCGCCATACGACTCGGTGAAGAGACCGAAGTCCCTCGATTCGTATTGAGGAAAGGCGGCATAAAACGCCTGGAGCAGCTTCCAGACGTATGGTGCGGCGGTCACTGTTGAAGTGACCTCGTCATCTCCGTAGGAGAACCCGGTTCCGATGGGCTGATCAACATAGAGCATGTTCTAGGGTGGCACGTCATGTTAGAGGCGTGGTCTCTAAACATGAGGGGTGAGATTGTCTCACGGCATAGGTGTTCCACGAGTAGGGATTCAGCGACGGCGTGCTTGCGCCGTTCACGAAGTGGCAAGGACCATTCTCCTGAAATAGGCCAATCATACTAGAGCAACCAGGCCCGCCGTTGAGCCACAGAGCAAGAGGAGCTGTTGTAGGGCTGTTACGTGCGGCAAAGAACCAGAACCACATGTTCATGTTTGTGCCTTGCTGTGTTAGGCGCCTCTTGCAGTTGATTAGGGGGCCTGGGTACTTACCGACACTGAGGTAACCAGATGTCTGATTTACCCCTGGCGTCGTCTCGCAGATACCACTGTTGGAGACGTAACTGAGTGTTGCCGCGGTGCTGGCATGCTCGAACATATCATAGGTAATATCATTTTTAACCTCAGTGTACCGCTTGTCCAACGGCGCCTTGGGCAAGGCCAACGCGAGGCATGGTAGACCCAGCGTGAGGAAGCTTATCGAGTGTCTCATAGTGAAAAGTGACTGCACTGTGCTACACTTTGTAGTTCTTGTGATACAGCTCTGACTCTGCGAGGGATCAAAAATCGAGGGCTACGAGAAGTTATTATATAGATTTCTATGAAGCTTGCTAGAGTGAATTGGGTTCTATCGTGAGATTCACATTTCGGACGGTAAATGTGGTAAGTGCATTGCTCAATCTGCTGATCCGTCGAGCGGCTGTTACCCAGTCGTTGAACTGCCGCTTCTAGAAGGTCATTCTAGCGGTGATCACCACCAGGTGCATATGGGCCACTGGCGATGCGACGCAGGCTGTAACCGCCTTACTCGTGATACATGGCGGCATATGAGTACCTATACAATGCCGACAGGGCCAGTGCTTGATCGATTTAAGCTTTAGCCTTTCCAGACCTAGCAGTCGATCGGGAAAGGTGCGGAATCAGGGAGGCGGTAGTTCTAGATTGCTCACCTTCCTATCGCAGCCTGGTGGTAGATGTGACGAGAGTGGGGAGATGCCCAGCGAATCGTCACCGCCCGCTTCTAGTTGGTGTGATGGCAATTAACTCGAGCACGAGAACGGTCGATAACCGGGCGCAGGACTTTCCTAGGCGCCCACGCTAGGCGAGGAAGTTCATGCAAGCGCCGGGGTGATGATGCTTGTTTCTTGGAAGAGCTGCCCCGTCCGAAGGTTGCAGTAACTTCCTAGGCATACGTAGGTAGGCGCTCTTATCAAGCCCTTCGCGGATTTCTTAGGTTACCCTATTAGCAACGGTATTCACTCTCTGGTACAAGCGCTCAAAAGGTTGCGCTTAAAAGGTTGCGGTCAAAGTTGTTGCGGTCAAAGTTGTTGCCAATGGCTGAGCTTCAAGATCGCTCTTTTCGAACAGGGCGGTTTCTACCCGTTTTAGGGATCCGGGCTGTGATGCAGTCTTCGCGTTAATGACGCGCTGAAGGTGGCCTATTGTGCAAGTGAACCAGAGGGCTGCCAGCGGCCTCCACGGGGTGTGCTGGTGGCCAAGCAGCAAGAGGGAGGGCTCTAATCGTCTCTTCTTTAGTTACTTCTTCCAATCCAGACTGCCCTTATAAATTCCAATCTGAGCAGGACTGGTACATACGACCATACCCAGCAGAATACACGGGATCCCGTCCGCTCTCCCCTCGTTAAACTGCTGAGGGCCGGATTAGTAGTTGGGTCGGTGACGACCAGCGAATACCCGGTGTTGTATGTTTTTGCCCCTCTATTTTTTTTTTTTTGTGAATTCTGTTGCAACCAAACCCATCATCCCAGCCTACCATAGTAGGTAGGTAGACTGATAAAGCACGATAAAACATCCGATGTATGACTTTCTTTTCTTCTTTCTGTTTTCTTCGTAGAACCCTTGATGATGCCTTGCCGTAGCTGGAAACGAGCCATCACAGCATGCTGATGATATGAGGCCTCAATCCCGCGGCGTTCATGGCGAAATATTCCCTTGAAGGCATTTGCTGCGTAGTACTCCGTATATTGGGTATCAATGGGCTACATCCACACATGTACTCCAGCTCAAGATACCAACCCGGCCTTGGCCTTATATCCTCGCGTCCGTGCTATTCTCATCTCTTTTTGCATCAGCAACATAAACCACCTCTTCCACTTCTTCGTCAGGCTGTCTACGCCTGTCTGTAGGGAACTTTTTCGAGAACCACAGGATGACAGGAATCCCTAGCAGGTAGACCCCCCACAATCCTGCGTTGACTTTATATCCAGACTTGTAGGTTGGGGCTTCGCTCGCAGGATACGCATACAGGGGTACCCAGGCGTTAAAGACATATCTGTCAGTTTGGTCACGTTAGCCTCGCGAGAGACAAGAATCGTAATTCATCTTGACCTACCCCATCGTATTAAGCCAACCCAGCAGGATAGCTCGCTCCTCTGCACTGTTGCCGCAGACCTCGTTTCCCCAGGCGAAAAGGAGTGCACCAGTTCCCACTGGGGCAAACGTCAAGTACCACGCAACGTACTTGAGCCCAAACGGGATGTTCCACACCGCCAGCAGGATTCCTCCGAGCAAGCCGAGGCCGGCGCCAGTCATGATAACCGGCCAGCGGACGCCGATGGCGTCAGAAACCACTGCGTAGACGAGGGCCATGACAATTTCGATCGCATAGCCGCCGGATGGAATGACATTGACTTGGGCCACGGAGTAGATGTGCAACGCTTTCAGCCAGAGGTTCATGTATGCAGCAATGTGCAGAGCTATCACGTATGAACTACGATGAAGAATAATCAGCATCCGGACTGTGAGCGAGACTCGCGGGGATGAACTTACACGTATGGGACCACGAACACCCAGATTGGCCAATGGGTGACAACGTCACGTACCTTACGCCAGGTGATACCGCCGGCTTTGGCACGACCGGCCCGGTCCATGCGCGCCTGGGCAACTTGCTTATCAATCTCTTTCAAGTAGAAGGCGCGCGAGTTGGCCGGGGCGTCAGGTATCAACCAGAATCCAAGAGTGGCGATGGGCAGGGAGATGATGCCGTCGAAAATGAACAGCCAACGCCATCCCTTGAGGCCAGCCCTTCCGTTCAACCCCTTGTAGATCCCAGCCTGCAGAAACCTATGCCAGTGGTGTCAGTGGCTGCTCGCTGCACAGCAAGGGGAGGAGGTCGTGAGAACGGACCCGCTGAACATCTGTGCCGCCGCGCTGCTCTGTTGAAAGATGACAGACCGCTTTCCTAGCTCCTGCGGCGTGTACCAGTTACCCAGGAGGGTCATCATTCCTGGATAGGCAGACGCCTCGCAGAGACCGATTACGAACCGGATACCGTATATGGTCTTGGTATTTGGCGCCGCGGCCATGCACATAACAAGCGCGCCCCAGACCAGCTCGAGTGCAGGGAGCCACCGAGATGGCCGAATGTGCATTTGAATGAACTGCGAAGGGAGGGTGCCAAGGATGTAGCCTGAGCCAAACTTGTTAGCAATTGTCAGTGGCGCAGTAGGACCCTTGGACCATAACCTTACCAATAGTCCAGAATGTTGTCATCCAGTTCAGTTCGTTGCCGTACATGCTGAGGTCTTCCTTCATGCCGCTCACGTAGGCATTGCTGATGTTTGCTAAGTGGACGTCAGCGGCATGCCTACAGTAGGATAGAGGAGAGCAGGAAGCACATACTAGAGTCAAGGTACATGACAAAGTAGTAGAAGCATGCCCACACCAGGTAGCAGGAATCCAAACGCCGGACTAGACGGTGCTCTTCGGGGCTCTTGTCGTCAAGCGAGTCCCACAAGAGTCCAAGAATCTTCTTGCCCAAGGACGGCTTCTTACGAGGCACATCCTGGATAACTTGAGAAACCGGCTGCAAGGTGGTATCGGCGACCGCCATTTTAAGTCGTCGTCAACTTCTCGGTTCCGGATCTGGGAGATAGAAGCACGAGGACCGCTGATCTCCCAGGGACGTGGTAATGGGGGTATATATGCAGCGCCGCATCCTGACCATGCAGCCATGTTGCCACAGATGCAGAAGCTATTCTTCATTTCACTACCGGGGGCGACCAGGCGGGGCTACATGGTGATGTGCTCCGTATGCGCAACCGGCCGGTAGTGGTGGTGAACTTGGGCTCTAACCCCTGCCATGGTGCATCTCTGCAACCTGCAAGAGTCGATTGCGTGCCAATTGAGGTCGAGCACGTTATCACCGGTTGTGGAGTAGAAACGGGGGTCTTCGTGTGATCGGCTGCCTCTAGCGGGAAGTAGGCATCCGATATCAGTCAAGTAGCGGCCATGCTAACCGGCTCATCTCCTCCGGGCCCGGCCCGGGCTCACCTGTGTTTTGACCATACGAGCGGTTCAACTGCCGATCTGCTCGCCTCCGCCGCCGGAACCAGCTCCATGTCGCCATATAACGTCTGTATTGGCACATGGAAATAGGCCTGCCAGCCCTGCAACGTCGCACCACGTCAACCTGTTCCTGCCGGTTCCCGGAAGCTTGTTTCCATCCCGGTACGGCGGCACGGCCTTGCCAATCCAACGGCTCACTCCGTATGACACATGTTCTTGACTGCATCGCGGATCCTACAGGAAATCTCTGTCCCTTAGCTTCGCCGTTGCAGGAGCCCAGAGCTCCGGTTCCTTTCCCCATTCTTGTTCCTGTAAATGTTCCTGTAAGGGGGCACAGGTACGTAATTGGTCGATTACAGGGGCCTCGCAATCCCCCCGACTTTGACCATGGGAGACGCGTCTTTGTTGGATGCTGCAGTCACTGCGACAATGGTCGATACCAAGAACACCCCCAGTGTGCGAATTGCCATAGGTAAGCAAGCTGCATATGGCATGACTGGGACATGACTATCTAATCGATTCCCCCCCAGACCGAGGCGGCACATTCTGTGATGTTATCGCTCAGATTCCCGGTCAAGAGGACCTCGTCTTCAAACTCCTCTCTGTTGACCCGAAAAATTACCGGGATGCGCCAACTGAGGCCATCCGGCGTGTGTTGCAGGTTGTGGAGAGACGACAGATCCCGGTCGGCGAGAAGCTAGATGCATCTGCAATTGGTGAGCCAGTAGAAACATTAGTCCCGGTTGATTCTTACTAAAGAGAGAATCAGAGGCATGTCGGATCGGCACCACGGTTGCCACTAATGCCTTGCTTGAGCACAAGGGCAAGAGATTCGCCCTTCTGACAACCAGGGGTACGTGTCACTAGCTGTTCCCGTAGGAGTTCCATAGAGGAAGTGCTCACATCGCGCGAATAGGCCTGAAAGACCTATGCGAGATTGGCGACGGCTCTCGGCCGCGTCTCTTCGATCTCAACATCCGCAAGCCGAAGGTGCTCTTCGACTCTGTCGTCGAGGTCGACGAGAGGGTGACTATCGAGAACTATGAGCTGGACCCCTATCCAGCCCCTGCCTTCGATGCGAGCGACCCTGCACGCGTCAAGACGGAAAGTGGGGAGATTGTCCGTATTCTCAAACCGCTCGATGTCAGTTCTACACGAGCCTCTCTCCGGCGCCTTCATGAGGATGGTTTCACATCGGTCGCTGTCTGCTTCATGCACTCGCATATCTACCCAGGTATGTTTTCAAAGCTCTCAAGGAAGCAGTTTGCAGACACCCACAGCTGATGTGCACACTTTCAGACCATGAGCGGCTGGCTTCGCAGCTTGCAGAGGAGGAAGGCTTTCTCTCCATCTCCCTCTCGTCAGAAGTCAGTCCGCGTATCAAAATGCTCCAGAGAGCAACGGCCGTCTGCACCGATGCGTACCTCTCGCCCATAGTCCGAGAGTACGTGAGCGGCTTCCTCGACGGCTTTGACGTTCCTCCGCAGCGCGTCGACTTCATCTCCTCCGATGGTGGGCTGCGAAAAGCGCAAAAGTACACGGGCAATGCAGCTTTGCTGAGCGGTCCAGCTGGCGGTGTTGTAGGCGTCGCTCGATCCTGCTACGACTTGAAGGACCCGAAGGCTCTGATCGGCTTTGACATGGTATGGTCCATGTATCTCATCATCGCGTCGTTGATATTGACTCTTTCTGCAGGGCGGAACAAGCACCGATGTGTCGAGATATGATGGCAAATTCGATCATATCATCGAAACAACAATTGCCGGCCGCAAGGTCTCTACCCCTATGCTGAATGTTAACACTGTGGCAGCAGGTGGCGGCTCTATGTTATTTGTGCGGAATGGACTTCTCGTCGTTGGGCCCGAGGTGAGTTGTAGAGCGTCTGCCAGGAAGTAAAGGAGGTGGTATGCTTGTTGCTCTTCTGACTTGACTCGACAGAGTGCTGGTGCCCACCCCGGCCCTGCGTGTTACAGGAAAGGCGGCCCTTTGACCATTACAGATGCCAACCTATTCCTCGGGCGTCTGGTCGTGTCATCTTTCCCGTCGATCTTTGGAGAAAAGGCGGATGAGCCCCTGGACGGAGACATCGTCGCCAAGAAGTTTGCGGACCTCACGGCGCGGGTCAACGCTGAATCGCAGGTCCAGTTCACACCGGAACAGGTCGCCCAAGGGTTCATCAAGGTCGCCAACGAGAGCATGTGCCGGCCCATCCGCAATGCGACTGAGGCTCGCGGATTCGCAACCAGTGACCACAACCTCGTTAGTTTCGGTGGCGCAGGAGGGCGTACGTCCGAGTCGGCATAATCGGGAAGTAGTGCAGTGGCTAACAGACGGGGACAGAGCACGCTTGCGCAATCGCGTCCAACCTCGGGATCCGGAGAATCCTGATCCACAGATACTCGTCGCTTCTTTCGGCCTACGGCATCAGTCTGGCGGAGATCACGTCGGAAGTTACGGAACCGTCATCCTTGACCCTATCCGCCGAGGCGATACCACAGGTCCGCGAACGGGAGAAGCTCTTAAAAGCAAGGCTGGAGAGCGATCTTCGCAGCCAAGACGTCGGTCAGGGCACGGTCGAGTTCCAGACTTTCCTGAATCTGCAATACAAGGGCATGGATACGACCCTTAGTATTGAGGAGCCTGCGGACGGCGACTACGGTGCCGCGTTTACGGCACAGCGCCTACGCGAGTTCGCATTCAAGACAAACCGGGATATTGTCGTGGACAGCATCCGGGTTCGCGGTACGGCGAGGAGGAAGGCTGATGGGCCGGACGTCTCCATTACTGAGCAGCTTAACTCGTTGAGAGGATTGGATATAGCCCCAGAGCTGAAGGCATTCCAGAAAGTTTTCTTGGAAGATTCGTGGCAGGAGGTTCCCGTCTATGGGCTTGAATCAATGAAAGTTGGATCTCGTGTAAAGGCATGCTTTATCCCGTTGCATTCCAAGCAAAGCCGCGGAAAGTTGACCCTCCAGCAGGGCCCCGCCATCATCACGGATGAGACCCAAACGATCCTGATCGAGAAGGATTATGAGGGCTTTCTGACATCCCAGCACATCGTCATTGATCAGCGTACCGACGGCGGTAGGGCACCCGAAGTCAACGCAGAGAGAATCAACCCTGTCCAGCTGTCGTGCTTCGCGAATCGATTCATGTCCATCGCTGAGCAGATGGGTAACACCCTCCAGCGTACATCTATAAGCACCAGTATCAAGGAGAGGCTGGACTTCTCCTGTGCTGTTTTCTCACCTGACGGAGGTCTCGTGGCCAACGCGCCGCATATACCAATCCACCTGGGAAGTATGCAGTTCGCGATACAGTACCAACATCGTTTGTGGGGAGACAAGCTCAAGCCGGGTGATGTGCTCCTCAGCAATCACCCAGAGGCGGGAGGAACACACTTGCCCGACCTCACGGTCATCACCCCTGCCTTCTACGGCGACGAGTTGATCTTCTATGTCGCGTCTAGAGGCCATCATACTGATATTGGAGGAATCGGAATCACTAGCATGATCCCGGATTCGAAGGAGCTCTGGCAGGAGGGGATGGCCGTCAAGTCCATGAAGATCGTCAGCGACGGCGTCTTCCTCGAGAATGAGGTTCGGGATCTCTTCAACAAGGTGGCCGACCACCCAGGATGCAGCGCCACGAGGAGACTTAACGACAATATCTCTGATCTGAAGGCGAAGATCTCAGCCAACCAACGGGGGATCACGCTGATCAGCCGCCTCTGCGAGGAGTTCACGCTGCCGGTGGTGCACCTGTACATGCGGGGGATCCAGGATAACGCGGAGCTGGCGATCCGGGAGCTCTTCCGTACGATGCACGCAAAGACAGGTGGCAAGCCGCTGCGGGCGGTGGACTGGTTCGACGACGGCACGCCCGTGCAGGTGGAGATCACGATCGACGGCGAGGCGGGTACGGCTGTCTTCGACTTCGCCGGCAGCGGGTCGCAGACGTACGGCAACATGAACATGCCAATCTCCATCACGCACTCGGCCATCATCTACGTACTTCGCTGCCTCGTCGACATGGACATCCCCCTGAACCAGGGGTGCCTCAACCCTTGCACGATCCGCATCCCCGACGGGTCCATCCTCAACCCGTCTCCCACCGTAGCCATCTGCGGCTCCACCATCTCGAGTCAGCGGGTGACGGACGTGATCCTAAAGGCGCTGAAGGGCGCGGCGGCCAGCCAGGGCTGTGCGAACAGCCTGGGCTGGGGCATGGGGGGCAAGGACCCGGTGACGGGCGAGGTCCGGCCGGGGTGGAATTACGGCGAGACGGTGGGCGGCGGCAGCGGGGCCGGGCCGACGTGGCATGGCACACACGGCGTCAACGTGCACTCGACTAATACCCGGGCGACGGACCCGGAGGTGATCGAGAAGCGCACACCGGTGATCATCCGGCGCGACGCTATCAACACTGGCACCGGCGGCAGGGGCCTGTATAACGGCGGGAACGGCATGACGAGAGAGGTCGAGGCGCGGCTGCCGATGAAGTTCAGCATTCTGTCAGAGCGCCGGGTGTATTCGCCATACGGTATGGACGGTGGGGAGCCCGGGAGCGTGGGTAAGAATTACGTGTTCAAGAAGAACGCGAAGGGCGTGCTGGAGAAGATCAGCATCGGGGCCAAGGCGGTGATTCAGCTGAACGCGGGCGACTACATCCAGATCAACTCGCCCGGTAAGTTACTCATCCTCCATCAAAACCTGCCAGTCTGCTAATCGTCCCTTGTGTAGGTGGCGGAGGATGGGGTAAGCCTTTGGACGGCGGTTCTGACGAGAATGCGAGCGGTATGAGACCAACCCCCCGGGCTCTGGTGAACTGAGAGATGTCCGAAATGAGAGCTAGAGGCAAGAATAACAGCAAGAGACATAGAGACTAAATGGTCGTTGTCTTCCTGCCGGACGTCCAATAGAACTATAGAAACACAGCTACGTAGGCTATCGGGACATTATCACCCTTGCAAGATGAGACCTGGACAATATCGGATCATTGGAACGTAATCGAAGATCAGTCATTTTCGCGAAGGAAAGGTATCGTGGAATATGGATATACAACTCCCTGGGAACATTCCCTCCCTCCTAGCACCAGAACGCCCATGCGCCTCCGACCTGGCCTTACCCTCCGGCCCTTCCTTGCCCTTCATGAACTGAGTCCCGCACTATGTACACACCTTTTCCGCCTTTTACAGGCCACGCGCCCATCCCGGCCAATTCCTACTGGGCATAACCATACCTTCCACCCTGCTGCGACGGCAGATGACCCCTCCCGCCGAGCTTTGCGTAGTCCGCGGGGTTATACGCATATGGACCGCCCTGCTGCTGCTGCTGCTGCTGCTGCGACGCCCTGGGGTCGAGCTTCTGGAGCGCCTCGGCGCGGTACTGGCTGCTGTGCTCTTCCGGCGTCTCCTTGTGCGTCGGCAACTCGGACGCGAAGCCCTGGTGGTCGAGCGCCGGCGAGTGGAACCCCGTGCTCGTGGTGTCGGACGCGACGGACGTCGGCCGCGACGACTGCGAGAGCTGGCTCTGGCTCTGCTGCGACCACGACGCCGTGCTGTCGCGGTCGGAGGTGAAGGTCGGCGACGGTTGCGGCGGCGGCAGGCGCGGCGATGACTGCGGCTGGTAGTAGAAGTCGCCCGGCATCTCGACGGGTATGCTGCTGAGGTTCTGCGGCTGCGGGGACGCCAGGCCAGAGAGCTCGGCGTGCTGAGGTTGCTGCTGCTGCTGCTGCTGTTGCGGAGGAGGGGCCTGGCCGTAGGGCGCCGAGAAGCGCGGGCTGTGGCGCTGCTGCTGCAGCTGGGTGGGCGTGCCGGGCTTGGCGTAGTACTGGTGAGACATGGGCCGCGGCACCTGGTAGGGGATATTGTTCGGCGGCAGTCCTGGCGAGCCCGGCTGCTGCTGCTGCTGGAAGACAGGTCGCGGAGACAGCTGGGGAGAGGCGAGCCCGGTGTTGGTGCGGTCGGCTGGATTGATAGTCTTGAGGCGGCCGTCCTCGATCATGGCGTGCAGGACGCCGGCGTCGAGCAGCTCGGCCTTCTTGATGATGCGCGAGACCATCTCCTTGCTGGCGGCCTTGAGCTGCGTCTTGACGAAGCCGACGACGGCGAGGTTGCACTTGATCTCGATGTCCTCGCGCAGGTACAAGCCGTCCGACGGCGCGCCCAGGGCGGCGAGCCCGATCTCGGGCTGCTCGGGCGGCTCGACGCCGGGCTGGTTGCCGGCGATGCGGTACTTGTTGCGCAGGTCGACGTTCATGGGCGCGTAGATGTGCGTCTGCAGGCCCCAGGGCATGTCGTGGAAGCAGCCGTTGAAGCTGATCTTGCCGGAGCCCATGCGGCCCAGCCCGGGGATGTACTGGATGCGCTCGGTGATCTCGTACCAGGTCGAGTAGAACTCGTCCGAGGCGGCATCGCGCGGCGCCTTGATGGGCTTGTGCTCGAGCACCAGCGGGTTGAGGGTGATGACCTCGCTGTGGGAGTGCAGGATGTCGATGGCCAGCTGCCGGGGGATGAAGCCCGGTATGGGCGTGATGATGGTGAAGACTTCTTTCTTGCGGAGCATGGTGCTCATTCTCTGTCTGATTCCTCTTTAATTATGTGTTGTTTTCCGCGCCGAGTGATTCAGGTATCGCGATTCTTGCGGTCGTCGGTGACTTGTTGGCCTTCCCTCTTCTCGTGTCTTCGCTTTCTCTCGACCTCAATCTCGACTTCGGTATTGCAGCAAGGTTTCGGTCGCTGGATGACGTCTTGTCTCTCGTGCTTCGCTTCGTCGTTGACTGCAGCCAGGAGGATTCGGAGAAAGTCAAAAAGTGTCTCGAAACCCGCCAAGCGCCCCTGCATTCGATTGCCCTTATCGCATAAAGAAGCGTTGGCGTTTTGGGGGCGGAGGAAGGCAGATGTTCCGGCCCAGGTCACGACAAAGGAATGCCGGCGGCCGCCATAATTAGCAATGCGGAAGGACGGAAGGACGAGGAGGCAAGGGCTGCAGGGCGCACGGGAGGAAGAGGGAGGATCAAAGAGGCAGAGCAAACAGCCAGCAAGCGACCACAGGAGGAGAGATGAGGGGGCACCAACCCGCCGCTTGGCCTTTTCAGCTGATGACGTGAGACGCCAACAGGGAGGAGGGCCAAGGCCAGGATGGCGCAGCACGATAACCGGCAGCACCAATCAGGGGTTGGACCGGGGGGGGACAAAGGTTGGGACAGATCCCTTGTCCGGACCGTCGGTACATTGCGGTTCCATCATCAATGCTGAGGATGTTTGCAGGGGCTCCGTGTGTCCCGCGCCGAGGCTTGCTGTCCCAGTTGCAGCCGTCAAAGACATCGCCAGGGGTAAGCAACCAAAGCTATCAGTCTCATGTGTCAAGTGCCCACTGGCGGACGGCGCCGGTAGCTCAGGGGCCCATTCAAGCCAAGATAATAAGGGACCTGTCTCCCCCGGGTCTCGAAGAGCTTCTTGACCTTTAGCTTCGGCTAAGTTGGCGGTCTACGCCGTACAGAGTAAAGACGTGCGGAATTCCAAATATGGCAGCTCTCTAAGCCCTATCGATGAGGGACTCCATGTGGGGAACACAGCACAAGCTTCTTTTCTTCTTTTCTCCTTCCGCAGAACGGAACTTGGCTGCTATTCTCTTCTGTTCGAGCGAGGGTTGCAGCCCTCTGGACACACAGCCATCCGGTGTTGAGTAATAGGCGATGACAACTACATGGCTGCATCAGTCGTTTGCCCCTGGGAACGATCCGTTCCGAGTTACTGCCCTCTCTCTTCTCATTCCGCCGCCCTCCGAGCTGTCGTAAGCTGAGTAGCCCAAGCCTAGCAGCTCCTAGTCAGCAGCAGCACAGAGAGCAATGTCCGGATCGTCGAGAGGCCGATCTGCCAGCTCCACTTGTCTCGGCGCAGCTGTCATCATTCGCCGCGTGGCTTGTCGGCGCCATAGTCACGGAGAATGATCGATCCGGTGGCTTACGGTTCATTCCTGATAGCACTTGCTGCCGGGCCGGCTGCAGGACGGGACCGGCGATGATGAGCTCCGAACGGGTTCGCTTGCCTACGTAGGCTTGACGATGGATGCATTTGCTACGGCGGTATCATTACGAGCCTTCACCTTACGTACACCTCCCTCTAATCTGCTCTAATTTGTATCGTGTCCCTTGCCTTGTTGTAGCTGTTGCTCCTCCAGATGAGCCAGGTGATCCCGACCCTGAGACTTCTGCTTAGTCTTGGCCCACTGAGCTCTGCTTGCCCCTGTTTTTGTTTCTCTTGTTCCTATTATTCTTCTGAGGCTCAGCTGGGCGAGGCCCCGCGGGTGTCGTCTTGTCTTCCTGGCCAGCAGTTTGGTTGCGACGCGTCGCCGCGTTCCAGGATGCCAGGGGGTTATTACCGCGATCTCTATCGGTCGCACGGCTGCTAGCGGCGCTGATCCGAAAACTGGCAGAGCGGCGGTTCCAATTCCCAACTCTGGTCTTCCTTGTCATCGTTCCAGTGTCTTGCTTAGCCTTCTCCGATTTGTCGCCAATTTGAGCGCCGCGGGTCTCGCCGGGACGAGGGCCCTGAGCACTTGATCTAGCGCTATCTTTGTAACTTCCGCTCTCACTAGGCAAGTCATGGGGCTTCTCCGTCAGGGATGTAGTCGAACGGTTGGCATCCCAGGCTGAGGTGGACTTCTCCTTCTTTCTCAGGCTTGCGGGCCGATACTTCGCCTCGGGATTCGGCCTGCCTCGGAATGCCATCTTGACACTGACGTGGTCCTGAAAACCCCTGCACTCCAGCATCTCGATCACGGCGGCGAACTCATCGCTCGTGCCATTTTCAACCATCGTGCTTCCCTCGAGACCATGCCAGATGATGCGCGCGGCCATCTCACCCTCGTTCCAGCTGTCGACCTGGACGCGCTGAGCAATCTGCGAGGACTGGATCCGCGCGACGCAGGCGGCGCGGACGTCATTCCTGAAGGCGGCGGGATCATTGGTCGAGAGACGCGCTGGGAAGACGATGGAGCGCTCAATGCCTGGGATAAGCTTGTCGTGAGTGGTGTCTCTGACGTCGACGCTGAGGTGGATGAGCAGGAGGATGTTGTTGTCCGAGGGGGAGCGAGGGTCGGTCGACGGTCTGATGGCCGAGGAGAAGATTCCCATCTTGCCTGTCCGTGTCACAATGTGCTAATGAATGATTCAGATTCAAAAAGTCGTCGAATATAGCCCAGGTTGGTGCTCTGAGTGGTAGTGTTGTAGAAGCTCCACCTGGAGAACGGCCACATTAGCTATGCTCTCACAGCAGAGCTCCGGTTACGGTGAAAAGGATGGATATTCACAAACCTCTATGGGAGCCTTTATCTCGAGGCGGAAACCGAGGAGCCGCAAAGGCTGCGTGAGGATGAGAGATGAAAGACCCTAGGCGTAACGGTCGCCGGCCTCGTTTGTAGCGATCGAACGGCCGGGTTTTCCTTCCTGCCCCAGAAAGCGGCGCGAAGAGAGAAAGAAGAAGGCTTAAAGGCGACGCGTCTCAGGTCAGGTTGCTTTGATTGCTGCAGCAAGCACATCTACAAGTGCAAACTAAGCACAGGCCGCGATGCCGAGAGTTGCCTCCTTCCTCATCCTCCGTGACGGGGATGGCATCAGGGCCAATCAGGCGCATCTGTGCTGAAGCTATTGAGGTATTGAAAGAACGTTACGAAGCTGTCATCAAGTATGTCCTCGTCTCTTACGATTCGGTGCCCGAGGCGCACCAACGGGCTTCTACGGCATAAAGTTACGATACAAGGGCCTATTGGACTTCAATGTCTTCGCTGTTGGGTTCACAATGGCAAGTGAAATAGGGACGGCGTGTTCAGGTTAATTTTCTCAATTTTCTACCGATTATTTCTGTTCTGGTCGGGGTGGTCTTCTGTTTGCTCAAGCACTGCGGGACCAGCCCTGGTGCGAGCTAGACCTACCTACTTCAGGTCGATCAAGTCATGCCAAAGCCGCCGCCACGACGATGTCCTCGCCGCTGTGTTCGAGGGGGCAACTGTACCCGCCGACCAACCAGCTTGACGTCAAGCCGACGATAGTCATCGGGGATATTCATCCAAAAGCCCGGAGCGTCCAGGTGGAACACGGGTAGGATGGGCATGAGAACGATGCCCAAGGCACCAGTGCCGTGCGTGATCGCCGACTGCTGTCCAGCGGCCCATTTGCTCGCGTCTAGCAGACTGATGTGCCGCCGCGAGTAGTAATGGTACCACTGGATGCTCTCTGGGCTCGCGATCCACTTCGTCTCGTCGCCCATCACGAGCTCCACGTACTCAACGCCGTTGCCGTAGAAGCGCTCTGCCCATGGCGACGGGGTCGCGCCCTCTTGCATGACGATGGTCTCGTCGACGACGTACACAGCCTCGAGGCTCGGGAAGTGGCAGGGCAGGAAGAGCGTCTCGTAGAGGTACCGGCAGTACACCTTCACCATCTCGATGTGCCAGTCCTGCGGGCCGAGGGCATGGAAGCGCTGCAGATGCTGTGCCTCGACGTGCACCCCCAACTTCCGCACGCGCCGCAGCTGCGGGAAGATGCTCGACAGGACGAGCAGGTCCAACGGCTGCCGCATGACCTGAGGGTTCAGGGAGTGCGGGAACGATCCCCAAAACGGGGGGTCCGCGCCCCGGTACGTCACGATGCGGTCGAAGGGGGGGAAGTCCAGCTGCATTACCACCAGATCGTCAGCAGGGTCGATCACGACGGGGGGAGCGGGGAGGCTGGGATGGCCGATTCGCAAGCCTATCAGGTGGCCAGTACGGAAGCGGGCGAGGAGAAGACCGTCGAGATACTCACGTGCGGCACGGCAGGTGTTTCGGATGCGAGGAACTCGGGAGTACGCGGACACGTTGCTCATCGAGGACCAGCCTCGCTGCTGGCCGTTGATCACCGGGCTGGTGATCAGCCAGGCACCGCGGGGCCCCGGGTTAAGCACGTGGCGAGGGTTGTGGGCACCGGGTGCGTTGATCGTGAGACAGATGAAGTGGATTCCAGGCTGCGAAAGCTCGTGAGTCCAGATGTTATTCTGAATCTCCCGTGGGAGATTTCCGAAGGGGTGAGCTCTGTCAGCCATGGTTGCAGTCAGTCCTGTGAGAGGCACTCCCGATCGACGACGGCACTATTTATGGCCAGTCACTCACTTGAACAATATCTGAACATTGTACAGTCAAAATGAACAGGAGTTGAAAATTGGATGGTTGTTGCGTGAACAGTGATGCGTAAGTCTAAACAAGGAACGCCCATGGCGGTATACGCCTCACAAAGCCAAATCACGGCGCTATGTGGAGTGTATCACGCACAGCGTGCACTCCAATGATCACAACTTCTGGGCCATAAGCCTCTATCTCTCAGTCTTCTGCGCTTACCGTTGACGATAGTCCTGGTACCTTGCCAAGCCTTCTTAAAATCAATCCAGACAATACACGTTGGAATGCGACCTGCGATGTGTCTGGAAGCAGGGAAACTTGCCGGACCGGAGTGCGTGGCGCTATTTGGTCCGTGGGACTCCGCCCGGGGACTCCGGCATCCGTAAATTTAAAGGTTCAGTGTGAAACCGGACTGGGACTAGATTTACTGGGACTAGATTTACTGGGACTAGATTTACTGGGACTAGATTTACTGGGACTAGATTTACTGGGACTAGATTTACTGG
>JANBVO010000037.1:361644-398864 GCA_030052745.1 Pleurostoma richardsiae
CTGGGACTAGATTTCATATGAGAGCAGTTTCTTCCTACTTGACGCTGCAGTCTATCTCGAATATGAGACCTGTATTTAGACATCTGGAGATCCTTGACACGGCAACTTGAGCTTGATAGGAGACCTTTTTCGTCGTTACAAGCGTATGTGATTGGGATACAGCAGCAGATTCCACCTCCCCTTACCATATCTAAGCCGCACTCAAGCATGGTAATCGTCGCGGTGGCTGGCGGACTTGGGGATGTGGGCCGCACAATCGTAGAGGAGATAGTGCGGAGGAAGGACCATAAGATCTATGTCATTAGCAGAAAGGCAAGCCAATACCAGTGTTCCTCGTTATCCCAATCGTTAAGACAATGTCGACTACTATCACTATAGTTTGAAAACTCACAATATACGATAGAACAAGCCCGGGATTCCTCCTAGGGAGGTGCCAGAGAATTTTCCGCTGGTCCTGGGGGTCGACTATGCTGTGCCGTCTGAGGTACGACGTGTCCTGCGGGAATATGATATTAACACTGTCATCTCGGCCATGAACCTCCACTGGCCGGGAGCGGCGGAGTCTCAGATCAACCTCATCCGTGCAGCAGCTGAATCCGGCGTTGTGAGGAGATTCATCCCGAGCGAGTTCAACATTGACTACAGTTGCTCCGAGGAGTAAGTTGAGTTCTTCATCAGGGCACCAAGTTCAAGGCCGTCGCAGTACCATTAGCTTGGAATGAAACATCGGGATTGGAACCAACTGTTAACCATTTGCAGACGCATGCCATACCCTCCGCGCAAATCATTCCTACAGGCGGAGGAGGAACTGCGCCTTCATCCGCAACTGACATATACACTCATCAGAAACGGTTATTTCATGGACTATCTGGGACTTCCATTCACGGAGACAAATCTCCATCCACTGTACTGTGTCCTGGATCTCCAAGTCGGTAAAGCGGTTCTTCCCGGTGATGGGAACCAGCATGTGGTGTTTACGCACACGCGACAGGTAGCCAGCTGTGTCAATGAGCTACTGAAACTGCCTGGCGATGATTGGCCCAGGGAGTCCGCCATCATCGGCGAAAGAATCACAACGAAGCAGCTTGTGGAAGTGGCAGAGAGCATTACAGGTGCGTTGTGGGAGACCAATTTGCCACTCATCCTACCTTGCAGAGACTCACAAGCAAACTGCCCGTAGGTCGGATATTCGAAACTAGCTACGACGACATAGCGGCGCTCAGACAGGGCTGCACTACTGAACTGCCCTCCAATAAGGCGTGTTACGCCTACTTTCCACGCGGAAGGGAAGATCTAGAGACTGTTATTTGCACAATGATGGTTGGCATGGCCTCCGGCGTCTTTGACATCCAAGGAACGAATCTTGAGAGCTTGTTGCCGAGTCTTAAGCCAATTTTACTTGAACCATTTCTTCGCCAGTGCTGGAGCAAGGCCCAGGGAAGTGCGCTAAGCAGGACCTTGAACGAGGTGAAGCTACCAATGTAACTACTGCCTTCACGACTGTAGGCTCTTGACTACAGATAATAAACTCGAAAGGAATAACATCACGTATTTCGGGCTCATTAGCAGAAACTCTTGTACTGACTTAACGAGAGATGCCTTCTCCGGGAATGGCACATTAGCTTGGATGCCTTGACGACTACTAAAACGGTCCCAGCCTTTTGACTCATTGAGTCGAGAGTTAGAATCGACAGAGAAGAAAGGATGACATGCCCGCTTCCACCAGAGCCGCGGGGAACTTTCTAATAGAAAACGCAGGATGGAGGGATTACAAAGATGTGGTAATCCCTTCTCAATATGTTAAATAGTCGAGGAGTCTCTCCAGTCCTACCTCACGCAACAGGTC
The DNA here is from genome assembly GCA_030052745.1 of Pleurostoma richardsiae. Lineage (NCBI taxonomy): Eukaryota > Fungi > Ascomycota > Sordariomycetes > Calosphaeriales > Pleurostomataceae > Pleurostoma > Pleurostoma richardsiae. Next base: position 363,491 of record JANBVO010000037.1, read on the forward strand.
GTTCTCAGGAAACCCTTGGCCGTGGTTTTGCATCCTAAATTGGGAACTTCAATCATGGAGCAACCAGAAATCATTTATCATCCGAGACAGGCAATTTACACGGTTCATCTTCATCACGTGGTGGTTGGAGACCAAGACTGCAGTTGCAGGATTACAGTCCAGTCGACCATCCCCTATACCTCTACTGCGAATATCCTAAACCACATAGTCGGCCTAGCGCATGCCTAGACCTCCAGATACCATGGCTTACCATTTGAGAGCTTTCGGATTATCCCTCTTAGAGCCGTGATCTTGTCCAGTCCGGCATATGCCGCCCGAGCTTTGGATCTTGAGGAGTCTACCAATGATCAGCTTCTGGCCGGGGTGATCGAGTCCTGGATTCAGCTACGATGCTTTGTACCGCTCTGGATTGACTTCCATGTTCACTTTCATTGCCCGAGACTAGACTCGGTAGCATTTGTGAGATGGGCCTCCGCATTCGTCCACCAGTGTTTGCGGCTGATGGCTCGGCGAGAACAAAACGACGTGCCGGAACACCTTCCACACAATAGAGAAGATTGTTGAAGGACGGTGGCGGTCTCCCGTCATTGCAGGCGAATAACATCTAGTCTGGTACCTTGAGACTCTTTGATGGGACGCAAACAACAACCGGCCCAGCTACAGCTACCTTGCTTGTCAAAGGCCGTGTTGCTCGAAACAGCCACCATAAGCGACCACTGATCACGACTGTTCACCGAACAACACAAAACCATTGTTACTGTAGGCTTTCACACCTCTTTACTAAACGCTTTCCTCGACAAAATCGCGGACTGAATCTTGCTGGGACTACAGACACTAGACTCTTCCATACCCTTGACTGCCTTTCAACAAAACATCTCAGGTTTGCAACCCGTCACACAGTCTTTTTTAAACTAGACTAACGGCTCTCTTCTTTGGTTAGCGTCTATCCGCCAGCATGGAATCGGACGCTTCAGGAACCATCCCCTTCCGGATTCTTTTCCGTCATCGAGTCTTCCCCAACGAGATTTGCCAGTGCAAAGCAACCGTCCTCAACGATGTCAGCGCGAACGGACTCCATGGCTTCACTACGCATATCATGGACTCCGCCCGATTCCTAGTGGAGACTGCGCATAATCTTCCCGACCGGTCTTTCCTCATCAAGATCGATCGAGCCCTGCTAATATACAGAGATATGATGGCATCCAGCGACTTGTCTCTCCCGGGAATCGACCTTCGCGAGGACAACTACCTCGAGGACGCTTTTGACGAAGCGGTCGAGTTCTGGTGGAAGTTGAGGGGACTGCCCGTTCCAGTCTTTGTCGAGTTTCGGATCGAGATGGCGGCGTGCCTTGGTCGGAATAGTGGTAGCCGCTCTAATATGCCCACAGGAAATGAGACGGGCTTGTGGGTAGAGGTGGACGAACTGGATTGTTTGCTTGCTAGCCAAATCTGATGGATCGCGCGACGCCTAGCTGTGCTCAACTTGGAAGAGGCAGTCCTTCGTGTCGTTTACACAGATTTGAAACGGGGAGGGTCTGAATGCTGGTATACAGCATTAAAGAGCTAGCACCAACTGAGTTCCGGGGGAAGGGGAGGGGAAGGGGGGATAGTTTGAGCGCAATGTGATCTTCATACTAGAGCATCGTGACCGTATTATGGGCCTCTTCTATTCGTCGGAGTCTACTCGTCATTCAGTCAACACCTCGCTGTCTCTAGAACCCGCTGTCGTAGTATTATGCAACGATATTTCCACATCTTTTGCTAACTGTGAACCCCGATGCCTCCTTCCGTTGCCCGGCTATACCATACAGAGACCGCCGTTGACCATGATGTATTCACCATTTACCCACTTTGACCGATCCTCGGCCAACCAAGCTACGGTCCAGGCAACATCTTCAGGGTCGGCTAGGCTGCCTTCGCACGGCGTTTCTTTCTCGAACTCCGCCTTGGTCGCTTCTAGCTGGCTTCCTGCACCCCTTCGGAAGGTTTCGGTGTCCACCGGGCCGGGTGCGACGCCGTTCACCGTACATCCATAGATAGGCGGCAGCTCCTTGGCCCAGACCTTGATCATCGAGTCTAGAGCGCCTTTGGTAGCCGAGTAGACGAGAAGCTCGGGCTGTGGAATTCTCCCTGAGCCGGAACCGATGCAGATGATCCTCGAACCTCCCTTAACACCAGACTGGGACGGGGGAGAGGAGGGCTTATAGGGCGGCAGATGAGGCAAGACGGCTTGGGTCAGGAGAAATGTGCCTCTCGCGTTGAGGTTAAAGGTTTTGTCCCATACCTCTGGCGATACCTCCCAGGTAGGGCAATGCGGTACAACAGCAGCATTGTTCACAAGGATGTTGATGACGCCGAACCGGATTACAGCAGCTTGGACGAGTTGTGCTGGACCCTCAACCGTCGAGAGGTCGGCTTGGACAGCGATCCATGGCGTCTTCAACTTCGCCGCAACGTTTTTGGCTTCCTCTTCCAATTCCGGGAAGGGGTAGTTCAGCACGATGTTAGCGCCGCGAGCCGAGAGCTCCACGGCGATAGCGGCTCCTATTCCTGCAGACGAGCCTGAAATCAGTGCTGTCTTACCCGCTAGGGTCTGAGGGGTGCAGTCGGCCATATCGGTTCGGAATTTTGAACTGGTACACGCAACTCTCTCTTCCAAATTACATTTGAACAGTCCGCGGAGCAGAGGAGAAGAGGCAGATGATGGAGGCACATGGAGAAATTTTGTTTAGTGTTGAATGGCTCTTAAGCCTTTGGGACCTTGTCATCTCGTTATCTGATCCATATCGCTCCACGAAAGTGCCCGAGTCAGGGGTCCGGCGTGGAGTTGCTGACAATTAGCGGCGGACAGGTCGGAACCCGGTCCAGACATCGGGCCCAGAGCACGGAAGACTAGGGAGGATTTGGGCCCAGTGGGCTTCACTCACAGTAACACAGTGGGACGAGGCAGCGGAGACACTTTGCTGCCGCTAGACCCAACCGCGCGGGTTAGGTCTTGAAAAGAAGTTCTACGGGCTTGTAAACGGTGCATCATCTTTTTGTGTCGAATTTCGAGGTCGTCTTCTCGGTTTTCGTGTTTCTATAGCTTTTGCGTTTTACTATGACAGCATCAAGCACAATGGAGTCCGATAATGCATTCCCAAACAGCCGGCTTTCGCCGCCCACCGCCCAATTCGCCCGGATACTGCTGGACTCGCCGCGGGTCTGGATTGTCTTGGCTGGCATTGTCTGTCTTTTGCTGACTGGTCTTACCCGATTCCTGAAATTATCGATGCGAAAAAGACTGAAGTTGAAGAACATGGTCCTTGCTGATGAGGTGTCCGGTCCTGGAGCTCGGGCTCTCGAGTATTGTTATCATCCGCGAGAGGTGATGCTCAAGGGCTACAAACAGTTTGGTGACGAGGTGTACGGCATGGATACCAGAGATGGTGAGTGAAAGATGCCACGTCCTCTCCTAGGACCCGGCTAACTAGGACTCGACTCAGGCACCAAGGTCGTGATTCCACCAAGCTTCCTAGACGACTTGAAGAGTCATCCCCACTTGAGCTTCAAGCTGTCGATAGACAATGTAGGTACATGATGGCTACATGCTAAAATTACTATTATCTAAGTAGAAGATTTTATTATGCTGACCAAGGTCTGCAGGATATGCAAACAAAATACACTTATTTTGGAGGACCCCCAGAGCATGTGATACATGCGGTCAAGGGGGGAATGACTGCATTGCTCCGTGAGAATTCTCTAAACGTACATCAAGCTGCAGGGAAAACTAACATTGATAGCTGCATACACGCCGATTCTACACAAGATGGTCCAGGAAAACATGCCTCAGATGTTGGGACGGTACGGAGGTAGGCAGCCTTTTCACCTCAACAGCCGTGTTTCGCCAACCAGTGCCATGCTAAGTCAGCCTTCTCTGCGAAACTACAGACTGGACGAAAGTCAAAGTGCATGACCACATCCTACGACTCACAGGTACCAATAATGCGCGAGTTTTCCAGAGCACTGCTGCGAGTCTGGACGATGAATGGGTCGCAGCATCGACCGCATACGTTGTGACGACCTTCGATTGCATCAAAGCGCTGAAAGAATGGCCGCCTTTTCTGCGACCAATCGTCTACCGGCTTATTCCGGAGCGTGCTGCGATCAAGGAGCAGTGGCGCATAGGTCGAAAGCGGGTATCACAGTCGTTGCTACAGAGACAGCGGAAAGGGTGTAACCTGGAAGAGCCTCCATCGATGCTGGACCTCCTCAGCTCTGGTAAGAACGAGCAGTTTGCTACTGATATTGAGAAGCAATTGCTCTATCAGATGACACTGGTCGCGGTTGGTACGGTCACTACATTCTCATCCATCATACAAGCGATCTACGACCTGGTTGCGCACCCTGACTATATTCCTGCACTCCGCGAAGAACTCCGTTCTGTCCCGCGCAATGATGATGGTACTTTCAATAAGGAATCTATCAGCGCCATGAAGAAACTTGACAGTTTCATCAAGGAGAGCCAACGGCTTTCTGCACCTGACTTGAGTGAGTTCTGATGCCACGCGGAAACGACCTTAGCCGCACAAGGTGCCTCTTACTGACTCAACAAAGGTACTTTTCAACGTGGAGCGACTGAAGATCTGGTTCTGCCCGACGGAACCTTCGTCCCGAAAGGCACGAAGCTCGAGGTGAACACCGCCTCGATACATGTGGATGAGAAACACTACGAGAATCCGCTCCAGTTCGACGGCCTACGGTACTACAAGATGCGACAGCGGCCAGGCGAGGAGAACAAGCACCTATATTACAGCGTCGGCAAGAATGACTTATCCTTCGGCTATGGTCGTCACGCTTGTCCTGGTCGGTACCTCGGGCACCTCAATATCAAGCTAGTCCTGGCCGAGCTCCTGGTAAACTATGACCTAAAGCTCGTCCCAGGGCAGTCAAGAGCCAAGAATTTCGACTTTGAAGCTTTAGTAAGTTATAATTCGCATTTTATGATCTTGCTTAGGCACGTGGGAAGTTAATTAAATTAACCTTCTCCCTTTAGTCCTCACCTGATGCAGATTATGAGATATTATTGAAGAGCAGGGAACCGGGGTCAAGCATCTGAGCGGCCCAGCAAGGCGACGATGTGAGTTCTTCTAGGAATTGTAATTCATCAGACATGCATTGGGGCTCTCTACGTATCTTTCTGCTATAATATTAGACGCGACCGAAGGCATTTCCATACGTAGCACAACGCTTCTGCACAGTAAACTCGCAAGGGAGGACGGGCACTCTGTTACAGGTAACCATATCTAGTTCCACTAAGAACTCCATAGGGTCCTTCCGGACTCTAGTTCTCCCTAGTGCTGTCACATTGACATTGTTTCCCCCCCTCTTGTCATTCTTTAGTCTTATTTTCTGTCCTGTCCGAGCCAAAGGGTCGCTAGGGGTGTCTGTAGATCCACGTACCAAATACAGTACGCCGTATCCGGTGCACATTTCACTTCGAGCCTTACCCACCTATCTCCTCTCCAAAGCCATGACGGTTGGGATCTCGTAACAGGCGATAACGGCTGTCACCTTAGCACGCCGTGGAGTCCCGGCGCCGGCAACTCAACAGGGAGGGCGGGAATCCGGAATCCGGATTCCGGATTCCCGTGCCACCTTACCGTATCTCAACCCCCGTTTCCGCCGAGACAGCGCAACGAAACCGATTGTGGATTCAGGGAAGCCGGGTCCGACGAACTCGGAGAATAGCAAAGAGAGGTACAGGAAATGGTTCGACGTAGCGAGATGCGGAAGGCTGCCGACGATACACTAGTGTTTATCGTCATCGGATCTGGCCGAATTAGTTGGTGCTACTTCGCCTCTAGAGACGATACAGAAGAAGGGATCAGTACATGAATGGATCAATGCTCCCTAAGCCTCTGTAGAAAGTCGAGAAGTTTAGTTACACGAAAACACGGGCAAGTTAAGGTAAAGTATCATGGAAGAACGCCGAATATTCTGTGCAATTGTCGGCGCCGGGATGACGGGTGTTGCCCTTGCCGACAGGATTCTTGCGACGCACACGCTCCGCCGGGATGAGTTCGTCATTTTCGACAAGAACACAGACTTTGGAGGCGTTTGGGAAACCAATATCTACCCAGGCGTGGCCTGTGATATTCCAAGTCATGCGTATGTCATGAAGACGTACCTCAATCCCAGTAAGCAAATATGTTCCATAAGATTTGTGACTTACCTCTCTCTCCGGCCGCCAGTTAACTTTTGGGTGTTCTAGACTGGTCCAAGAAGTACTCCGAGGGTCGAGAGATCCAGCAGTATTACGCGAACTGGGCCGACAACCGTCGCCTTCGCGAAAATACCGTCTTCAACGTTCTAGTGCACGAGGCCCGCTGGAACGAAGACTCACTATTGTGGGAGATCTTGCTTGAGGACCGCGCTTCTGGTGTCAAGACGAAGTGGGTAGCTAATGTGCTGTTCGACAACGGCGGTGGCTTTTACCGCGCCAAATATGCCAACATCCCCGGCCGCGAGACCTTCAGGGGCGAACAGTGGCACACCGCACACTGGCCAGCTGATGCGGACGTCCGGGGTAAGCGCGTTGCCGTGATCGGGACCGGGCCCAGTGCTGCTCAGACAGCCCCGAGAATCCAACCCTTCGTTAAGGAGCTGCACATGTACCAGCGTAGTTGCGGGCATGTCCTCCCGCGGAACAACCACGAGATACCGGCGTGGAAGAGGTTTCTCTTTCGCTGGTGTTATCCGCTCCTGTGGCTTTACCACATCACATGGTTTATCTTCGTATGTCGGCTCTCGAGGAGACTGCTGCTCACCAGAGGACAAGAGGACTAACATTCCCATTACACAGTTCGATAGGACGAGGCGTATGTGGATAAGCGGGACCGAGGAGAACAAGGCATGCCACCAAGCCTGCATTGACTTCCTCGAAAGAGAAGTGAAGGATCCTGTTTTACGCGAAAAGCTCCGGCCGACGACCGAGTTCGGCTGCAAGCGTGTGCTCTTCCTCGACGACTGGTACTCCATGTACAACGAGCGCAATGTCGAACTTGTTACCGAGAAACCTCTACGCATTACAGAACATGGCATTGTTTCGAAGTTGCCCCACGCGCTCTCGGACGAAGAACGTGCCGCCCAACCTGTCGGTTCATACCAGCAGAAGACCTCAGAGCCGGACGTTGACGAGGTTGAACGCAAGGTTGACGTCTTGATCTGGGCTACGGGCTTCGACATGAATGATTCCGGTGGCCACTTTCAGATCTACGGCGAGAAGGGCATTAATCTTTCGCAGACTTGGAAGGACTATCCAGAGACGTACTGGAGTAAGTCATACCATATCCTCGCAATCTCAGATCTAGATCCCGGAGCTCACAGGGGCTGACCGTAGACCATCTTAGGTGTTGCCGTGACAAAATTCCCTAATCTCTTCTTGACTCTCGGGCCCAACTCCGTCAACTACTGGTCCAACATCACGACCGTTTGTGAGATGCAGATCAACTACCACTGCAAAATATTGAAGCACATCAAAAAGGAATTGGAGACGTCGCAGTATGCCCTCTATCCTGATACGGCCGTACAGAGGAAGTTCAACGACTGGCTCAGGGATAATCGCACTGCCCCTGGAACTCCGTCGTTCCTGGCCAGCCATTGCGCAACCTACCACAAGGTAAGCGTATTTGCTGCTGCACCTTGCAGTGGAAAACAGCCGTCGAATAGTCTGCTAATACAACTTATGATAGACACCATCTGGCGCAACACCGATGTACAACCACCTACGACTTTGGGACACCTATTGGAAATTGCGGTCCGTTCAATGGAGGGACTTCGTGGAAGTCCGCAAGCCCAAATTGGACTTGGATAATTGCCCTGTTTACAAGGATACATGTAACATCCCAGCCTAGTCAGGAAGCTCCAATCCAGAGACAAGCAATACATGCATGCAGAAGGCCTCTTCGTGGGCGAACTTGAGCATAGTATTAAACCTTATCGCCACAAAGCTCTGAATTCTGACTGTCAAAGACTCAATCCTACTACTGGATAGAACCCTTCCCCTGGAGGCCATGATGGCTTGCACGAAATCCGGTCTTTCCATTTCACAATGTCACGGCCTTCATGAACGTAAAGCAGACTGTGCGGCGGATCGAGTCATATAAGGAAGCCTTGCAACGGACGGACCTTGTCTGTAACCCTTTATTCACGTAGAAATGCGCCCATGGCATCCAGAAGCACATCCAGGCCGCCCGTTTCCTCAGCTAAGGCGAAGATCCCATGATTTCTGCCCGTGGCCTCGGTACCCAGCCGTTCAGTCTTGCTAGAGATGTTCTCCTCACTCGGTCCATAGATAGTAACAAGCCTTTCCCCCGCCTCTCCTTCGCCGTCCTTGAACACCGGCAGATCGTCTTTACCGTTGACAAAAGCGACGAGATCCTCAGCTAGAGCGCGTGCGACTGTCCAGTTCTGTTTTGTATATTTCTGGTTATAATTGCCCCAGAGGTACGCGATGTCAAGCAGGTGGTTGGCGCGCCCTTTGTAGAGCCCCTCGAATGGGTTGCGCTCGTTAAAGTGTCCGAGGTACGATGGCCCCGACCACGACTCGGCGAGCTTCACCGCGGGGGCGTATATGCTGATGTCCGTCACGAACTGGATGATGGAAATCAACGCCTCCGCATCGGGGGTGTCTCGGGAGATAGAATAGAAGCCCAGCAACTTCGAAGCCGCTTCCGCACCTAAGCTCTTCTCAACCGAGGCCACAAAGGCTGCGGCGATGCCCTTCTCGCGTGCATTGAGATTGATAAGTCCGAATATGGATCCCTGAGACCTTAGTGTCTGCATCGTGCAATCTGGGGCTTCGCAGCAGAAGAAGTTGCACTCACATCAAACTGGCTGTCGACCATCCAGAGGCGCCGACACCATTTCCTCCCCGGCAGAGGCAGATCGGCGAGGCCGTCAAAGGTAGGAGTAACGGAGATGAAGTCGCCGTCTACCACCGGGCCCAGAGACATCAGCTCGCGCGTGATCTCGGCCACTAGCCTGTCCTGCGGCAACGTGAGGAGTGCCTCAACCCGCTTCTCAGGCGTGAGCGCTCCCAGTCCGAGCGTGCCGGTGACGGCTTTGTACATGTTCTCTGCGATATCCTCAGTCGCCGGCCTCATCATGAGGAATGATCCTCCGAAGAGCACGGCCTGGTGAAACAGCGGCTCTGCACACTGTAACTGGAAGTTGACCGATGCTGCGTTCTACGGTGTCAGGGAATCTCGATCTAGACGGTAGATGCAGGACGTACAGGACGAGGTTTGCCTTACTAGCTCCGGCGCTCTGTCCGACCACAGTTATGCGCCCGGGGTCACCTCCGAAGCCTGATATGTACTTCTTGATCCAGAGGAGTGCTGCACGCTGGTCGCGAAGGCCTCGATTGGCTTTTATGCCCGAATCTCGCAGCTCCTTGGAAGTGAGAAAGCCGGTGATGCCCAGGCGATAACTTCGGTTATATCAGAATGAGTTGTTGACTGGCCCCGGAATGGCCGGCACCTGCCAAGGGCAATGATTGCTCCACTTACTTGAGGTTCACCGCCACAATGCGTTGATCCATGATGGCAGACAGCTCGACGACTTTCGACTGATCGTAATGTGGATAGGTGCTCGAGCCGAATGCAAAGCCTCCACCATGGACGTATACGACGACGGGAAGGTTCTCGCCGCCGTCTTGCGGCACTGTGATATTCAGGTTCAGGCCTTCTAGGTCGGACATGGGAGGCAGGTCCGGCTTAGGAAGATGCTCCTGGATGAAGCTCATCTCCATGTCGGCTGCGCCAGCGGGCGTCACTACCGGAGGACTGATCATTTCAGGAGTTAGAGCTATTCCGCGTCTGTGATTGGCATCATGTACGAATCACCGTCTAAACGTTCACATACCCATGCCTTGTGGCATTGATGTCCTGGCCCCCCTGATATTCGATCACCTCCGGTTCAGCTAGCCGATCCTTAAGCGATGCATACTTGATACCCAAATACTGGACGACGCCTTTGTTGTATCGCCCCTGGATGTGGCCTATTACAGGATGCTGTAGCGGAGGAGGGAGACCGGAAGGGTGCAGACTCAGGTTGGCCATGGTTGTCGCCTTCGCTTGGATTCAAGCCCTCGCGACTCCTCGTGACGGCGTGATGTGTGGCTCAAGCAGGCTAGAAGAGCAGGGTGATTCCAGACACGCGTTGTACACACGTATGCACATGTGCAGTTTCCCTATGCCGGTGGCAGCTCAAAGTCGTCGCAACGATACGGAAAACCCCTCAGCATAGGTATGCAATGCAATGGATCTTTCCTTATCCTGCCCTCTCCTCGGCTTCGAGAGTAGAGCAGTTGCGGGGGTACTGCTCCGCCCCACATGTTCTATCCGGATTCCGACCAGGGGTAGGGGACCGGTCCGGGACAGGGAACGATTCCCGAGCCTTTGAGCTTGCATTCCGAGAGCATCCCGGTAGGTTCTTTGCGTATAGGTGACATTGATATTACGGGGACGGTTCTTTCGTAACAATGTCTACCGTGTTGCCGAGTGTTCTCAATTTATAGGCGACGGGTTTCTCCGTGCGCAGAGGGGGAGAATTTGACAGAGACTTAGCGCATAGTGGGAATGCACCCGAAAATGGGCTCCTCAGCGCCTGAGTCTTCAGCATGGCTGGACTTGGGTCACATGGACCCAATCCTGAAGGAGGTGAGGACTGTATACCAGGCAATCCGGATAGGCACACCGAGCTACCGGCCCAAATACCGCTGACATCACGTCTGGTAGATAATTAAAAACAGCCAGACGCCCGCCTTGGCAAAAGCCCCCGACATTGCTACCATTGTCCCAACCCGTGCGGCCTGGAATCCCCGGTTCAAGGCACTCGCCGATGCAGTTGTTGCCAGCGCGAATGGTACAGTGACAGCCGACGAGGTTGCCATTCCGCGGCGAGACGGTGGCTCCTCGCGTGCACTGCTGTATAAGCCGCGAAACAGCTTGAATGATGACAGCCCTGTCGGGCGGCCTCTTGTCATCTTCATCCACGGGGGAGGTTTTGTCTATGGGGCACCCGAGATGGAGGCGCCGAACGCCGTGGGTGCCGTCAGGGCTTACGGATGCATTGCGCTCTGCCTAAGCTATAGACTGGCACCTGAGCATAAGTTTCCTGCTGCGACAGATGACTGCTGGGATGCGCTCAAGTGGGTAAGCCCTTCCCCTTTCTCCCACCCTACTGGGCCCTTATGCTGACCGAGCGACTCGCGCACGCGTAGATTGCGCAGAATGCGTCTAGCCTTGGAGCAGATTTGAGCAAGGGTTTTGTGTTAGGTGGCACATCTGCAGGTGGCAACGTCACCGCAGTTCTGTCGCACCTGGCGCGTGAAGAGAAGCTGTCTCCGCCCCTGACAGGCCTGTACCTGAACGTGCCGCTGCTGTTGGCGCCGGAGGCAGTGCGACCGGAGCACCAGGCCCTCTACCTCAGTAGAGAGCAGAACGCGTTCGCGCCAGTCCTCAACAAGGCTTTTATGGACATGTACACTGAGGCCTATGCACCGGACGACGTGCAGGTGTCGCACGTTTGGAGCCCTATCAACTGGCCCGGTGGTAGCGGGAAGGCGCACGCTGGCCTGCCGCCGACGTACTTCCAGGTCTGTGGCCTGGATCCCCTTCGTGACGAGGCTCTGATATACGAGCGCGTGCTGCGTTGTGAATATGGCATTCCGACCTTGGTCGATTTGTACCCGGGACTGCCACACATGTTCGTGCCTAACTTTCCTGGGCATCCGTCGAGTAAGAAATACCCGAGGGATACAATAAGTGGGATAGGCTGGCTGTTGCGTGGTGGGAAATGAGAGGGGAAATCCCAGAGACTGGAAGAGACTGCAATGAGAGCCCCTAAGTTGCGTCTGTATGCCGCAGCACTGGATCGATGACGTGCCAGTAAATGTGTATAAAGTATTGCTACCTTCTTTGTCTCCCTATTAAATATTCGTGTTGTAGTAGAATGCTGCTATAGAGTATGGAATCAAGCCGTGTGTTCTGCGAGTCAAGACTTCGACCTAATGACAAAAGGCGCGTACGGTAGGAGAATCAAGCACCTGTGGCCAGTTACGGGACATAAGGTACAGAAAAGTTCGGCCATTTCCTTCAGTGAGTAACCTACAGGTACCTATGCATCATACGGTCAACTTCCGGACGTGGGAGCTCCAGGGTTCCGGAGCCGGTGGGACGGCAGTGAAGGACCCCGGAGCCTAGCGCAGTCCGACGAAATCTCCCGTCTACTGCCTCCTCCCTAACAGATATGCGCGAGGGCTAAGAGCTGCCGCACTTCCCCAAGGTACTGATCTAGGGCGCAGAACCAACTTAGACTCCTATCTGAGCACCGTTTCTGCAAGTTTAGTTACATGTCCAAGTTTTTCCACTGCCAGCTGTGCTCTACAGGTGTTTCAAAGATACAGCCTGTTCATCTCTAGCACAAAAGCCATGGTCCAAAACAAAGCACTTGTATTCACTGAGGTGCCCGAAACGCTCCCGGTCGCAGGGAAGCACCTGCAAATCCACGCAACCGACTTCGACCCTGACGCACCGCCGCCAGCCGGCGGCTTCACCGCGAGGGTGCTGTACGCGTCTTTCGACCCGTACCTTCGGCACCGGCTTGTTGCCCCCGAAGCAGCACGAGATGGCTTCGAGCCGCTCCCTGTGGGGAGTGTGATCCCGAACACCGTGTTGGCGAAGGTGTTGAGGTCCGACGCGGTGGGCCTCGCGCCGGGGTCACTGGTCATCGGCATGGCACCGATCCAGGAATACATCACCATTCCAGGCGAGGTGGCATCGCAGTTCCACCCCTTGGACAGCCCGGAAGGGGTAGACCCCAAGCTATTCCTGGGACCGCTCGGGATGCCTGGCCTAACTGCCTACGCCGGGTTGTACGAGATCGGGCGGCCCAAGCGCGGGGAGACCATCTTCGTGTCGGCTGCTACCGGCGCGGTGGGCCAGATGGTCGGCCAGCTCGCGAAGCGTGAGGGTCTTAGGGTGATTGGAAGCGCGGGGAGTGATGAGAAGGTTAAGCTGTTGACGGAGGTGTTCAAGTTCGACGGTGCCTTCAATCACCGTGACGGCGATGTCAGGGCCCATCTCGAACGCCTAGCTCCGGATGGAATTGACAGTAGGTAACTGCTATTCATCCATTCATTTTGTTCATGAACGGGCGTAGCCCGTGGGACGTATGAATGCCGTCTCGAAATCATTGCACACCATCATACTTACGCTGTTGTGCAGTTTACTATGATAACGTTGGGGGTGAGCAACTTGAGGCGGCAGTCAACTCCATGAAACCCCTGGGTAGAATAGGTGAGGCCCCCCCTTCCTTGTCAAGTCTCCAATGGCACAGACTTTAGTTCATTCTGCTCGAAGATGCGAATGGCATACTAAAAGGTCCCCAGTCGCGTGCGGGTATTCATCCCAGTACAATGTCCCTGCCAGCCAACAATACGGCATTCGTACCACAAGCCAGGTGATAGGGAAGCGCATCACGTGGCGCGGGATGAGTGTCTTCGACGACGGTCTGGGTGAGAAGTACCGCGGCGAGCACCAAGAGAAAGTCGGCAGGTGGATCAGCGAGGGCAGCCTCGAGGTCGTGCTCAGTGAGACGAAGGATATCGATAATGCACCGGAAGGGCTTATCCAGCTGTTCGCGGGCAGGAATATCGGTAAATCTCTTCTTAACTTTGGCGTCGTCTAGGTGGTGGACTTCCCGTCTTTGGCCGGCCGCGTGCAGAGAGCCTGTGCGTTCCAGGTGTCGCAAGCTTTCCGCGTTGATGGCTTCAATAGCACGATATGCATGCAGACTTTCTGCCGCAATGGGAGTTATTTGGACAGACCGTGGCGAGGGAGGGCTGTCGCACAAGGTCGTGTATCTCTCCTTAGTTTCCTTAGCAAGGATACGCCATCATAGCAGATCTGCAGCTGGCTGCGTAAAGAAAAGCTCCCAGTTGACCTGCTGATCGAAAAAGAGGGGATCTATCAGCGCGCCGCTACCCGGCATCAATAGGTCCTGGCTGTGGTGAGCCAGTGGATCCGTGCCCATCTCCTCCCCTTGATGGTGATATCCGTTGACTGCATTGCCTGAATATCTGCCCGAGAAGGTCATCATTCCAGAGGTTGGCCGGCGGATATCCTGGCCCTGCGAAGAAGGAGCCCCTTGAGCCGGTTGAGCCTTCTGGCTGTCCTCCACTTGTCGAGCATCTGCCGTCCCCGGTGGGCAGAGGGACCTCTCGGCAAAATCGGTATAGAGACTCAACAGAGATGTGCATAGTTGCCGGATTTCCATGATGGAATGCAAGGACTGGGCGGGCTCCTCCAGCCCTTTTGCAATGTCCTGCAAGATTCTGAGATCCATCGTATCGGATGTCTCGATGGCGTTTGTGAAAACAAAGTACAGTGGCCGTAGCGGAAATAGGGGTACAACCCTGTCAGGGAGTCGAGGTCAGCATCCTGCTTCTATGCAATGCGAACACAGCAAGAGCAGAAATATCTCACCAGGCTAAAGAGCTGATGTAGCGATCACGGTATGGCGCTCGGGACATGGCGTCCAGAAGGGCCTTGAGGGTGAGCAGGGACCTTCTTGCGTTCTCCAGACATTGCCGATGTGCGCTGGGGTCTTCACCCGTTGCGCCTAACCGCGTGATAGACGTCATCATGGAATAGTATATGAAATCAATGGTCTGCCATTCAAATTGTAGGTAAGCATCATTTAGGGATTGCGGTCGGGCTCGATACTACCGTTCCATCGTTAACAAATCATCGACTACTTCAGTGTCATTGTCATCCTGCCAACCAGGTCAGCTCACCTCTTGCGATTGTGCCCGCGTGTTCCTCATCTGCTGACGGAGACCCCGTATTCTCGCCGTGTCCATCTGATTCCGCTGCCCTGGAGCTGCGAGCTTGCGCGTCTCGTGGATGATGACCTCCTGCACCTCCGAGAATGACAACAGAATGTCTAACATGGCGTCCCCGGGCTTTTCAATGTCCAGAACAGAGCGGTCAATGTCCATCCTGGCTAGGCAGGCCGGCTGGTAGTTGTTGGCGGACAGGGCTGTGTCGAAGATGTAGGAGCGGATACATGCCAGCCGCAGGGCTGTCAGGTCACCGGGGCCGAACCCGCCCAGCTCTGACATCGACCGGCCTCGGAGCGCCGCGCCCACCCGGCATGCAAGCGTGTTGAGCTTCCAACACATGCGCATGCGACCAATGTCTTGCATCAGCAGGGTCTTTTGCGGGGAACATGAGCAGCAGTCAGCATCAGCGCGACGGCCCCAGTCAAATGTCAAGTGCAAAGCAAAGAGAGGTATGGAACGGAAAGTCGGGGAGAACAGGCACGTACACCTGACTGGAGCGCATAGAGTAGTGAGACATCAGGCCGCACCGTCGTGTCGAGATGGGCGACCGCGGCAATGACGTTGTCTCGGTAACGCTTCTTGGAGCGCAGCAGCTCGCGGCGCATCTCAGGGCTGGGGCTAGAGTCAAGCGCGGTGAGGAAGGAGTAGGCGACATGGTTCACGCAGATAAGATACTGGATGCGCTGCTGCCCGTGGACCGTGCAGTCGATGAGGCCCAGGACCATCTGTTCGAGCGACACACTAGTAGTGCTTGCGAACAGGCCGAGGAAATAGCTCGTCGCTGCCCCGTTTGAGCTCTCCATCGACGCGCCCTTGACTTTGGAATTGTCAGCGAAGGAGTCAAAGAGAAGGGACTAGATAATCTAGACTAGGAAGGTTCTGTGAACTCACCGTGTAGCAGGAGATGCAGGAACTCTGCGCTGGGGTACATGCTAGGCTCATAGAAGTTGGGTCTGTTCTCTCTGTCAGTGTCTAGCTCGGGCTCAGCCATGGCCTGCTTGGCGAGCCAGATGGCCGACTCGAGCACACTCTGGCGCTCTGCGTTTATAGCACGGCCTCGTATCAAGCCACCAGCCGGTCTTAGATACCGGTTGAGATCAAGCGAGGCAAGCACCTGGTCCTCTGGGCTCTGACCCTCGTCGTCCTGCAGCGGCGGTTGAGGGGGATGACCCTGCCGCAGCTGATCGATTGGAGATGGCGCCGGTCGCTTCCGACTAGGCTGTTGCCCGTCTCTAGACGCGATGTCCCGGGAAAGCGGCGACGGTGGCCAGTCCAGGGCCTGTTCCTGCCGCTGCTCTGACGATGCCGGTGTCATGACGCCGGAGTTGGTGGAACCTGCCGCTGCCGAGGGCCGCCGCGGACGGGGTTCGACCGAGCGGGCAGGAGAGGCACGCCCGAGCGACTCCTCCAAACGGGACATGCGTTCCAGTACGGCATCGAGCCGATCCTTGCCAGGGCCCGACCTGTTGCTTATCAGCCATAAGCAAGGGGACACGTGTGGAGAGGGAGCATACGCATTCCGGGCCTGTGCCGTTTGCCTGGGCCGGCGCCGCAGACAGGCCACCTTAGCAGTCGCGCAGTTGAAACACGGATCATTCCTGTCGCATCGCGTCTACAAACAAGTGCAACGTCAGTCCTGACTTGCCTGGTGCAGAGTTTGATATCACAAGACCTTCTTAGCATGACAGAGATCGCACTGCATAGAGTAGTGTTATGTGTTAGCACCGGAGCAAGACCGAGAAGCTGACCAGGAAAAGTACTCTTCACCTACGGCGGGTAATTGGCGGGGCGGCGGCCCCTGGAAGTTCATGGTTCAATTGTTGCTTTTGCGGCTCATTCAGGGGGTCCGACTCCGATATCTCCAAGGGGCGCACCAGGGCGTCGTGAAAGCTGGGAAGAAGAGCACCAGCCAAGGCAGGCTCGTGAACGCTTTTCGCGCATAGCGTCGCCATGGTTGGAATTACAGACTGTTTTGTACGGGAACATGCAAAAGGGGGGCGTCGCCCAGCCATGAGGGGGAGAGATAAGGACTCGGTGGGCTTGTCAGTAAGCCATTGGTGCTACAGTAGCGTTATCAGCTGCTAGACCGAGACTGTACCAACGGATAGAAGTACGAATTGCTGCTCGATAAGGTGGAAATGGCTCATGGCTCTCTCCATTATTCACTGTAACGACTATTGCAGGTGCGAATGCGCGCATGCCATCTTACCGTACCTGACATGACGGCCTTGTCGGTGATCTTGTATGTTTAGCAACCGATTTGTCTGCCAAATCTAAAGCAGTGGCCGCTGCAAACCCAGTGGTCTGGTCTGCAGCCCTACCAGTAGTTATTCTTAACAGGTTTCAGTACGTAATGGAGAACACCGTAGCCTTGTCTGCAGCTTTTCCTTCCCCACCTCTCCTTCAGAAGGGAGACCTGAACCGGCGAGATACTTGATCGTTTGCAATCGGACAGAGTGCGCATTAAGTCACATAGAGGGCGCATATTCACATGATATTCAGCTATGCGAAGAGCTACCATGACTTACAGCAATGAAAAAACCGTGTGGCCGTCCATCAGAAAAACGCGCCTCCCATGGTGAGTGAGCGAGTGGATGGCGCAAGCCGCTGTGGCCGAAGCACCTTCTCTTGACAGCCAGTTCACTGACTATCCGTATTGCAGCCTCCCTCCTTTTAAAAAATCCCACACCAAGCACAGAACTATCATGTGTGGCAGCTGACTGCCTACAGAAGCGCAATCAGAAGTGGTTGTACGGAGTAAAGCCACATACGCTTCTCTTTACCTTTCCCGCTGACGCCGGTCAATCGACCCTCAACGTCGGAGAACGGCCCCCTGAATCAGGGTCACGAACTAATAGGCAGGGTCTCTCCTAGCCTGTATATCAATCCAATCACACAGCGCGTCTAGCCCGAATTAGGGTAAATGGAATTGATAAGATGTCCGGATTCCGTTCTCCGGCTAGATACGGCCAGGCGGAATCCGGGAGTCCGGTACGATACGCGGACTTGGAGCTATGTCCAACGCTATCGTCGCTGGATGGGAGCTACTAAACTCGCGATCGAGTCCGTCCAAGAATTGGTCGCGATAGCTCTTCATGGTAAGCAGAGAGAGTTGTCTGTAGCTGCCAAGCATGCTGTCCTTTCTGCGGTCACCGCTGCCGCCCAGGACAAACAGAGCCGCCGACAATCCAATTTTCTACGAAGATGGTGCCTCCTTGTTAGAGTTCAGAGAGGCAGGTGCAGACTACTTGCTGAGGAACATGCACCCGCCGTTCGAGGAGGGCAAGCCGCAATCGATCATGGTGCCGCCCTTTCACTACCACATTTATCAGACCGAGCACTTCCGCATCCTTGAGGGTTCCTGCCACCTATTCCGCGACACCGCCGACAAGCCTTGGAAGACTCTCTCCGCGGACGGTTCTGGAGAGAAGACGGCAGCCATTCCCAATAACCTGTATCACACTTTGCGCAACGCATCGGCCACCCAGCCCCTCGTCCTTGACGTTTCCCTGACACCCGAGGACGTCGAGGGCGAAGAGCGCTTCTTTCGCAACTTCTTCGGCTATCTGGATGACTGCAGGAAGGCAGACAGGAAGCCCAGCTTGTTCCAGCTCATGGTCTTCCTCAGGGGCGCCGACACTCCGTTGGGACTGCCCATGCCCACCAGGTGGCTGGGACTTGTAGCGAGCAGAATATTTCTGGCCTTTATGGGTTCAGTGGGGTATTGGATACTAGGCTATAAGGAAACATATCCAGAGTATTACATTGAGAAGAAGTCTGTCTAAGTAGGCGAGGCAAAGGCGGCGAGCTTTGTCACGGCCTAGATCATTTTGCCGAAGTATTTCTTCGCTGTGCTTTGCAGTAATATTAGACGAATATTATGAGTGATCAACATTTTTGCGAAACCTCTATTCTCCAAGGCAAATACATAGAGGACGTTGCTGAGATGGTCTCGGTCAGAGGCACGAGCCACGTACGTACTTTGCGGTTAGACGACCTGCTGAGGAAATGCCTGCGATCCGCAGCACTCCGCCCAGTAAATTGGCGGACCTCTCAGCCCCCAGAGCCTTATCAGTGTGTGGATGTTCCGGTTGCCGGCGCCTGGATTCCTAGCTCCGGCCGGGCTTGTTCTTTGTGCGCTCTCACCTCAGTCAAATGCGTTCCCGCTCGGGTTCCCCTTATCATCTACTGTCAATGGGAAGCCAATTGGGCGTCGGAGGACCGATGTCTGATAAGCTCAACCTCCTTGCACCCTTTTCATGAATGGTTTGACATGAAGCCAAGTATAGATAGACGGCAATCCGGTGTGCCGTTGTCTGTCCTTCATCGGTGTTGCGGGAAGCCTTCTTCCAATTACCCCTTCTTCGAGAGTTTGGTCACCAAGATCTTCCGTGCATCATCGTAGTCCACGATCAACTCTACCAAGAGAGAAACGAGACGTTGCGGCAAGATAAATATGAGTCAGGCGTCAATTCGCCAGACATCGACAGGCGAGGAGAAAATGGTTGGGACGGACAAGACGCGTACGACTCCTCCCCAAGCGGTCGTGCCATCGGCCGCTCCGTCTGTCACGGACCATGAGGCTCACGGGCAAGCAGCATCGGGGACTGTCATCAGCAGTGGGCAGTCAGTCAAGGAAGGCATCATGCTCGAGCCGATGACTCACCTCGACGGCAGTGAGCAGGGAGATGGCGCCTTTAAGAAGGATCTTGGCTGGATCGGCATGCTTGCTGCTGGATACAACATGACCAACTGTTGGCTCGTCGTCGCGGCGACCATGACCGTCTCCCTTCCCTATGGCCCTATGACCACTGTTTGGGGCGTTATCATCATCTCGCCCATCTACCTATGCATTGGCCTAACGCTAGCCGAACTCATTGCGGCATACCCAACCACTGGCGGCCAGTACCATTGGGCGTCCATCCTCGCGCCACCGAGGATCCGCAAAGCTGTGGTGAGCATTCCGTCAGGAGGGAGGGCAGCAGGCTGGTCTCACGGGCATACTGACAAGGTACCCTATGAACCAGAGCTATCTTACTGGCTTCACAAGCTGGTTCTCGTGGATGACCCTCGCGGCCTCGAGTGCTGGAGCGATCTCTCTATGCTCTAACGCACTGATCTTCAATGCCAATCCTGACTATCAACCAAAGGCTTGGCAAGAATTTTTGTTTTACGAAGGCACGCTGATCATAACTCTGTGCTTGAATCTCTTTGGCAAGAAGATTCTTTCCCCGTTTTACTCTGCAGCGTGTAAGTGCTCACGACTCCTAAACCTGCGCAAGAGATCGCTTTCATCCCCCTCACAATCTCTCCCCAGTGGTCGCAAGGGAGAGCTTAATATGGCACGAGATGATGGTTGAGAGATCCCTTACTAAACGATAGAGCACCAAACAGTCTTCCTGAGCTTAGCAGCTTTCATCGTCTTCACTGTCACAACATTGGCCATGCAGAAACAGCGGCAGGACTCGGCGACTATATGGACTAGTTACACAGAGGTCTCCGGGTGGTCGCCAGGCGTGCAAATCATAATCGCACTGGCGTCGCCGATCATAGCCTTCTGCCCCCTGGATGGCGCTGTCCACCTGGTTGAGGAGGTCAATGACGCGTCGAAAGTCGTGCCGCGGACGGTGCTGGCGGCCCTGGCCATCGCCTTCGTGACCCTGCTCACCTTCGTGTTGGCAATGCTGTACTGCGTTACCGACTTCGATGCCGTGCTGGCCACGCCATCTGGCTTCCCGCTCTTCGAGATCTGGAGTCAGGCCACTCGTACGACTGCGGTGCCCATCGTCTTCACCGTCGTCTGTATCATCCTCCTGCCTGTCGGGACCACCGTCACCTGCCAGGTCGCCTCGATGATGACATGGAGTCTTGCTAAGGATGGGGGTTTGCCGTTCCCAGAGCACCTCGCCAAGGTCCACGCCAAACTCAATGCTCCCGTCTGGTCCCTCTTGTTGAATTTCATCATCATGTTCCTTATAGGGTGTCTCTACCTCTTCTCCACTTTAGGTGAGCCGCGCAAGCCTTTCTCCATGTCATTGATATCCATCCTAAAGAACCATCCCACAATATGACCTGCGATGGTCGTTAAGGGCAAGACTAATGTGCTTCCGATCTGCATTAGCGTACAACTCCATCATCGGAGTGGCCTCAATCCTGCAGCAGCTGACCTTCTTCGTCCCAACCGTCTTACTCATCTACCACCGGCGTTCTGACAATATACTGCCTCCAACCCGGTCCTTCCAGCTTCCGAGTTGGCTAGGCTGGATCTGCAACATTGTCACGGTGCTTTTCACCTTCATTACAACATCGTTTATGCTACTTCCGGCGACGGCAAATCCAGGGGTCAACAGCATGAGTAAGAATTCTTCGTGGCCTTCTCCCGTCACTTCGGCCTCTTCTTAGTACTCTTTCTAACGGATGTGATGCATGATCTAGACTATGCTTGTGTGGTTCTGGCGGGTGTCTTCTTGCTGGCTTTTATCAACTGGCTCGTTTTTGCAAGGCGACGGTATAATGGGCCGACCTCCATCAAATTCCATCACTGATCCTCCTGTGTGGTACACTACGAATTTGGAGGAGGCAGAGGAAAGATGGAATGAATGCAGCCTCACGATTGGCAATTGGTGAAGAGGTGGTCTATACCGCAATTAAGTCGTTGGTGAAAGCCACCTCTATTTCAACTCAACTTTTTCTGCTCCTGGATGTTTTGATATAGGAGGAAGACGGCTCGTGACTTGCGATGCAAGGTCAACTTACAGTCTTTGACATGCACCCCTTGTACAACGTAGCTATGCAAATGTGAATCTATCCGAACGAAGATGCCCCCAGCTCAGATGATGAGGTCAAGCAGACAGACCATCTCAGCACAGCGCCATAGCTCCAGTCCGTGGCTTTCGGTCCGCGTTATCTTTGCTTGAGAGGGAAGGCAGTGATGTGAACTTGGCTCGGTACTTTGATTTCCTGTGTCCAGCTCCCCGGAACCCGGATTCCCTGCCTCGTCCCGTCTCGCTAGTTGACAATGGGCGCTGTACGACAGACATCCAGGTGGTCGCTCGGGTTGCCCCCCTAACCTACACGCTTTGTGACACCGCTTGGCTGTCGCACGATCGCATGTATTATTGTTCTGATAGTTTGAGAAAGCTCGATGCCTTTATTTCCTTTCTGCATTATCACGTCTAGATATTTTGACAGTAGTATCATTGTGGATTGTCGTTATCCTCTTCATGTTCGTGAAAGAGGAATCCTGGATGATGGTCTGAAGCTAGAATACCTAGGTAATCCCAAGTGCAGAATCGAGTTCCTTGGAAGACATTTAAACATCCTTGCATTACCGCATGTCATTTCATCTTTCTCGTAAACGGGATGGCTAGTCGGAGATCAAGGAGGGATCCCGTAGAGGCAAAGAAAGGTTTATTAAGAAGTTCTGATGGCGTGCGTAGGGCATCAGGCCGGCACCATGCCGTCTGCCGTCCCGGACTAGCCTTTTCACCTACCGATTGAACTCCGTGCTTTCCCCGGCGCTCGGCCTCATTCTCAGCGCATCTTGTTGACTTAATATTGGGATGTAAGACAATTAATAGCCAATCACAGCGCTAGAATATGAAATCAGAGACCGTGAGCGGGTGAGAGCGGGGTTGTCCAGGGACGACGTACGACACGGGCTGAATAAGCTCCAGCGTGGACCTGCATACATAGTAGAGCATCATACCACTGACTCGGTCTCAGCTTAAGCTCGAGAAAGCCTCAAAGCCTGCGATGAGCACTAGAAAGGCAGGAAGACTCATCTGCAACGGGGTTCTCACTCATTTTCGGTACAGGCGCAGCATCTTTGGCACGCAACTTGGCCGAGCAAGCACTGCTCACGCGCAACAAGGAGGGAGCGTACCCTCCAGAGTTCATCACTGGTCTTGTTGCAAGTCTTCAGCCTACCCTCGCTATCATCTCCAGCCACACATAAGAGCAACAGCGACGATGAGCACATACTCGGGCGGACGCCGCGTCCCCATCGAGCCCCAGCGCGTCGACGCGCCGCTCACCTCGTCGGCCATCTTCCTGGTCCTCACCGTGGCCAACTCCTCTGAAGCCATCAAGAAGGTGCGGTCAACCGTCGCCGGCATTGACGACCTGGTTAAGAACGTCGCCTTCCGCGATCTGAGCGCTAGCTTCACCTGCACCGTCGGTATCGGTAGCGACGTCTGGGATCGTGTCACCGGCCTGCCGCGCCCGGCGGAGCTGCACCCCTTCCGGCCTGTGTACGGCAGGAAGCACACAGCCGTGTCGACCCCCGGCGACCTGCTCTTTCACATCCGTGCCGAGCGGCGCGATCTTTGCTTTGAGTTTGAGAGGCAGCTGCTGGACGTCCTTGGTGACTCGGTCTCCGTTATTGACGAGACAGTCGGTTTTAGGTGAGTACAGCACACACATCGATGCTTTTTTCCTGGCGCTAACATCCCCGTAGGTATTTCGAGAACCGAGATCTCCTTGGCTTCATAGACGGCACCGCCAACCCCACCGGCCCGGCGGTGGAAGACTCCGTCCTCGTGGCCACCGAGGATGCGCCCGTCCAAGGGGGCAGCTACGTCGTGGTGCAGAAGTACGTGCACGACATGGCCGGCTGGCGGGGCCTCAAGGCCGAGCAGCAGGAGGGCATCATCGGGCGCACCAAGTTCGACAACACGGAGCTGGACGACGCGACAGGACCCAGCCAGCGGTCGCACAAGACGCTGAACACGATCGAGGACGAGGCGGGTGGCGAGCACGACATCCTCCGCGACAACATGCCGTTCGGGTCGCCGGCGGCGGGCGAGTTCGGCACGTACTTCATCGGGTACACGCGCCGGCTGTGGGTCATCGAGAAGATGCTGCAGAAGATGTTCGTCGGCGACCCACCGGGCCTGCACGACCGGCTGCTAGACTACTCGACAGCGCTGACGGGGTCGGTGTTCTTTGTGCCGCCTGCTAGTGCCCTTGCGAGTATCGAAGTTGATGATGACTAGATATTTAGTCGCGAATTGAGAACCATGGAGCGTGCTGCAGACAGGTGCTCTACTTATGAAGTAGTCGAGAGCTCGCAGTGCGATTTGGAAGTACCTAGTCTCAAATGCCTTCCTCCTTGTGGCATGGGCGGTCAGGAATGCCTACTAGAGATTCGGTATCTGTAGGCCCCGAGCCATCCACAGCAAGGTTCCATACTCATCGATCTCTTCGCACCATGTGGCCAGATCCATCAGCCTGTCATGAGTCTTGGTTGCCCGTGCCATGTCTCCCACGGTCAATGGCTCTTCCCAACCACTACTGCTAGTCCACCTCTGGTATCTCGCTCCCCAATCCGTGTTAGAGACTGGCTCCCATAGCTCCCTCACGCAGGGCAAGGGAACAGTGAGGAACCCTCCGCACTTCTTCGCATCTGCAGAACCAACGAGAACATCGAGAAGTAGTTCAATGATGTGAAATAGGCAGTATGTTCTGCACCGTGTTAGTCCTGAGAGTGTTAGGTTACCAAGCAGGTGACTCTCCGGAATTACCTTCTGATGCTTTCCCGCTGAATCCAGTCGCCACGAGCAACGCAGTCGCGCGCCCGAAAATTACTGCCGTAATCAACCGTTTCATGCAATCGAAGAGCTATCATCTATCTCATCACCATGATCAGAGAGGCTGATACGTATTTTGAATGCTTTTCACAGGGGACAGACCCTTACATGTGTCGTAGTTATGAGAGAGAGGGCGTCATTCTTCTCTATCGATGCCGAGTCCTGTGCTTGCAACAGGACATATATGCCCATTGCCTGAAGAGCGGCGAGGAGTGCTTCACTGCTGTACTTGTCGTGCTGGTGCGGTAGTCAGCTCCATCGTTCTTCATGTCATCGTGTAGCTTGCTCCTGGCTAACCTCCCGACATAGCCGCAACTGTTCGGCATAGATGGTTTTCCACACAAAGGCGCTGCTAGCGGCTGTCCTTGTGTAGAACATATGTACGAGGCTCGTGCAGATAGCTAGGATCTCGGGCAGGCAGTGGTGAGGAGCACCGGGAATGCATTTTTCATGAAGTCCCTCGTTCAGGGCACAGGGTGGATGGATGAATGGAGGAAGGCTGCTTCCCTGGATCATCATTTTGGGATACCGGGCGATCTGGCCCAGTAGAAGCTTGATTGTTGGTAAAGCATCTGCAGAGTCTGGATTCCGTTGTGTAAGTAGCCGGTTATGAAATCTCTGAGAGATGGAGCCGAGTTGGATATCTATCGCGAGTTGCAGGCTATCAATTCGACACTGTGGCTGACTGTGACCGCTGGTAGGTATGCTATCTCCGACATCGTCACCGATGGATTGTAGAAGATCGTTGCCCCCACAATACAATAGAGGCGTCAGCGGTGTCCTCGTGGCGGTTGGAGGGGTAATCAGCTCTTCACGACGTGCGGACGGGTCCGCCGTGTCAGGAGACAGTGTCTCGAGGAACGTCGTCGTGGTATCATGGCTTTCCAGACAGGTCGTATCTTGCCATGTACCGGTTGGCTGAAAGGAATCCTGACAGTCTCGAAGGAGAGGAGAATGCGAACGGTTGCCCTGGCTGGTCCGTTAGGCCAGCATAGCTACCTGGCTCTAACCCAAGGGCGGGTAATGTCGGTGGAGTATCTTTCTGTAGAGAAAGATGTGGTATATTCGGCCGATTCACCTGGCGCATCACCGAGCTCCCATATTCGCAGCGAAGCTCCCGGTCCGAACATCGTGAACAGGGTAGACCCTGAGAGCAGCGAGCTTTTGCCAACCGGCACAAGTTGCAAGACTTGCGGCGAGATATTGGCATCCTTGCTGTGAAGGTAACAAGCCCTCAGCCTTAGTCCAAATCTGACGTCGTCTACGGCGCATGTCGCCGGAGTGAGCGTATCGGTGTTTTCTTCATGACTTGCCACCGGAATTCGGTTGAAACAGGCCGCATTTGTCAGCCCCGCCTTCCTGAGATAAGCACCCAATCGGAAATCGTCTTTCGCCGGCTGACCTCCGTAGCGCCGGAGTTCAAGTGGGCCCTCCCGGTCGCTGGTGCCGGAGATCCCGTCTGTTCAGCGACCGTTGACACACTACCTACCATAGCTACGGTGCCTGCTTCTAATCATTCCGCTTGAACAAAGACGAAATATCGTCTTTTATTGATCACGCCATGCTGGAATTCCGCGGAGTGGCGCTTCGGCCTGGGCAACATGACCAGCAGTACGGAAAGTTAAAAGATAGATAGTCCTGTAGATGGGGTAAAATGGCAGAAACGACCTCACTCCACGCTCTCAGGTACAATTTAAATCTCATACAGCATCACTGTCTGCCCCAAGGCTCACCATGGCACCAATTCGCGTCGGCCTCGTTGGCCTTTCGACCACCACGAGCCCACGTCAGCCCGGCGCATGGGCCGGACGTGCACACCTCCCCTTCATCCTCAGGTCGCCAGACTACCAGCTTGTTGCCCTCGCAAATTCTACCAAGGAGTCTGCTCGTCGGTCCCTCGAAGCAAACGGCCTCGCGGCCACAACCAAGGTCTACGGCAGCCCGGAGGACCTCGCCAAGGACCCAGACGTCGACATGGTTGCCATCTCTGTTCGGGTTGAGAAGCACTTCGACCTCGCCAAGCCTGCCATCCTCAACAAGAAAGACATCTTTGTCGAGTGGCCGCTGGGAGCGAGCGTAAGGGAGGCTGAGGAATTGACCCGGCTTGCCAAGGAGAATGGTGTGAGAACCATCGTCGGCTTGCAATTCAGAGTCACTCCTGTCATTGTCAAGCTTAGGCAAATGCTTGCAGAGGACAAGATCGGTAAGGTATTGTGCTCGACAGCTTGGGGTTGCTCGAGCCACCTTCCTATCGACGCCTGGATCGAGGGTGCAGAGTACTATCTGGACATGAAGAGCGGCGGGAACGAGTTTACGATCAACTTTGGACATTGTGGGTTGCGGCATCTTCATCCCTCCCCTGCCCCAATGTATAATCTAATTGGGTTTATACAGTCTTGGACGTCTTTACCAACGTTCTGGGAGGCTTTGCGGACCTGCAGTCCACCCTCAAGTCTTCAAATGCTTCAGTCCCGGTGTACGGGAAAAACGGCACAATCATCAACCCCGGATACAAGAAGACTTCTCCGGAGCAGATCCTCGTCCAAGGCACACTCGATGGCGGCGCTGTTGCGTCGATCGCTTTCAGAAAGCCCCAGTCAGCTGTCGATGGAACAGGCATTCGATGGCTGATCACTGGCACAGAAGGCGAAATCGAGATCACTGCACCTGAGGCGCAGTGGCCGGCTTTCGCCCCGAAATTCACATTGAAGCTCAAGAAGGGCAAGGATGGCCCCGTCGAGGACATCAGTGTGGACGCAGAAGAAGCCATCTTCGACGGCATTGACGAGCAAGGGAAGGATACGGCTAGGCTGTATGCTGCTGTCGCGAACGGCGACACTGCAGCCTACGCGACGTTTGAGACGGCTCTAGAGACTCACAAGCTGCTGGAGAGAATCGTGAAGGCAGCCGGCTGGGAGACTTAGGTAGTATGTTCATAGGTGGACATGTAGATGTGCCGTTCAGGTGGAGCATGATCAGGGAACATGACTGTAAATGCTGGGCCACATCGTCAAACTGGAACTTCGAAGATGTTCAAAGGAGACATTAATGTCCTTAATAGAAATTATCTATTGCTTCATGGCCACAGCATTAACATCGCCATCACGATACCGAAGAACATCTCTGCCTTCGTAAAGATAATACCCTTCGTGGGGCATCCGGCCGACGCGGGTACACTGCTTGTGGAAATTGGTATCAAGGCCGTCGACGAAGGGGTGATGCCAACGTCGCTTGCTGTCCTAGCATGAGTGTGATTGGCACCCAAACTACTAACCAGCAGGGTGGAATTCATGAGTTGAACGATGCTGGGCACAAGGGAGTACGGGGCTGTGACATTACGGCATTGTTCCGCGTATGGTGCGTCGTAGTCCACCGCAAATACCGTTACCGACGATCTGCATCCGCTGGCGAGCACCTCTACCTCTCCGGGCAGGCTGCACTCGTCATCAATGCATTTGCTGGTGGTCGGTGAAATGATCTTCTGGTACACAAAGAGGCCGGTAGATGAGTTGTACGCCGCCTTGTCGGTTCTCGCCAGGCTGGCCATCCGCGTCAGAATGAAGGGCGGGTCAATGCACGAGTCGTTGGCGAAGGAGGTGATATACGGCATGTTGATCGACAGGCCGTATCCCAGCGGCAGGATCCGAGCGCCGCTGGCTTTGTCGATCAACGCCTGAGCGAGGTGCGCTGCGAGTTGGCCGTAGATGGTCGCCGGATCCGGCAGGCCAGCCCTAGTGGTGGTGTTGGTCCAGTAGTAAGGCGTCTGGACGGAGTAGCTAGCGGAGTAGGCAATAGCGGGAATTCCGCGCTTGACAGCAGTGTAAGCGGCACCGAGAGTCCCCGAGAAAGTATAGAGGAAGGGGCCAAGGTTCAGACCAAAGTTGGGTCCCGCGAGGACGAGGTCCGGAACGCTAAAGTTGGCGAAGTTGGGGAGAACGTAGTCGAGAGCAACAAAGACCTGGGCGGCAGGCGTACCATTGTAGTACCATATATGGCTATCATTTGGATCAGTCCCGATGGATGGCGCCCCGGCTTTTACGATGCCCGAAGTGGCATGCTAATTAGCGAGAGCGTCCTTCCATATGTGGCGACGAGCCACAGCAGCTTAAACTTACCAAACTCAGTGTCTGCGGTCAGGTTCGTAGTCGTGGTGAAGACAGCCCTTCCGCCGGTTCCAGACTGGTCGCTCGTGGAAGCTACTATGTAGCACTTGTAGCCAAGGGCTCTCATGGACTTGTAGAGCTCTCGAATATTTGATGTCCCAAAGCCATCATCATTCTACGGATCTAGGATAAGAATTGCTCGTCATTCAGTGAACGAGGACTCACAGTGATGAGGATGTTGAGACCATGGGTGAGAGCGGCGAAAGCGGCAGACACCACGAGTGGGATGGCGGACTGGAACTTCATCATCAAGGTACTGATCGCACACAGATTGCGGTTGGAAGTATATTCTAGGCTCGTACAAGAGCCGAGCGGCGCGAGATCAGGCAGGGGGTTACTGTTCCCTATTCTACCAACAAGATATTCTTTTCTGCTCTCGCTATATTCGAGACACACTGCACCTAACATAAGCTATAACACAAGGTTTGAACTGTGTCAAGGTTCCCATGGCATGGTTCTACGAGCGGGAGGTTCCACGCCGGTGTTGAGTGAGGGTCGCCATAGGCACTTGACCAGGTTCCCTTCCGGGAAGCACGAAGCCTGAAGGGCAGCAAGTACCTGTACGGGGATTGCTCCTAGAGCACAGTTGCGTCGCTTGACACAAGGCCTCTGGTGACAGACGATATCGAGCTAAAAGAATAATAGTAAGAAGGTTTCACCAAACCCATCCTCTAAACCATAGTTGTCAGAAGGTTTAAAGGTGTACGGTTATAGAGGAGAGAACGCCATCACAGCGCCATTAGGATCAGACGAAAAGCGGAACGTAAGTTGCGTGACTCGCATGAAGCGAATAAGAGAAAGGAGATCCAACTGATTGTGGATTCTATGGTTCACATGAAGCAACATGAGCGCACCTCTGCAAGGAGTTCGAAAGCTTATGGCCTACCTACCTAGGTAGGTAGATATTCAAGCCTTCGCGCAAACAATCGTGTCGGGGAAGCGTCTGCAGCGGTCTCTGAGATCGGTAGAAGCAGAAGACCCTGGACATCACAAATCACTAACCGCTTGTAAGTAACAATAAGGTCGCTTCTTAGGAACAACACCGAGGAGAATACGGCCCGCGTGGTCGTCGATTCTGCAGTTTTTCTTGCACTGTAGAATCTTGGGCGTTCGTTCGGTGGAGAAGGCGTGACCCATCACGTGGCAGGAGGGCTTGGAGAAAGAGTCTGAGGAGGTACGTACCCTCGGACACCGGAGCGAATTTCTCCGCCAAACTTCCCCTCCGTTACCCTAACCAGTCCGGGCACACCAAAAAAAATAGCAATCTCGAAACCTCTCAATCGCCGCGAAACTTTTCCAGTACCGTCACACTCCCGCAAACCGACGATCCTCACCCGCCAGACTCAAGATGCCTCCCAAGTTCGATCCCAATGAGGTGAAGATCATGTATGTCGTCTTCTAGCCCACCGTCGAAATTACAGCAACCGAATGAGCATGGCTGACCGGGTCTGATTTCTAGCACCCTCCGCGCGACCGGCGGTGAGGTTGGTGCCTCCTCGGCTCTGGCTCCCAAGATCGGTCCTCTGGGATTGTCGCCCAAGAAGGTCGGAGAAGATATCGCCAAGGCGACTGCTGACTGGGTACGGACTCCAAAAACCTACAATTGGAAATTCCCTGGTGGATGAGACATGGAAGAAGTGTAGCAACGGCAGTATGGAAAGCTAACGAGCAATTCTTTGCACTCAACAGAAGGGCCTGCGCGTCACTGTCCAGCTCACGATCCAGAACCGTCAGGCCGCTGTCTCTGTCGTCAACTCGGCGTCCGCCCTGGTCATCAAGGCCCTCAAGGAGCCCCCTCGCGATCGCAAGAAGCAGAAGAACATCAAGCACTCCGGCTCGATACCCCTCGACGAGATCATTGAGATCGCCCGGAAGATGCGGTCTAAGTCCTTCGCCAAGTCTCTGCAGGGTACCGTCAACGAGATTCTGGGAACTGCGTTCAGTGTGGGTTGCCAGGTGGACGGACGGAGCCCGAAGGCTATCAGCGACGATATCATCGCTGGCGAGATCGAGAGTACGTCTTCCACCGTTACGGAGCCTGCGGCCTCTACGCCTTTTTGGTGTATTATGCATAACTGACGCGTGTATTTCTGCAGTTCCCGAGGAGTGAACGGCGCGAAAAGAGAAAAGAAAGGACGGATCAGGACGAACGGGCGGCCAAGCATGAGTTTCCCTCGGCATCTTTGTACAACGGGACAAGGAGAACAATGTGGGTGAAGCGAACGACCGACATGGGTTTCTCTTTCGGCATCTTTTTGGGAGTGAAGTGATCGTTTGGCCCTGCATTAGGTTTTCGGCAACCAAATACGAATCGATGAACCAACCAAAGCCGCTGTTTCTCCTTCGGGCTTGTTCTTGCGCTGTATCGGGACGTGGGAGATTCGAGCAGTGACTCCGTGAGATGGTAGCCGTATGTTGGTGGCTGTACCATAATCGCCCTCCATGAGGGTACTAATGCACCGAAGTTCGTTCCTAGTCACCATGTCTATCGGGCTAGTGCCTGTGGTTTGCTTTTGCAGCCCATGGACATCGGTCAGAAGTCGGTCCCTGTGGCGCTGTTCAGGAAAGCGATTGCTCGCGTAGGATGTCTCGATCCGGTCATGCTCATCCAGAAGACGTGTTTCCTGGGCTCAGGTAGCGATGACTGGGTACCAAGGCTGATACGCCTTGACCGAATCCGAAAAACCGCAAATTGGGTGCAGAAAACAATGCCTTGAATTGGACTCACCACATCTCTGTTAGGGGAGAAGCTTCCTGAGGTCTGGTTGAAAGTGAACATGGACATCCGCATCGCAACACAGCTGGCTAGACTTGAGACTCATAACTGGTTCCTAGCTCCGATCTGTCCAACCCATGTCGTTCAGCTTGTATGAAGGCATGGCGCATGCTTGCAAACCCAAAGGTTCCAGCGCGGGAACTTGATGATCCATTCGTATGGGCATCTCTCAGGAGCACGTCCACTCAACTGCCAAGGCAAGCTGTCTTTGCAGACCCGGCATGGGTTCTTCGGGATCCAGCTCTTCTCGACAAGGCTGCCTCACTGGCGATGTCGGGTCTCTTGTTTCTCCCTCTTCTCATCCAACTCTCATCCAATATTTTTTATGCCGCAAGCGGGCCTGTCCTCGTTTCGTGGCGGTCTCCCCTCGGCTTCAGCTCTGGTGGTGATATGTTTCTCTTACCAGTGGGGGCCCTATCGCCACGAATGGAGGGCGGACCGCTTACCATCGGCTTGATGCATATCACCGCCCTAGAGTCTTGGATATGAACAATGCTAAGCTCTTCACTTCTTCCGGTACCTGGGATCTGTAACGCTCTAATGTATAGTATCAGGTTACAGTTACGACATCTGACAGTAGTGAGCGCGCCAGGCCCGCGGGATGGGTAGGCCGGCGTGGTATCAGGCTGTCATTTCTCTGTCTTTTCCGCTTATCGAAAGGCGATCCCGCCTTCCCCGGAGTCGTCTCGCATTTGCTGCCTCGACTGGTCGTAGCTCTCCCGAACGGCGTTCCCGCCTTCTCGAAGGCCAAACGACCCACAAGCTCGGTCAGCCCCGGCGATGCAACCTGCAGACCTGCAGCCGGCGAATGAGGCTCCTACGTCCTATCCGGCTAGGATGCAAGACATGTCGGCAGGCGAGAGATAAGAAGACCCTAACCGTGAATCTGGCCACGTCCTTGGCTGCTTTGCCCCAGTTGCCCGTCTGGGGCTCTTGGCAAGGGGGTGGGGGAGCTGCCAGCCGCTTTTCTCTTTGTCAACCAGATCTTCTCACTATCTAGATATCTTTTATCGGCCGTGGACGAGTGGACCAGCGGCCGACGCCTTGGGGAAGAAGTGGGCCGACGGCCGATAAAAAGTCTCACACCAGGAGCGCAGAGTCAGGGACCCTGTCCCCTTCTTATCGCTCGCCCCTGTACACATCACGCTAGTTGTACGCGGTTGCAGTGTCGAGGGCTCGTGGGAGAGGCGATGTCACACACGGCTGTCGCCGTCAGCTTGGTGAGATAAGGCGGACTGGGCGGGTACAGTATGCTGGTGAGAAGGGATCGACAGCGACGCAGCTTGCCTTGCTCGCGTGCGCTCTTTTAAGGCTCGCATGGCACCCTGCTGCTGCCGCACCTGAGCCGTCCCGACCCTCTGGTTTACATCGTTGTCTCCCTGGAGAAAGCCACAGCTGCTCCTACTTCCGCCTCACTTCGGCAACAGCCTCAACTCAATTGGGCAACTGGACCGGCTTCGACCTCCGCGATCTGCAGTCATGTCGGCGATACACGAGTCCAGCGACCCGGAGAAGGGGACTCATCCCTCCGAGAAGCGGCACTCGGACGTCGAGCCGGGCATCACCCAGATCGTCGCCGGCGGCCTCCTCGATGAGCGGTACGAGATCACGCATCGCGGCCTGAAAAGCAGGCACGCGCAGATGATTGCCCTGGGTGGGACAATCGGTACTGGGTAAGACTTCCTTCAAGCGTTTCGCGGGGAAACAGCCCTCTTGCACAACACTAACAACTGGTCTCTCACTCTCAGTCTGTTCGTCGGTTCTGGCCAAACGCTTGCAAATGGTGGACCGGCCTTCATCCTGGCCGGCTACATCATGATGACCTTCCTGGTTCTCTGCGTCGTTACCGCCATCACAGAAGTGGCGGCGTACCTCCCCGTCCACGGTGCCAGCATGTCGTACTACGGCTACCGATACGTGTCGCGGTCGTTAGGCTTCTCGCTGGGCTACCTTTACTGGTATGCCCTGGGAATCCTCGTTCCTTACGAGGTTACAGCAGCTGGTCTTGTCATCAACTACTGGCACAACAGCGTGAACATCGCCGTCTGGATCACCATTATGCTGGTTGTTATCATTGCGCTCAACTTCCTGCCCGTGAGGTTCTATGGTGAAACGGAGTTCTGGTTCGCAGGGACAAAGGTACGTGTTGTATTCTGCCTCTGGCTAGTCCCTTGTCTTCGAGCTAACATGCGCTAGGTTATCATGATGATCGGCCTTCTGATCCTGTCCTTTATTCTTTTCTGGGGCGGCGGCCCCTCTCACGACCGCCTTGGATTCCGCTATTGGAAACATCCAGGTGCTGCGTTCGAATACGGCGACCTCCACGGCAGCACGGGACTGTTCGTGTCCTTCTGGCACACCTTCATCTCCTGCGTCTTCCCGTTCACCTTCGCTCCCGAGCTGATTGTGGTCACGGGCGGCGAGATGGAGAACCCGCGTCGCAACCTGCCCATTGCCTCCCGGCGCTACTTCTACCGTCTGGTCATCTTCTACGTCCTCTCGGTCCTCGCCATCGGCGTCATCTGCCCGGCCGACGACTCCCGGCTCACCAACGGAGGCGCCGGTGCCGGGTCCTCCCCCTTCGTGGTCGCCATTGCCAACGCTGGCATCCCCGTCCTCCCCCATATCATCAACGCCGTCATCCTCATCTCCGCCTGGTCCTCCGGCAACTCCTTCCTGTACATCTCCAGCCGAGCCTTGTACTCGCTCGCCGTCCAGGGCTCGGCGCCGAGCTTCTGCCGGATCTGCAACCGGTGGGGTGTCCCCTATGTCGCGGTAGGCATCAGCTCCCTCTTCGCAGCCCTCGCCTACCTCAATGTGGCCTCGTCCGGCTCCGTCGTCTTCAACTGGTTCGTCAACCTCACCAACACCTGGGGCATGATCTCGTGGGTGTGCTGCTGCATCGTCTACCTGCGTTTCCGCAAGGCCTGCGACGTGCAGGGCATCCAGACGCCGTACCGCCACTGGCTGCAGCCGTGGGGGTCGTACATCGCCATCTTCATGTTCACGCTGGCGTGCCTGACCAACGGCTTCACCGTCTTCTTCCCCGCGAACTGGTCGGCCAGCTCGTTCCTGACCGCGTACATCGGCATTCCCATCTTCTTCGGCATGTACATCGGCCACCGCCTCTGGTTCTGGAGGGACAGGTGGGCCTGGAGGTCCGAGGAGATCGACATGACGACCGGCCTGCAGGAGGTCATCGACGCGGAAAAGCCTATGAAGCAGAGGACTGGGTGGACCAAATACCTCTGGGCATTCATCGAGTAACATTTCGCTTGGTGGGAGGTGGCTTCCTATAAAACTCAATAGACTAGCAAAATACGGGCATTTTCAGGAGTTGGCGTATTTTGTTCGCGGTGGCC
Organism: Pleurostoma richardsiae; assembly: GCA_030052745.1. Lineage (NCBI taxonomy): Eukaryota > Fungi > Ascomycota > Sordariomycetes > Calosphaeriales > Pleurostomataceae > Pleurostoma > Pleurostoma richardsiae. Next base: position 398,272 of record JANBVO010000037.1, read on the forward strand.
TTCAGTGTCCTCCATCTGTTTTACCCACCTGATTGATTGCAGCTGGGGAGCACACTGAGTATAAACGCAGTCTCTTATCTATGGTCTAAGATGAACTCCTATGGTACATCAGTCTACGGCTATTTACCGATATCCAGCTGCCTCAACGCCGACGCTTATTTCTTGGAACGCTTCGTGCCCCGTCCTCCGAAGCCCCAGCCGATCTGGCTGGCGACGTAGATGCCCGTCTCGAGGTCGTCAGCCCAGGCCCACACCAGGCCGGGGTTCTTCTGGAACGGCCTGCCCGCGGCGATGAGGTCCAGCGGCGTGTCCTTGGTCAGCAGCTCCTCCGCCATCGTGCCGGTGGGGATGTTGCCCACCGTCACAACGAGCATCTTGTCGCCGACGGCCCTCTTGATCTCCTTGGCGAACGGCGCCTGGTACGCCGGCCCCGCCTTGACCTTCTGCAGCGGGTGGTTGCCGCCGCTCGACACGTCCAGGATGTCCACGCCGCGCTCGGCCAGCAGCTTGGCCAGCTCCACGCTGTCCTTGACCGTCCAGCTCTCGCCCTCGTAGCCCTCCGCCTCCTCGAGCCAGTCCGTCGCGCTGATGCG